>CM049309.1:86741722-87341722 GCA_026874595.1 Sipunculus nudus | reverse complement strand
GTTTACATCAAGCCCACCTAGTAGTACAGCCTTCACTTGTGTTATGTAACCCACTCAAGGCAGCTTGCCTTGGCTCAGCTTGGCCACTACTAGCAGGGGTCCCCTCTGCCCTGCACTCCACCCCCCATCCCCCCAGATGGTGCATAAACTAGATGAATTATAATTTTCTGTATCTGATTCATTCTTATTCTAGGCTATGCTACATATAAGATTCTGTATTGTACCACCAGGGTTACAATGATTAAAGTGCACATTTAATTGTGTCCACAAAGTGGTGTATTGCTTAATTCAGTAGTGTAAAAACTTCACCCGGTGTGAAATTGACTATTAATACCAGTTATAAATTATAGCTGAGATAGTAATTAGCACAATGATATTGTTTGTCCCACATTCAACCAACGGTGTGTATACTTAATTTGAAAAGATGTTTTTATTTGATCAAATTTACCGAATTTTTATTTTGTTGAATAAAATTAAGCATTTACTGAAAGCTCCAGTGTACAAAACTTTTTAATAGTGATTCAAGGAATAAACTTGAAGATGCCATGTTGTGGCATTATTTTCTTTTAAATTAAGTTAAAAAATGTGTGATTTTCAAATAATAAAATCAGGGTTGGGGCCAATTACAATGAAATGTAATCATTACATTTACTTTAAAAAAATCCCAATAACTAAAATTACTAAGTTTTTAAAAAGTAATGATTAAATTATAATTACTTTTGAAAAGTAATTAATTACATTCAATTACTTTATAAAAAATTATAACAGACAGAGGCATTGTTCATGTAAAGTAACATTCATGGCAGAAAGGCCTACTGATTAAATTTATAAATGAAAAACTGCAAAGAAATCATATCCAGTTGGGTGTCATTAAAGTGCACAATAGTTATACTTATGATAATATATCATTGCATAATGTTCAAATTTACACTTGTTTTCTCTTAAGGCAAGGCAAAACTGGCTGTCATCATCATATATATGAACATAACGTGTATTGTTTATAATATGAGGTATTGAAACATTTGCTGAATAAGTGTTTTGACACAAAATAGAAATATCTGGAAGCATGTATGGGTAAACTAGATTTTAAACAAATTATCTTAAAGTCATTTGTGCAATATTGATCTAATATTCTTTTATCACATATTATCTTTTATCAGACAAAAAATGTCTTGCTTCTTGATAACCCTGGCATGTGCCAGTTAGAGCACATGTGGAACTAAATGTTGCAGGTTCAAACCTCTGATGATCTTATTAGCGACTACCTTAATCCTATACAGTAATCCTACATATTAATCAACTCATAAATCATAATTTCTGTGCAGATTAAAGATGTGTCTAAACACTGGAGTGGAATTTTAAATACAATGTGATTTTACTAAACTCATTGATGCAAACATTTCATGTGAATAATTCATATAAATATATTCATGCATTTATGGTTAATATATAATATATTACAATTTGTATGATATGTAGTAAAACCAGTATACATGGCCCAGAATCTCTGGGCAAAGGAAACAATGTTAGAGCCAGCCAACTGAGACAGCCCTGCTATCTTGATACCTATCTATATTTACTTCATGGGCCATTGACTTGAGGTAATTCTGGTATGAGCCTTCCCAGATCATTAGCCTCTTTTGTTCCTGTGACTCTCTCAGTGTCTGCTAATTAGCAGATAAACACTGTTGTATTCATATCAGTATGAGTATGTTCCAGCCTCCATTTTAGTGAAAGTATGAAATGGAGCAAGCCCACACTTGTTGTAGTGTAGATCAGGACAGGTGTACTTTATGGAAGCTTGTAACTTTATCTACATTTCAGTGGAGGCATTTGCAAAATAAAAGTCCAGTATAACTGATAAGGCAGTCTAATCACCATATTTATTACATATATGGGTACCATTTATTCAATAAGCTTATTCATATCTACAATCCTAACCCAATAAAGTTTTGATTAACAGTGCAAAGGAATGAGGTATAAAGTATGGTGCTCTGTCTTGAATTTTGAAAGTAATTGGAAAGTAATTGAAATTACTCCTAATTTTACCCTTGTAATCATTACAATTACTTGTAATTGAATTTGGTTCAATTACAAATTACATTCAATTACTTTAAAATTTGTAATTAATTACAGGTAGTTACAATCACACGTTACAATTACCCCAACCCTGAATAAAATATCTGTGTATGCATAATATGACCTGATGTGAGCTACACTCTGGATAAAAAATGATTGCAACTTAGAATTCTGATATTTTATCTTTTTTTTTTTCTACAAATTTATAAAATTGTAAATAAAAAATTAATCTGATTAAAACTATTAATGGAAAAAGTGGTTATACTAAAAAAATAGGCTTTAATATAAACTTAAATGCATTATTCCCTTGAAAGTGAAATAAAGGTACTAGTCCATTCTGTCCACATGCCTGTCCATCTGTAAACTTTTCTTATGCATCACAGTATCTCAAAACTTTTACTGTTTTTCTTCATGACAATCTTGTCAGAGTATTAGTTTTGCAATCACATATTTAGAACTTTACCATAACAAAGTAAGAGGGCCCCTTTCCTCTTTGCTTCCCATATGCTTATTTATATGAAAAACATAACAAAAGAATATTTTGCATTTGCAAAAATTTCAAACTTCAGCTGAGTGTTGTGACCCATGGGTCCCTTGTTTTATTATCTGTGAGGCAGGGAAGAAGCAGAGAATTATTACATATAATACTGTTACTTTAACATTTTAAAGCAGGTAAAGCTGATAAAACTTTTCAGAAGACCCACTTTTGTAAATTTTGTAGAACAGTTTCGAACATGGCATAATGATATGTAGAACTTAAACCAGGATTTGTACTACAGAAAACATCTGCCACATGCCTATTATGATGTTAGATATATGTAATATTTTAACAAGCATATATTTTAAAAATGAAATCCTTACAAAAAAAAAAGACCATGTAAGAATTTGAAGATGTCAACCAAAACTGGAATTTAGTCTCCCTGAATTTTGTACTAATATAGACTGATAATTAAGATCACAGACTTCAATTTTTGTAAAGTGTTTTCCGGGTTGGTATCTATATGCTTATTCAAATCTGGCTTCGGTTCAAATACAAATTTGCATTTTAAATTGTTGCATTTGAATTTAAATGCAAAGCTGAAAACATTTGATTTTCTAATGAAAATGCAGCCATAAATGCTTCTGAGAATTTTGATGATTAAAATCTCCATTAAGAATTGTGTGATTATTTATAATCATAAGCTTCACAGGCTTTCATTCATTTCAGTATACACACATATCGTAGTACCTGGAGGCAAAATAGGTGAAGTGCAAATGCATATATATATACATTTACACTTCGATATATTTTAAACATTGACAGTTGCATACACTGAGTTGCATTGTAACTCAACCATGGTACAAATGAGAAAAGCAGATGTTAGGTGTAGTGTTTTATCAATATCAAAGACCAGTTCCCACTAACTGGACATTGCTCTTGCATAGAATAGCATTAAGGTATGTTAATTATGGCTGTAGCCTTGATCTAAGAATTATGGACCATTGATCTTATGATACTCTTATCTGTATTGATGTTATTAACAGGAACACTCTGAAGAAAGAGTTGGAGCAGAGGGAGTTCAACCCAGAAAATCTGTGGCTCGGGTATGGATGAAACACACACATAATCGTTACATATTTGAATTACAGATATGTATATTGGAATGTACTTGATTAAGCAGATCAATACATAATTGAGTAGACAGACACACAAACACATACACACTGACACAGTGACAAGACATATCAGTGGCACTGCATCATTAATTTCCTTTTCCTTCTTTACATCACAACTGATAATAGTATACTAAAAGTTTTTCATTAAACATATTTTATTTCAAAGTTGGATATATTTTGTAAAGTTAAATTAGCAATGAACAAATCAAGGACGGCATGAATGCACCAGGCTCTTACATTTAAAAACAAACAGAAGACTTCCTTGCAACATATAATACATTGTCATTCACTAACAGTACATGATACATTGTCATACACTAACAGAACATGATACACTGTCATACACTAACAGTTCATGGAACATAGTCATACACTAACAGTACATCATGAGAAGTTGTCATGCACTAACAGTACATGATACATTGTCATACACTAACAGTACATGATACATTGTCATGCACTAACAGTACATGATACATTGTCATACACTAACAGTACAGGATACATTGTCATGCAATAACAGTACATGATACCTTGTCATACACTAACAGTACATGAAACATAGTCATGCACTAAGAGTACGTCATGATAAGTTGTCATGCACTAACAGTACACGATACGTTGTCATACACTAACAGTACATGATACATTGTCATGCACTAACAGTACATGATACATTGTCATACACCAACAGTACATGATACATTGTCATACACTAACAGTACATTAAACATAGTCATGCACTAAGAGTACGTCATGATAAGTTGTCATGCACTAACAGTACATGATACATTGTCATACACTAACAGTACATGATACATTGTCATGCACTAACAGTACATGATACATTGTCATGCACTAACAGTACATGATACATTGTCATACACCAACAGTACATGAAACATAGTCATACTAGTCATTCTAAATCTTTTGCTGAAAATTATTTACACTTTTTTGTAGCAGGAAAACCATTGCAACCAAACCAAAACCTGCAGAACAGTCGCCCAAAGCCGCCAAGACTAAGAGAAGAAACCGCAGGAAGCTGCCGTACAGTGTGGATGTGCTGCCATCAATGGATCAGTTGTCATTCTCTCAGGAAACGTGCCATCACAGACTGTGTCGATGTAATGAGAAGGGGTCAAAAAGACATTCCGACCCACTTAACTATGCAACAGCTTGCTCAAAACCTACAGGCTCCAGTCAGAAGCTCATCAGGGATGCTAAGTTAAAGTTGCACAACAAGACAAAAGATCAACAAACAGTGCTGCGTGCAGCCAGGCTAAAAATCCACAAATCTACTGAAAACCCTGTAGGAGGAAGGAGGCTGTCATCGCCGCTCAAGAAAATATTTGGTTCAGAGTCCACAAAAGCACTACAGAATTTCACATCCATAGGAGCACCAAAAGCAGGTACTGCTGAAAATCAAAGTAAACTGTCCAAGGGAAAATCTTCGTCATTTTGCTCAGGTGTCATGTTTGATGGGTCTTTATCTTCTGGCCAGACTGCCAGTGCCAGCAGCTCATCTTCTGCTTCCTCCTCCACTAACTCGTGTGATAAAAATAACTCCTGCAGTAGACTGGCCTCTGATCGTGGGAAGTCGAGTAAAAACTTGAAATCAAAGAAACGGCCTTGCTCGTGTTCCCAGGAGGCTCTGTTGGAAGATTTTTCCGTCGATGAACTGGCTGGATATTTTGAGGATTTTGTGCATATCCCTAAAAAGATGTCCACAATGGCTGAAATGATGTATACATGACACCTGTGTCAAAAAGACTTCACATCATATAGATAGTCTGTACATGTTGAGCTTGTACAGTATTTATTGCAGTACTAGTGTAGTGAAACATAGTGTTCAGTGAAAACACAGTCTGAAGTAATGGAAATATGAGATGTATCTCAGGTTGTCCAGGGCAGACCTTGCTATGACTATAAAAGATTGGCCAGAAAGCATACAAAATTTCTTGCGAAATCTGTGGTTTCATAATTACTGTTTGGCAGGTAATAAATTCTGCATCCATATTTTCTTATGAAACCATATTAGACCTTTGTACAAAACCTGTCCTGAAGAGCGACAAGTACAGTACTGTCTTCATTCACAGATGACCTGTAAGATTTATTGTTTGCATGTTCCAAAAATCTGTCCCCAACAGTGTTAATTTTGAGAAATTCTCACTGCAGTAAGATGCGTTGATGCCACTAAGACAGTTTGTACATGTAAGTTGGGTAGTGATTAAATGCCACATTACTAAGGCAGCAGCAGCTGAAGTATCCTAGCAGGTTTTGTTCATATTCTGTTGTGCTGCTTTTCTTAAAAGAAGATTGCCGTCTAAGAAGCAGTGAACATTTCTTTTTTTCTTTTTTTTGGGGGGGGGGGGTGTCTAAATATACAGTTGTTTGACTGTAGTCATATAAAAAAATTTCAGTTTCAAGGTTAGTACCTGCCTAATGTGTCAGTTATTACAACACTGGATATCTCTTATAAAATTGTCTTCAACCAATAAGATGAATGGTGGCACAAAGACAAATGCACTTAACATTTATATTATTGACACGTCGGACACTAACAAGCGGTGAGTGATAGCCACTGAAATTTGTTGCAACTTGTCATTTCCACATGTATGTATAACCAGGTACTGCACCAGTAGTACTGGTATACATATCGTCAGTTTGAACATGCAAGCCAAAATGACATTTTTACCAGGTAGTATTAATTCATGGGGGTTATACTGGTAATGATTTTATCCCATTAAAAACACAGGTTGTGGATTCTTTTGGTTTCACCAAAATTGATGGTACGGTGTAGCCATCATGCCACCTTCGGATCTGGTTGATCAGTTTTGCTCTCTTTTTATTTTGCCCTTTTGGCAGATCAATTGCTCAGATTAAAACAGATAAAAAATCCTGTTTAGTTTAACTTTTTTTCCTTACTGGCTATTCAGTCTGGGTTTAATTTGATTCATTATAAAACTCAGGTTCATACCAGATAAAATAGAGCCACCGTCGCCAGTAGGCATACCCTTTTATTCCCCAAGGTGTCCTTGTGGACTTGCGCTTGCTAAATATAAGATTGCTGCTGTTTTCTCGGTATACAGAGACTTGGTGTCACTGAACACAAACACCAGCCTTTTTTGGGTGTTTTTTTGTTTACTTCCTATTTCATTCATACATTCTCAGTGTTGTGTTGCAGGATCTTGTGATTCACCTGTGTATGAGATTTTATAGGAGTCTTTTTACCTGTTGAGATGGGACTTGCTTTATTACTGACTTCTTTTGCTAATTGATATGCACAGTGCTGATATTACATAATGTATGTTTGATTTACATTGAGTCTGTTTATTATTTTACTGTTCAGATGAAATTTAGATCTCGGACTAGTTCGGGCACAATTTATATTTACATTACAGGTAATATTTAACACAGTTACTATTGAATGTTTTCAACAGTTGCAACAGAGATGGTCGGTTCATGGAAATCTTTACAACTGAAAAATAATGTCATTTAAATTATGGAATGTGCATTAATTTTGTTGAGTGCAGGGTTGATAATAATTTAGCTAATTAATTACCATATAAGGTTCTGCTGATTATTGCACGTGTGCTCTATAGGATCAGTATTATTATTGAGAACATGCTGTTTCAGTCAGACAGAAGTCGAAAATTTTTAAAATTGAAACAGTCTGCTTGTATCTTTAGAATAGAATAGTTACAAGATATTGAACAAATTCACAGGTAAAAATCATGAATTATTAATTTTAAAAATATTATTTGTATACCTTATTATTGGCTTATATTACTTCTGCTCCAGTATTTATTCTATAACTGTGTTTTGGTGAGCGGTCAATCATGAAGGGCCAGTGATGTGTGATGCTTAAACCTAAAGCTTCATCAGTACAGCGTAGCTGACAAAATCTCTAATCTACAAGAACATGTCTACTCGTGAGGACAGTCTTGGTGGGTGATTTAATCTTATTTGAAGTCATTTGATGGGAGAATATATATACCATTAATCATCAGCTTTTTCATATATCAGTCATAGATGTATATATTTCTGCTGCAGAATAAACCGTTCATGAAGCCTACTTTGTTTTACTGTTTTCGGACTACTGGACTAATGATAGTCCTGCGCCCATAATCTGACAAATATTTATTAATTGTTTTACTTGTACAAGAATGTGAAACTGCAATATGAGTAATCAAGCCTGTACTGTAGCCGCCGAATCACAGGGGGGTGGATACTCGTATTAAATATTACCCTTCCACTTTGTTCCCGGTTCGTCGACATTTTATGACATTAACTTTATCATAGCCATGTTTTTTAGGGAACCTGTGAGCTTATGCGATGGTGTGGCGTCGTCCGGCGTCTAACGTCCATCGTCTGTACGTTAACCCATACTGTCTTGAAAACGGCAAGAGTTAGCATCACAAAATTTTATGCAAAAAATTAGTCATCTAAAAAACCATCGGATTTTTTTTTTTTTTTTTTGCTGTGTTTTCTTAGATTTTATAGGGAAAAAGCTAAAAAAAGCTTTAAAATTCTTCTCCGAAACTGTCCAGCCAAATTGTCCAATATTTCAACGAAATGATTCCTGGAACAATCTCTCTCAAGTTTGTTCAAATGGTTTAAGTTCGGTGAATTTTTAGTTACAGGAAGTTGAACTTAGTCATATGTCCAAAAAAGAATACTAAAATTACAATCACAGAAATGGCTGAAGCTATCATCACCAAATTTTATGCCTATGTTGGTCACATGAGTCGTATCTGATTTGAGGTATTGGTGGCGCCAACTGCATCGGCCTTTTTTTGTATGGGGGTCATCAGTGCCCGTATAATACTGACGGCAAGAAAAACTTCTTCTCTGATACCATATTGCCAAATTGTTTAATATGGCACAGAAGTGATCCTAGGGTAGTGCTTTCTGAAGTTGTTCAAATGGTCTCAGTTCAGTGACTTTTGGCTGAGTTATGGGAAGCTGAATTTAGTCATATGCCATAACAGCCCATTTTAGCTCAGTGGCTACAAAGATCTGCTTCTCAAAAACCACTGGGCCAAATTCTTAAATCTCACACATTAATTATCCTTAGATGTTGATAATTCAAGTTTGTTCAAATGGTTTTGGTTCAGTAATATTTGGCCGAGTTATGGGAAGCTTAACTTAGCCATTTTGCTGTATTTTCCCTTATGAGTTATAAACATGCAAAACGTTTTTTGACTGACGACACTGAGGCAGATTTCTTTAATATTTTACAAGAATAATACCCTGAATAATTCTTATAATAATTGTCTTTTATAGTTCCAAAGAATGAATTTTGGCTGCATTATAAAGATTGAATTGAGTCATTTTTACCATATATGTTAGCTGTTTAAAGCAGATTCATCTAGCCTGGCACCAGTTTATCAGCATCCGTTACATCATGCCTCTAGACCTTCAGATTTCAGATTATCTATGGTTAATATTGACAAGAATGTTTTTTAAAAGCTTTTAAAAAATGTAGGTTTATGATTATAGATATTCCTCATGCCAGGCAATGTTAACTATCACAGGTATACAGCTCTCTGTGGGTATATAAAGACGGCTATACATGGATTATAAATAATTGATATCCATACTCAACTTAATTCAACATTTTGCCATCAGTGAGATGTATCTGTATTATAAATTTTCATTCAATATGCATCTGTAGTAATTTTTAGTGAACCTGTAAGCTAATTCGATGTTGTGGCAGCGTCCATAGTCCATCGTCTGTACGTTAACCCATACTATTCGAAAACGACTTGAGCTAGCATCATGAAATTTAATGCAAAAAATTAGCCGTCTGAAAACATTTTCTAAGATTTTAAAGAGAAAAAGCTAAAAAAAACCTTTAAAAATCTTCTCCGACGAAACGGTCAAGCCATATTGTTCAATATTTCACAGAAATGATCTTTTATATCATTTCTTACAAGTTTGTTCAAATGGTTCAAGTTCGGTGAAATTTGGCCGAGTTACAGGAAATTGAACTTAGTCATCTGTCCAAATGCATACTAAAATGACAATCTCAGAAACGGCCGGAGCTATCATCACCAAATTTTATGCCAGTGTTGGTCACATGAGTCATATATGAAAATGAGGTATTGGTGGTGCCACCTGCATTGACCTTTTTTGTAAATTGGTCATTGGTGTATATACACATTAACCCATAATTTCTCAGGAATAGCATGAGCTATTTTATGCAATAATCTGTCACATATCAAATGTTGTTGGATTCAGCTTATTTTTTCACTATCTGCATGTACTTAGATTTGATAGGGAAAAAGCTGAAAAACTTTTAAAGTCTTCTTGTAAACGGTTCAGTCTTCTTGTAAACGGTTCAGCCAAATTGTTCAATATTTTACAGAAATGATCCCAGAGGCAAGCCCTCTCAAGTTTGTTCAAATGGTTTGCATTTGATGCATTTTAGCGGAGTTACACAAATTTGAACCTAGTCATTTGGCCATGTAAGCATACTGACATAGTAATCTCAGAAATGACAGAAGCTAGCATTACCTAGTATTGTGCAAATGTTGGTCACATGACTCTTATTTGAAGTTGCAGATTTCGTGGTGCCACCTACATTGTTTTTTATGGGCAAAAAAACTCATAATTTTAGCCTCTTTCAGCTTAAAATGTTTGTGATGAAACTGTCACGTTGAATTGTTCAATTTTTCAAAAGAATAACCTAGGACATTGTTCTTTCAATCAGAATAATTTGAGTTTGTTGATTTTTGGTTGAGTCGTAAAAGCTTAAATTGGTCTTATGGCCATTAGTATGTCTATTTTAAACTGAGGACTGCAATAGTGTTCTTCTACAAAATTATTAATGTTTCAGTTATATATTCTGTAACATTGCACAAAAATTATTCTTAGGTGGCCTTTGTTTAGTACTTGCATTGTTCATATACATGGAAAGTAATGGTCCAGCATTGAAGCATTATACCTGGTGTATTTCCCAATGCACAGGTTCGCATTAGGCTTGTAGGCCTTGTTTTAGAAAATGTGATTAAGATAGCGTCTTCTGCCATGTGGCCAGAAAGCTTTCAGGCCGATACATTGAACCACTCGTGAGACGTGCACTTTCAGCCAAAGTAGACATGGATGGGCGCCAAGCAAAAACGATTGCCGATGGCGCCACCAGTACTGAATACGCGATATCAGTATTCAAGATATATAGACCTGCATTATTTCTACCTAATACACCAAACCACTCCTGAGATATTTGGTACTGTCACTAAAAAAAGACGCACAGATGGACACTACGCCAAAAGGGTTGTATGTGGCGCTACCAATCTTTGTGAGACACGAGTTCACATACGACCCAATAATGTTGATAGGTTTCAGCACAAACCCTTGAAATCACCATCCGAGCACCACCGTGGGATTGTTTGTCATGAATAATAACGAGCCGACCAATGAGTGCGCCGCCGATCTGTCTGAAGCCGCTCAGGCCTTCTCGACAGTAATGGAGGGGAAGACCGATACACAGGGCTCCGCAGGGCTTGATTAACAGCTAATTGTACACGGCTAGGGACCGTAACGCGAGTTAGTTCTCTGTCAGACGGAACCATTTGGGTAATTTTTATGTGCATGCAAGAGATAAGTTCTTCCCACTCCGTCGGTAGGTTGGAAATGGATAAAGCATACTGCAGGTCGCTGCGGGTCCACCAACAGTCGTTTCTTACCTTGTGTCTTAATATTACTATGGGTAGTATTAGGCTATATAGGGGCAATTAAGAGATGTTTTAACGGTGATTTCAAGGGCCTGTGGTTTCAGAGATAATGTCTCCGAGGAGTTCATAGATGAACACGGTGGCACAACCAGCGCGAAAACTTCGTAAACACAAACGCTATTTCTGCGGATGCAAAAGATAAGAAACGTGGGATGATCGAACGCCGGGTGTGATGTCAGGGAGGTCGGGCAAAATATATATCCATGAAATGACTTTCAAAATTAAATTTAAAAAAGGTAAACCCTGGATGATTGTCGATACTTTTAAAGGCTCATTCAGTCGCACACTGAATTGTGCAATTGCCACAGGACCCCCCCCCCCCCCCCCCCCCCCCCCATCAAAGATGACTGCTTGTCCATTTTGCGATTATATATGTTTAGTCCGATAATGCAGTATGCAATCCCGAATTGGCGCAGCAAAGGAAAGATAATCAATTAATAAAGTAACGTTAGTCAAGGAAGATGCAGACACTGACGTCTATGAAAATACTTCAGACCTCTACACACCAGGCCAGGCTGTTACCGTTCCACAAAATGTCGGCAGCTCACACGGCTGTTACCGTTCAACAAAATGTCGGCTGCTCAAACGGCTGTTACCGTTCCACAAAATATTGACTGCTCACACGGCTGTTATCGCTCCACAAAATATCGGCTGCTCACACGGCCGTTCAGTGGGACAAAACCGAACATATTCCAGTGCACTTCACAGTGCTATGTTGTCTAGGACATTGCACCGCCGACACTTGCAGGGGCGGGCCAGGGTTTAAGATAAAGGGGGGGGTCCAACCCAGGAGGACTAGTAACAAAACAAGACAGGCCAGATAATTGGTTTGATAAGCTTAAAAAAAGGTTGTTTCAGCTGAAAAGGAGGGATCCGGAGCACCCCCCCCCCCCCCGGATCCGCTTTAGACATGGAATGGCTCCAGCAGTATTATTATTATATTTCTTGTGGCTTGGGACAAGTTCCATTTGATTTCAATTCAAATACTAGTATCCCATTCAACAAAATATTAATCGTCCTTATCACAGGCGCTTGAATCCCTATTTATAATAAAGTCTTCATATCTCCAATGTTCTTATAAATACTAGGACGGAATCAGGTCAAACGACCCAATAATAAAACGGCCATACCAAGCTATCACATGTAATATGATACAATACAAGTGATAGCATTGTATGACCGTTTTATTATTTGGTCGTTTAACCTGATTCCGTCAAAGTATTTCTAAGAACATTGGATATATGAAGACTTTATTATAAATAGGGATTCAAGCGCCTGTGTCCTTATCAAGCATCTGATGCGCCCAACGCAACCGTTAGCGCCATCTAGAACCAGGCACCTGTATTAAAAGGTTCTTGTCATTAATTATTTTTACACACGGCAGCAAATGAACGTGTCGTTATGAATGCTCTATCACTAAGCAGCCTGTATGCGTACATGTTTACCTCCTCCAGGATCTACAGAGTGTCGATGATCACTACCTCGGTTCCTACCACGAGCTCTGATATAAAGACGGCCCCTAAAAGTATCACGGAAATTACTCGGCCAGACAAAAGAAATCACCATACCTCACAACGCAACGGTGTGGAATCGATTGACGTGAAAACATATTCTGATATACCAGATTCCTTTCCAAAGTAAAAAGCAGTAACCTTAAGGCCACGACGACATGTGAACCTATATATATATATGTGTGTGTGTGTGTGTGTTTGTGTGTATATATATATTTATATATATATATATATATATATATATATTGCCTTGGAGCGTTTTAGAAAATAGGGAGGGGCACACTCTGCAAGTGAAGCGATTTAAGCGCCCGAAGAGCGTGTGTGTGTGGGGGGGGGGGGGGGGGGGAAGGGTATCCCTCTCACGAGGAATGGAAAATTTTGAAACAAAAATTAAACATAAAAATGCAAATATTTTGATTATCGATGGTCGACCATTTTCCCACTTTTAATCACATACTGTACCACACAAAACATTAACAAATATTGAATTTACAGAATCATGCGTGCCAAATTGATAAATCATATCCTAAAACAGTCTTCTTCAAATTTACTAAAACTTTATATCCGTTACTCATAAACCATAGGCGTGCATGATATGTGCACGAACAAAATATACTGGGACGCAAAGGATACCATTTCAAACTTACATGAAGTTAAGTATTTATAATATCAATATTAACATGGACAATTTACAGAACACTGACCTGATTTCAATCATGTTTCATCACGCGCTGAGCAAAACGTAATATTGTTATATAGGGGCAATATTGTTATATGGCTAAAAGCAACAACTATCTAAGCTCAGTCATGATTATATTTGTGTAGGTAATGAGACCATCAGATGTGTTAATGATGTAAAATATCTTAATGTAAGGCTTGATGCACAACTAAAGTTTGATAAGCGTATTATGTCAAAGAGTCAAGTTGCTTCCCACAGTTTACACTGTATTAGGTCCGTTCTAAAATTTCTGACGCCCGCGGCCTGTCAAATTCTAATCCATGGACTCGTGGACAGTCACTTAGATTACTGGATCTCTTTGCTTTATGGGGCCTCTTCATACCTTCCAAAGGATTCAGATATATGGTGCTAGATTGATTTTTAATGTTGATAGGTTCACCCCTAGAAAATCTGTTTTTCAGTCTGCATTGGCTCCCTGTGTCCTTCTTGATAAAATTTAAAATGTGTGTGTTAGTCTGTAGAAACATGGCACCATCCTATATATAATAGATATGCTTAGAGGCAGACACAATACCTATTCCCTGAGATCTGGGGTTCATGGCAGTTTTTATTTAGTTGCACCAAAAACTTCGGTGATCGAATTTTCTATGCCTGCGCACCTAAACCCTGGAACCAACTTCCCTTAAACGTTAGAATGCTGACCTCACTGACCTCTTTTTAGAAATCCTTAAAGACTTTCTGCTTCCGAGAGCCTTTTGGTGATTTAACCGTTAACGAGGAATACTTTATTAGTTTATAATTTTAAACATCTTGTCTTTTACTGTTTTAATATGTATTTGATAATATACATTATGTGCTTATACTCATGATTTCCATGTACATTTTATTTTCTTTCATGTGCAGCGTTTTAGAATAATTTTATATTACTGAAGACGCTTTATAAAACAAATAAATGTAAATGTTTTCTGAAGCAGACCCCTCTATAAGGTTATCATGCAGTTTAAATATTAAGCATACAAATATATTTTGCTTACCGCTCTCACTAACATAAATTGCATTATATTTAATTTCCTTACCTCTAAAATTAACACCATATACTGACCTATATATTACAAAACAAATAAATAAAGACCGGTTGTTTTCTCGACAGGCATGTTGACTAAGAAGAAACGCAATGAACTATACATGCAAATTTATGAAATATGCGTCATTTTTCAAAGAAGGGTCACACTGCAGTGACCCAAAACCATTTGGATTTTACATGCAAATTGATAGAATTTGCGTCATTTCTCATAGATAGGTCACACTGCGCATGACGCAGTATATATATATATATATATATATATATATATATATATATATATATATATATATATATACATATATAAAACAAATAAATATAAAACAAATAAAATATATATATATATATTTGTGATCAAATGATGTTGACTGCATTCATTCAAGCGTGTTAAACGTCTTTAACATCCGCAATATGCCCTCTGAACTGTATACGGTATATAACCACTAGCCTGGCTCTCACGTGCTCCTTCGATCCGTAAATGTAACGCTGCAAGGGTCCTTCATACCCACGCCATATATATTTATATATATATATATATATATATATATATATATATATATATATATATATATATATATATGCGCCTTTTATTGTATTGTGTGGCATTTTTAAAAATTATTACATTTAGGGTTTTAAAAAATTAGTATGTTTAGAGAAAATGGTAATTCTAAACCATTTAAATATATAACATTCTACAGTATACCAAAGTCTATAATTCTGATTATTAATATATTTACCCCCCCCCCCCCCCACCCTCACCCCCCCCCCCCCCCTTATATATTGACGCCCCTGTTTGGAAGTTTAATAATATGTATAACAAAAGTTTTATTAAGGTAAATTGGTTCATCGGTTAGTTTTCAGTGGAAAGATCTTTAAAAAATTCGTTGCGTATCTTGGATTTGATTAGGAAGATTGGCAAGCAAAGATTATGTTTGGTACAAAACAGTGCTGTTGCTATAATGGACCGTATTGGGTGGCAAGGCCTTTTCGACTTTCGTTTGCAGTAGGTGCGTGACATGGGGGGGGGGGGGGCGCATTAATATAGTTCAACAATATGATAATATAGTCCAGTTGTAAATGCCATATACCGTGAAATAACCGACATAAATTTTAAATAAATATGTCCGTAATGATTTTATTCATCTTCTTAAACTCAGTTAAGGAATATTATAGAATTTTAAAGAATATGAGCAATGATATTGTACCTTATTCCAAACATAAACAGAACTACATTCCCGGAAGTACTTTGTTCGCCATTTCTGACTGACAAGTGACTTGAGAATTTACGAACGTCGCTTCCTCGACAAGGAGGGTGCGTTTTAACCCTTACAGCTGAGCCTCGACAACTGTCATCGTCTCGGGTTACCTATTGCTGTAAAAATGAGGTTAAACCTGAAGTTTAACAGGGAAGACCCCAACACATACCGATGTTGTGTATGTTGTCATGTCCGCACGGGAACTGTCATAATTGGACTATGGCATCTGGTAAGATACACTGAGATTTCCTAATACAGTGTCAATGTATTTTAATGTCATACTGTCAGCGGTAAAAAATAGTTAGCCCAACTATGATAAGCTACCAGTCGTTGACAGGCTGACAGTATCACTGACACTGTCTTCATCACAGACCTGCCCTTACTGAGGGCCTTAGCCCGATTTAATCGAGCTCAATATTATTAGGCCCTGCCAAATGTCGAGTCCGATAGTTATACAGTGAGAGTTTCTGCAATATAAGCCTCAGACTACACACCATCCAATGCCCTTGTAACCAGGTCAACAGGTGTTTATTACCCCGTGCCAGCACGTCACTCTTCAGAGTTGGACCCTATGACAGGGTTGAAACAAAATGTAACATACTATTAGCTGTCAATCACTCGAGTTGGCAAGGCTCCGAGTGAGGTCTTCAAGTGCGCCTATTCGACTGTTCTTCTCTGTCCCTACTAAACTCGCTGACATGCCTCTGGTAAAAAGGTCAGTAAAAAAATGATGATCAAAAATTAATTTTAGTTGCTATCATAACCATGAAACACATACTTATTGGTAGTAAAATGGTGTAATCCTGTGTCTTGTTGTTTCGCAGTAAACAGGCCGTCAAAGAAGATGCAACAGATCCGTTGCATCTTCCGTAGCTTATATTGTAGAAACTCTCACTGTATGGCTGTCGGACTCAATATATGGCAGGGCCTAATAATATTGAGTCCGATCAAATCAGGCTAACCTGCCCATAAATAAAATCATATTAAAATGCAACTTGTAAGGTACAGTGAATGCCCGATAAACTGATCACCAGTCATGATCATCAAACTTTCGGAATCATGATATATTTTTATGAAGACTACATGGTTAGAGTCTGTTAAACAGACTCTGGTGTTTCAAGGTGTTGCTACTTTTAAAAAAAATCAAATGTCATAGTAGGTGGATGAAGCAGGAACAAAGTGGAAGCATACCATGACCTATATTATATATTGTTTGATATGAGTAGTTGGTAATTTGTACACTGCTTTTTATTACAACACAAGTACACAGGTTTCATAAGTTAAGCAAGACAATATTTAATCATAAATTACTGTACATTACATACACTCCCGAGGCAGCAGAAATCTTGCGCTTCTTTAGAAGCTACTGATTTTCTGCTGCCTGGTTTGACCGTTTATGATACACTCAGACACCAGGTGGGGGGTTTCTGTTTGCTGCGTGTTTGATTGGACTAGCAGCCAAACAAATGCCAGTTAACCCACCACTCAACAGGCATCATGGCTCTGCCCAAAGGGGCACTTGAAGTGCCGCTTGATGACAGTTTTATGGTTACTCTGAGTCAAGAACGATCAAATTTCTATTGCTCCCTCTGCCTTCTCGCATCATTGACTGATTCTGGTGTGACATTACAACTATGTTAGCGTAGCCGTGTATCTGTTGTCGGCAAAACTGAAACCTCCCAGCAAGGTGTGCATGGAGCCAATGTTGTTATATTTCATTTGAATTACAGCTCACCAGCCGGGGATCCCATGTGCACAAGGACCTGTGTAAACCACATGTTGGGCTCTCTGAGCCTGTGGCCTGTCCAAACAGTTGCCAGGACGATGAGCTGTCAGTCAAAACGATTTGAACAACATGATTGGGTTATACACAGTCAAGAGTACCACAAATATTTATGGAATCAGTTTGTGGTCCAGCTCATACACAGTGGCCTCTTCAACCCCTAAAAAGATTTTGCCAACAGCATTTATATTTGCTATCAATTAATCATGTAACCATTTCAGCCAATCATAGAGGTTGTGTCTTCCAGCACCAGGTTTTGTCTGATTGGACCAAAATAGAGTGCTCCCCTCTGGTGTGACAATATGAGGTTAAAAAAAACAACACAATATAGGTAGTAGGCCTATAGGTTAAGCGCTGTGTAAAGAGCGTATACATTACACTGGTAAAAGACAATGTTAGTATCTCCTGCATAAGACATTATTATGGCATATTACCACACCACTGATATACAGCAGGACACCTGCTAAACATGGACATGGACGGTCATGTATGGCCCAAAATCTTGTCATGAATGGACACCCGAGTCTGATATATCAAGGCCACCAGTTACACTGCACGGATGTACCAGCTGAGCAGCTCTGGGTAGCCTTTCATTAATGCCCTGAACAGCACATATTGAGATTCATTCACAGATCTCATGTAAAGCGCTGGAATTTTGTATCACATGACTGGCTCGACCAGTGAGCATCAACATTGGTTGACCCAAGGCTAGATTTCATGGGAATTGCTGGACATAGTATCATGAATCTTTCGTCTTGTTGATTTTGAAGAACTTTTATAGCTACACATATCCATTTTGAACTACAACCAGGGTTGGCAGGTTTCTACCACTCATTGTAATTACCCAGGTAATACTACAAGAATCACACTCTATTTATTGTTATGGAGTAGTAAATGGCTTATTATCCCCTCGCAACGAAGTTGCGAAAAGGATATAGTAACGCCCCCGTTCATGCGTCCGTCCGAAATTGCTTTGTGGATCAATTTCAAGCCAAACTGTTTTCCCAAAACCTTTCATCTTGCAGGTATGGCTTACCAACCCATAGATGAAGAAACCTATCAATTTTGAGGTCAGGGGTCAAAGGTCACGGCCACAGCACCCACTTCTTGAAAAAGCTTGTGGATCGATTTCAAGCCAAACAGTTTGACCTAAACCTTTCATCTCGCACATATGGCTTACTCACCCATAGATGAAGAAACCTATTGCTTTTGAGGTCATGGGGTCAAAGGTCACGGCCACAGCATCCACTTCTTGAAAAAGCTTGTGGATCGATTTCAAGCCAAACAGTTTGACCTAAACCTTTCATCTCGCACATATGGCTTACCCACCCATAGATGAAGAAACCTATTGATTTTGAGGTCACGGGGTCAAAGGTCATGACCACAGCACCCACTTCTTGAAAAAGCTTGTGGATCGATTTCAAGCCAAACTGTTTTCCCAAAACCTTTCATCTTGCAGGTATGGCTTACCAACCCATAGATGAAGAAACCTATCAATTTTGAGGTCAGGGGTCAAAGTTCACGGCCACTGCACCCACTTCTTGAAAAAGGTTGTGGATCGATTTCAAGCCAAACTGTTTTCCCAAAACCTTTCATCTTGCAGGTATGGCTTACCAACCCATAGATGAAGAAACCTATCAATTTTGAGGTCAAGGGTCAAAGTTCACGGCCACTGCACCCACTTCTTGAAAAAGCTTGTGGATCGATTTCAAGCCAAACAGTTTGACCTAAACCTTTCATCTTGCACATATGGCTGACCCACCCATTGATCAAGAAACCTATTGATTTTGAGGTCACGGGGTCAAAGGTTACAGCTTCAGCACCTACTTTTTGAAAAAGCTTGTGGATCCATTTTAAGTAAAACTGTTTGACCTAAAGCTTTTATCTCGCACATATGGCTCACCTACCCATAGATGAAAAACCTATCGTTTTTGAGGTCATGGGTCAAAGGTCACAGCCACAGCACCCACTTCTTGAAAAAGCTTGTGGACCCATTTTAAGCAAACCGTTTGACCTAAACATTTCATCTCGTACATACGGCTCACCCAACCATAGATGAAGAAACCTATTGATTTGAGGTCACGGGGTCAAAGGTCACGACCACAGCACCCACTTCTTGAAAAAGCTTGTGGACCCATTTTAAGCAAACCGTTTGACCTAAACATTTCATCTCGTACATACGGCTCACCCAACCATAGATGAAGAAACCTATTGATTTTGAGGTCACGAGGTTAAAGTTCACGGCCAGAGCATCCACTTCTTGAAAAAGCTTGTGGATCGATTTCAAGCCATACTGTTCGACCAAAACCTTTCATCTCGCACATATGCCTCCCCAACCGATACACGTACAACTTATCGAGTTTGACGTCAAAGCTCAAGCTCACACACTTCCCCTCCTCATTTTAACACTTGTGTAATACATCCCATATATTATGCTCCAATGCAAGGGGATGGTCCGCTTTGCGGTGCCCTTGTTTGTGTTGACACATATTTAAAGGAATATTTAATTATTTAGAATCTCAGTTTACTTCAGAAACAAATGAAGATCAATTTTGGGTTCAGTCTGTTCTGATATTCAGACAGAGCCAAAGAATATTAATGGTCATCAGACGACCAAGTATCTAATGGTAATTCAGTATGTTTGTAGAAACTTTTTGTACTCTCACAAATTAGTTCTAAACTGGTTTCTGTTATGGTTTTATCAAATCATGTTTATACGAGTCTGTAAATAGGACTTGTAGGTCAGTTTATAACTGGATGTATGTCAGGTCAGACTTGGGATTTTCTCGACACTTTCATCCAATAAAATCAGACAAAACTTATAAAGTACACTTACAACTCTGATGGTTTTGTGACATACTTTAGGTCATCCAATAAGGTTTAGCTTTTATGACCAAATGCAGAAATATGGATATGTACGTCTCTTGTGTCAAGTGAAAGCTGTGTAACAAAACTATCTGTAGTGTGCGCTCAGTGAGAGAGTTCCGAGAGATTGGACGGTTCTCTAAGCAGAGAGACTGGGTGGCTCTCTCAGAGAGAGAGACTGTGGCAGACCACTTGCTATTGAATAAAGACTTCTAAAGTTCTTTCATCTAACTGGTCTTGGAACA
The DNA here is from genome assembly GCA_026874595.1 of Sipunculus nudus. NCBI lineage: Eukaryota > Metazoa > Annelida > Sipuncula > Golfingiida > Sipunculidae > Sipunculus > Sipunculus nudus. The sequence goes on along the minus strand of CM049309.1, from coordinate 87,320,828 downwards.
TTGTCAGCCACACGCATTAGCAACTGCTTGTGATCAGGGTTGGGGCCAGGTACTTGTACCTGTACCTGTACCTAGGTACACATTTCAGAGTACCTGTACCTGTACCTGGCCAATTCACAAGTACCTGTACCTGTACCTAGGTACTTTCACTTATACATGGCTCCAACCCTGCTTGTGATACAAGGTGGGGACATCCCCAACCCCACCTTTGTATCAATATGATTTAATGATTTTACAGTGTAATTGGCAACTTGGTATCAAGGTCTCATTGCCCTGCTTGCTCTGAACTTGAGCCTGAGTTGAATGTTACATCATTCCCAGCACTTATTCCTTTTTTAGCTCAGCTGACTATAAGTCATCTAAGCTATAGTTGTGGTCCATTGACCGTCATCTGTCCGTCCGTCCATAGATGTGGCACGTTTTGAAACCGTAAGACCTAGGAATCCAAAATTCGGCATAATGTTAGATGTCCCCAAGATCTCCTACCAAGCCGAAAACTGGATCTTTGTGACTTCGTTCCTTTGAGAAATTAAGGAAAAACCTCAATTTTATATTAAAAACCTATTTTCACACTTCAGGACTGCCTAATATTGAAACGGCTCATCTGTTTTTCCTCATATTTACCATAAATATTCCTCTATATAGTTCCTATGTACATGCCAGAAATTAGGTCTGTATTATATAATTTAAAAAAGTTATGGACCCGAACATAATGCATTTTGTAAAAAATCAGGAAAGATATTTGATCACTTAACACAAAACATGTTAAAGCTATGGACTTTTTTTCCAGTAATATAACTTTATTTTATCAAAATTAAATTGTATACCCAAAATAAAATCAAAATCTTTTAAATTTTTTTAAATATTAACAAAAATAAAAAATTGGTACCTTAAATTTTGCCCAACTTTGACCATGGCACGTTTTTTTCCTGTAAGTACTGTGGATCTAATTTTCACAGCATGTACATATAAGGATTCAATCTGTTAAAATCTGAAATTTGAAAATAAAAGCTGCAAAATTAGGCTAGTTATTGATTTTTTTTTTAGGCTCTTGTTGTATTCCCTTACATTGTCAAGCAGTCCACTGTGGTCACTGTTGGTCATTCAGTGCAGCTCTCTATGCTCCCAAGGTTGTTGGCATAATGTTAGATGTCCCCAAGATCTCCTACCAAGCTAAAAACGGGGTCTTTGCGACTTTGTTCCTTTGAGAAAGTAAGGAAAAACCTCAATTTTTTTATTAAAAACCTATTTTCACATTTCAGGACAGCCTAACTACGAAACCACTCACCTGTTTTTCCTCATATTTACCATAAATATTCCTCTATATAGTTCCTATGTACATGTCAGAAATTAGGTCTGTATTATATGATTTAAAAAAAGTTATGGGCTCAAACATAATAAATTTTGTAAAAAATCAGGAAAGATATTTGATCACTTAAAACATTTTAAAGCTGTGGACTTTTTTCCAGTAATATATCTTTAATTAATCAAAATTAAATTGTAAACCCTAAATTAGATCAAAATCTGTTAAATTTTTTAAAATATTAGCAAAAATAAAAAATTGGTACCTTAAATTTTGCCTAAATTTGACCATGTCACGTTTTTTCTTATAAGTACATTTGATTTAATTTCCACAGCCAGTTTACATGTGGATTTAATCTGATGAACTTTGAACTTGAAAGTATAAGCTTAAAAATTAGTCTAGCTATTGAAGTTTTTTAGAAGCCTTAATGTATTGTATTTTCTAGCATCATGACCCTACTTTTGTTTACCTGGTAATCCAAAAATTGGCATAATGTTAGATGTAATTGTAAATATTCATATTCTTCCATACATTTCCTATGTACATACCAAAATTTCGGTCAGTATTGCATAATTTGTTGAAGTTACAGGCCCAAACATAATGCACCTTGTAAAAAATCAGAATATATATTTACTCACTTAAAATAAGAATGGCTGAGACTTTTTTTCAGGAATATAACGTCATTTAATCAAGATTCAATTGTATACCGAAAATTAGATCTGAAAAATGCATTTTTTAAAGTTATTAGCATAAATATAAAATCAGTACCTTAAATTTTGCCCAACTTTGGCCACAGCACAATTTTTTCCTGTAAGTACTGTGGATGTTATTTTCATAGCATGTACACATAAGGATTTAATCTGTTAAAATCTGAAATTTGAAAATAAAAGCTGCAAAATTAGGCTAGTTATTTAATTTGTTTGGAGGCTCTTGTTGTATTCCCTTACATTGTCAAGCAGTCCACTGAGGTCACTGTAGGTCATTCAGTGCAACTCTCAATGCTCCCCAGGCTATTATGTAATCCCATCACTCCGGCAAGCCCTCTCTCTTGTTGAGCTTGATCAGGCTGCCAGCATAAATACCACAGGGAGCCTTTCTTCCCCCCCCCCCCCCCCACGTCCCATTCTGTTGACAGACGTGTACTCTAAACAAGATGAATCTTATAATTTCACATTTTTTCAGCGATGAACAGTAACAACAGAGACCCCTCCCTGACCCACCGCTTCGATACACAGGACTAATGTACAAGACAAAGCTTATAATTTTTATGTTAAAAAAATTCTTTTTGTTGAGACTTGGACAATTTTGATTTTTTTAAAGAAAAAAATGTTCAGGAATTTAATCCTAATATTCAAATATGGTAAAATATTAGGACCTAATGTAAGTGCTGACAAGATTTAAGAAGATATAATACTTGGTAGCATTTCATTCATATCTCTTAAAGTTGGCGGGGCCTAGGTGTGAATAACACTGTTAAACCTAGTTTTTAAAATTTGGAATATTGGTCAAACTTTGTGGGATTAATTTTTAACTCATATGGCCATAAATTGAACTTTTGAAAATTAATTACCTTCACACATTATTTGTTTATGAAATGGAACTTTTATATGACACCGTAGGCCCATTTTTTCCCTTGGTGCATCACTAAATGGTTTCAGGCCAAAGGTTTCATTTATTACACAGTCCATATGCTTCAGCTCATGTCCATTATTCTATAATTTACAGAGGTTCATTTAAGCTGGGCCATTTTCTCTTAGCTTTTCAAATGGTTTCTGTAGTCACTTGCTTTGATTACAGATGCAGGGTCCCACTCCAGGTCACTGGAAGTCAGCTATGCCAGGGTTTCTGATTTGTTACAGTCACGAGGGGGGGGGGGAAATCCCCTGCCGTGACAGGTGTACAGTTATTCTCATATCACCACCCCAATCCCCCCCCCCCCCCACAAACCCAACCCACCAAGTGTTATGCAGTAATTGTTATTGTTTTCACTGTATCTCCTTAATTGTAATGCTGTTTCCACTCCAATATGCAAAAACTTTCCTTGAAAAAATAATTCAAGGTGTAATTCAGAAGATGCAATGTTGTGTAATATTAGTAGCATTTTTAAAGAAATCAATTTTCTTTTAAATGATTTTAACAAATATAATTGAACCCATCAGTATGCTTAAATTATTATAAAAATAAAAGCACATTATGGATAAATAAAGACACAATTAAAAATTGTGAAATCTAAATCACGATTATTTTTGATTTTAGATATTTATTGTTTTGCAGATTTAAAAGATATATTTTTGTGGTAAAAAATAAATAAACATTTGTATGCATGATGTGGTGTTATCTGACAAGATTGAGATTTATGATGATGCAATTGAGAATTATGAATCAACTTTTTTATTCAGATATATATGTTAAATTGGAAATGTATAGAAATATAAACTTAAACTAGAAAATAATTGATGTGATAAAAAAAATGAGGAATTAATACAAACATTTGTTCATTATTTTCCTGCCTCAGCAGAATTTGAGATCAGGCTTTGTTTGCCCTGTTTTATGTTGTTAATTAGCTATATTTCAACTGTATACATTTCATAAAAAAAATACATATATATTTAATAATATATATTATACAAAAAATAGATTCAATTGAACAAATGTGTAAACTACTGAAATGTCAACAGTTAATCGAAAAACCAACTAGTGATCATGGTAATAGTACAGATCATTTGTTCACTAACTGCTCACATGCTTTAGTTTCAACATTGGGAAACACATGGTCAGGTCACAAAATATTTTTTGCAACAATTTCTTGCTCATCAATACAAACCAATCATATAAACCAACCATGGCCTTTATTACCTCTTCCTCTTACACTTTATCTCCATTTGATATTATTTTAGATTTTTACCTTCAAGGTTAATGTCAGCTGAGCACAGTGACCCATAGGTCCCTTGTTTAAGTTTGGCATGTGTTTTTCAGCTCCTGCAGAGCCTGGCGATTGGCCTGGTGATTCTGATCCAGATGAAGCCAGAGCTGCTGGAGGCTTGGGAGCTGGAGGTTAACGGTGGTCCAAACACCACTGTGGTTGATGACCAGTACAAGTTATTCAGCTTCAGACATCGCAAATGGACAAGTGGTCAGTACCCTCTTGACCAGAACTTTTACTTGTAAAAGACTGGGGGCAGGATTTGTTAATGTAGAACCTAAATAGTAAAAAAGCTAATGTTCTAAATCATTTATTTGTTTTCTTAAATTCCAGTTTACTTCTTGTCATGATAAGGTAATAATTTAAGTGAATAATTTTGTAGGTTTGCTGTTTTACATGGTCATTACATTCTGAAAATTTATCTTATCATGTCTGATACTAATTTTGATGAATTATTATTTTTTTAAATTACTAACAGTCATAGTATTTGTTCTACTTAAAGATGTATAAGATATGTGGTTTAACCACGTTGTCTGGGCTGTTGAAATTAAAAATTTTTTAACAATTACGGGCCTGAATTGAACAGTTTTACAGGAACACTGTAATGGACAATCACAGAATTTACATTGGCATTTGGCCACATGGTGCGCTTTACACATGAGTGCCTGTGATTGTATAAAGAGGAATAAGGTCTGCATTTTCAGTGTGTGCCAGAGTGTATGTGACATTTATTCATGAGCTGATTCAGCTTGTGTGTTTTATCTTTCCTATTTGTTCGTTCCAGATGACCGTATGGTGGCACTTCTGCTTGCACTAGGCTATGTTGTCATAACCGTCATGTTAGTGTTTGGAGCTATCAGGGTAAGAACTTTTCCTTTCTGTTTTAACTTCATCATAACCGTCATGTTAGTGTTTGGAGCTATCAGGGTAAGAACTTTTCCTTTCTGTTTTAACTTCATCAAATGGCCTACAGCAGCCACTCCCTAGCTGTGTAAATCTGAGATCATATTTGCAAAGTTACGTGCAAGGTCATTTCTATTGAAATCTAGGATATTTATGGACCTCATTACTTTTGTAGAACTACAGATTTTGTTTTCAAATTTGTTATACACCAGTTGTTTCCACCCAAATCTGGTAACCATAGCTTTGATCTTCAAGGTCAAATCTGTAGAAGTATATATGAAACATGAAAAAGTTATAGGTAGTGCTGCATATTTATTCCTTAAATTGTGGGAGGGGGAGCTGTATATCTTGTTTTTTTTTGCATTGTAAATAAAGTTCATTTAAAGTCCTTTATTAGAATTATGAAATAAACAATATAGAATATAAGTCCAATAATTAATAAGTTTTCTGAGGAGAAAGTAACATTTTAATACATTTTGAAAATATAAAAACTAAAAAGCTTGGACTAACTTGTTACTGTTACAAACTTACCACATGCCCATAGTTTCCATGGTAACTGATTACTCATAATTTTGTTTTTAACACCAGCTAAATGTTATTGCAATATACAGTAGAGCTATCAGTTTTGTATTTGTTAAAGTGAGTTGAATGTTATGAAAGAACATGTAGAATTATGGTCAACCAAGAAAAAACTGTTGAATAAATTGATTAATTTTTTTTGGCTGTTTAAAGAAAATTGTAGCCAAGTAATTCAAACTGATTCATTTCTTTCATGTTGAATTTTCCAGTAGCCCAGTTTACAAGGTATTCTATGGCTAAAACAGCACGCAGTGGCATGCACCACTTTCCTTTTATATCTGTCAGCCTTAGTTGTATGTATCACTGACTGATTGCAAACTTTTAGATTGTTATCTCTTAATAATCAGAATTTAAAAAAATAAGCATTTACTATGAATATTTTACATGTGGTACTGTACTAATAATATATGTTTGATTTACAGGGGAGGCCAGGCTACCTGATGCCCTTCTTCTGTCTCAAAGTGTTTGATTTCTGCATCACTTGCCTCAGTATTGTCGGCTACTTCTCATACCTTCCTGACATCAAAAGGTGGATTGCTGCCCAGGTAAAGTCAAGAAACAACAAAATAGATAAGCTAGCAGAAATTTTTATGGTGTAAATACCACTGCAAGCATAGTGTGTTTGTGAAAAGATTTGTCTTTTGTTGTTTCTTGTTTGCATAAGCTGTTTTTTATTATTATGTTACATTTCCACTTTCTGGGCATAAGCCAGCAGGTATTAATATAATGATGCTGTAGTTGTAAAATTTAAAGGAATAACCCTCCTGTATGGCTCATTATACTGCTATTAATATGTAGGGTATCATGTTCAGCTACTGATTTTACCAGTCACCTTTGCTTGATTAATGTAGCATAACAGAAATAATATATGAAGAAGTCTCCCTTATTGCATGAACAGTCCTTAATTTTTAATCTTGTTGTTTCATTGTCCTTACAGGAAGAGTTGCCCTTCAGAGAGTACCTGCTGAAATGTGACGGTGACTGGCTCATGTTGATGATTGTCGCTGTGTTTGTACTGGTCATGACTGTCAAGGTAAGGACAGTTATCTGTCATGATTTGTAGATCACTGTCTGCACATTGTGTTCATGTTTTGAATGTTAAATATCAAAGATAAACTTCTCCAAAAACCATGACTATTTTCTATTCCAAAGTAGCACCATTGTTCACAGATAGAAACTTTAGGTAGTTCATTAAAAAAGGATTTGGTTCTAGCTAAATGTATGAATGTATTTTGGCACCGATACATGCCCAGGATGCAAATTTGATGTTTCAGGCATGTAGCTTGTTGTATTGTTCGTGAAACTTGGCAGCTTATATATGTTCATGTTGTAAATCAGTATAAAGCAGTATAATTTCTTTTTAGATTCTAATTACAGCATGTGTACTGTAGAACCACCTTACAGCATTGAAGCTATAACACAGTATGTGAAATGGGTCGGCTAGATATATGAGGGTCGTATAGAATCTTGTATTTTGCCAGACGTGCTGTCTGCACAACTGGGTCCACTGGACCTTTAATTTCCAGCTATATTTGATTTAGAGAACCGTTTTCTTTGATTATAAAAAAAAATATTTAAAAAAATCTTTGTGGAAGCAGTCTCATGTTAGTTTGGTATAGCCCAATGGCTTTGATCAGTAGACGGGCACAGAAAAAAAAAATTGTCTTGATTCACCAGTTTCTCTATAAAAGAAGAATTAGTGTCAACCACAGCAATTGTTAACAGCATAAACAGTCATTTGTTGGACATTTGAAGGCATCATTTTAAACAAGAGGCACCAAGACTGGAATATTCAGTTCCCAGACCTTCCACAAATTTTCACGAATTTTGTCTCCCAGGCAAAACAATGCAAAACCAGACAAGTTTTCCCGCTGGTGTGATGAAACTAGAGATATAACTACGCACACATAGCACTAAAAATTAGGCAAGTTAGTAACAGTGAAAATGTCAAACAAGTGAAATCATTTTGCACCTTTTCATTTGCTCCTATTAAATGTGAAAGTTAACATCTTTTGGTATTAACAGAGGTCTTATCCCTATCCTTATTTGCCAGCTGGCGTTGTCAACTACTATTTTAACATCCAGATATTGTTGACTGACAGACAACATTGAATGATTTGCATTGCCTACCTACTTGTGATTGGCTAAGTGACAACACATTGTAGACAGAGAACCAATTAGATATTCATAGTAAGAAATAGTGCATGTGACTTCATTCATAACATTTTTGGCGGGAACGTATTGGCGGAAGTCTCTCATGGTGCTCAGAAATCACTCAAGGTGCTCATGAAACTAATTTTTAAGTGAAAACATTATGGTGTGAAATTGGGATATGAAGCTTAATTTAATGTTAAACTTGGTACTGACCAATTCTAGGACGTGATCATAATCATAACATTTAATGTCCGATATGAAAAAAATTGCGTGATTTTACGTCAGTTGGGTGTGGGGGATCTCGGAGCGGACCCTCTATGTGACCACTTGCTGGAGGTTGTATCAATTCAAAATAGATCGTGAGAACGATTCTCATAATAAGTCATAATAGACATGCTCAAAAAGGCACTCCTGTTCATGGAACCAATAATCTAGAGCTGCGGACCCCTGTTTACTGTGAGACTTGTGTTCTCCTTGTGCACATCACATTATTTCATATCCATGTCCAAGGAGGATAAACAGTGGTCACTTGTTAGGGACGCCATGAACCACAGATATATATGAGACATGACAACCAGGCTGTAAAGTGAATAATATTTATAATGTAAGCAGGAAGGATACCAGAAGTTACTCATTTTCCTCTTTCTGTGTTTGGTGCAAATTCTGTTTGGCAAGTTTTTCTTATATGGAGATAATGGTGGAAAAAAAAAGTTGGACAGGGGTGGTGGAATGGACTTGAGTGTGCCTGATTATTAATATGACATAAGTTTATGTTATTGCTTAAAACGGCATGTCAGAATGTAACGGTGGTAATTACAAGGTGAAGTGAAGGATAATGGCTCTATTTCATTTTCATCCAACTTACACAAAACCACCTGGGGAGAATCCTAATTAACTAATGCCAGGAATGTCCTGATATATTATCCTTTGTACATTTGTGATATATCCATTACTGGTACACATTCATTCATTAGTGAAGAGATTGGTACTATTGAGTCTAAAACCATGGCCACTGGTCTGGACACTTGTTATTTTCAAGTGTTCCAGCTATAACATTGAGCTGCCACAGGTCCTTAAAAGCCAAGAATAGTAATCCTCCCAGCATCAGAATTCAGATCTTCCTCTTTGGAGTCAGTAACAGTTGATTGGATAATGGTCCATTTCACCTGAGAGTATGATATTTATAATGCAACATACCTAAAGGCCCCCAACCTGACCTGATTGATAATGTGATGGTTATGATCCAAAATGAAAGGTCCTCGAACTTTTACTCAGGTTTTCAGTGGGACTTTAATTACCATACAATGTCTTCACAGGGCTGTTACAATGTCTTCAAGCATTTGAACCATAAACATCACTAATACAGTCTGTGATAGTAATTTTATCTGTTGTTCAAGTGTGTTGCACTCATGGTTGTTTGGGTTACATGTGTAGTGTGTATTTCAGGCTTACTTCATCGGAGTCGTGTGGGCCTGCTACAAATACCTGCAGACAAGAAACGTGGCCATCGTCAGGTCACCAGAGTACTCTGGATCAGATGATGCTGAGGTACAATGAGTCATTTTTATATCATTAAATATGCAACTGTTCAAATGAAATTACATTTTGTGTCAAATGCTGACAAAATTTGTTGTTAAAGTTGTGATAGATAAGTTAAAGTATAAACTAATCAAGCTTACAACAGAAACTGGTAATAGTAAATGTTTAATGAAGTATATAATCAGTTACAAAAATTGCATGCAAATGAAATGTTTGTCTTAATCTCTCATAACTACCTTAAACAAGATTTACCTACCTTGAACTGTCTAAAACTTTACAAGCATAGGACCTGACAACTTAGTTTTTGTTTTAATGTGACGCATTTAATTTGTATTTAAAAACTCATGCTTGACATCACTTACCAAATATTCTTAAAATCATAAAATGTCCCACAAGCCTGTCTGTGTAACTTTGATTTCAAACCTCATTTATGTAATTTTAGATGCTGCTGCCTCCAAAGTATGAAGATGTGCTGAGGATGTCAGCTGAGGAGCCTTCCCCTCCTCCGTACCAGCCATAGAGCATTAAGAAGGACATACTAACACAACACACATTACATTACATAGCTAAGCATGAAGTCTAACCCCTCAAGGCTATAACATAGCTATTATATAAGTATCTGTTTCGAGTTACTTGCACATGGTAATGGGCACATTGTTAATGGGGGAAACTTTATGAAAGAGACACCCTTTTGGAATTATGATACCTATTATGTTTATGGGAAACACAATATGGAAAGGGGAATCCATTTGAAATTATGGTTACATTGTTTATGGGAATCACTTAAGTGAGAGGGAAATGTATCTAATGTATTGGCACTTTGTGTATGGGGCACACTGTATCTCCAAAGGGGAATAATGTGTTACAAAATTTAAGGTCCAGAAGGTGTGTGTGTGTCTAAAAGTAGGTTAACTGTATGATAGTGGCATATTTTTTTATGTGAATTAGAATTATGGGTTAATTGTTGAAGCAAAACAGAATCATGCCTGTATCATAAGCTGTAATAGTTATTTGAAACCTGTAGTCCCCATAAAGTATTACTTCATTAAGTTGAGTTTGGTTATGCCATATAGTTTGGGTATGGTAGTAATTTGTAAGTTCAGTTGAGAATTACCAATGTGTTATAATAATGACCAAATAATGTAATATGAAGATAACCACTATTGATGCATATTGACAGATTTCATTGTTCTGCCATCACTAACATCTTATGATATCAAAAATGTCACATGACATAAGGTAAATACAGGTAATTAATTTAACAATCAAAAGTATTTCCAACCAAGAAAGCAAAGTTTTACCACAACAGCCCCTCACCTTTTTCCACATAGATAAACAATACAAAATTATTGTGTGTTGAAAATATAACAAGTTTTTATATTTTAAATCTGGTCTGCCTGCTATCCTTGGTGTCAGTGTTCATTGTCACTGTCCTCCTGTTTGTCACCACCTGCATGGTTATTTCAAGAAAGGTTGTAATTCATCCATTTATTCAAGGTTTTGGGAATCTACCAGTGACCCAGCATTTTGCAGTTTTGCCTTTTCCACTTGCATGTATTGCTTATCGCATAATTTTTTAAACCATAGTAGGCAAACTGTGTTTAACTAGCAGTTTCAAGCATACATAAAGAGAAGGCACATATATGGGTACAACCATGATAGAGACACAGGCTACATTATTCCTTGTTTTCAGTCTAAATGTTAACAGTTAATGGAGGAACACTCACAACAGATTAAAGGGTAGTGAATAATTCCCCTTTAAAGCTTCCATTCTTTAATGAAATCTAATATATAAACACCACATCCCCAAGACTTTTTATAATTTTCATAGAATGTATGTCAGGTCATGTTTAGTTATACATGAATGTTTATATTGTACCCTACCTGGCTGTGATAAAAAGAGCCAATAATTTAGTTATTCATACATTTTATCGCCTGATGGTAATATTTGTAATGGAAATTTGAATAGTATTTAGGTGTATTCAGGCTCTAAACATTGTTTATGGTAGATAATGGTTTCCTGGTCCACACATTCACTACACCATTGTATGTGCTATGTCAGTTGTAAACAATTCTTGCATTGCTGTTATGGTCAACTTAAAGTTTTGCATTTTAATAGCATTCCTGGAAGTCTTTGACTAGATAATTTTGATTATTTATGGCCAGGAGAACTTAACTAGTCATTTTGACTGCCTCTTTGTTGCATTTTGAAAACAAATATAAGTTATGATGATTTTAACATAAATATTCATTAGAGTTTAAAACTCCATATGCCTTGATGACTTTTATCCATTTAGTCAGTAGTTTGCTACAATTACCATTTCATAATACAAGCAACTTTTCTTTGTGGTTTTGAGGAGAAAAGGTTTGGGTTATTGTTGCCATTTTGTCAAAGATAACTCTGTATATCACTGTGAAATGAAGACAAACAGCTAAAGGCAATGCAGCTTAATTAGCAGATAACAAAAATACTCTAAATGCATTTTAACGGTTACAAAGAGGTTTGTAGTTACATTCTAATATATTATCTGTATATAAGGACTGGATTTGGGATTTTTGGCTCTGCAAGATGTAGTAGCTAATAAAAATTGTATCTATAGAATTGTGTTCTTGATATTGTATTGGTATGAGTGGTGTTTGCTACATTTTATCTCAGCAGATTGAACGTCACCCGAGCACCTCTGTCATCTGGCAGGGGTACCTCCACAAGGGGGGGGGGGGGAGGGTTACATGACACTCTTATTTTCTTTGCATTATTTTCAGTTATGGAGGCCCTTTACATTTAAATAAATGACCAATTCCACCGAAAAAGCTGAAAGATCAAATGTGGGAAGAAATAACTGTCTTCCACGCTCATGTTTTTATGCCCCCGCCACAAAGTGGCCGGGGCATATAGTTTTACCCATGTCCGTCATTCCGTCCTTCCGAAATCAAACAGTTGTACGGACTTTTTTTCGCAATGCCTGCAGATATTGGCCTGATTTTTGGTATGTGGGCAGATATAGACCAGTTACAGATCGAGTTCACGTTTCGTCCCGGTTGACCTACTTTTGACCGTTTTACGGCTCCTAAACTTAGAAAATTTCATGAAAAATAGAAATTTCATGACAAATACACATGTACGGACTTTTTTTCGCAATGCCTGCAGATATTGGCCTGATTTTTTGTGTGTAGGCAGATAATGACCAGTTACAGATCGAGTTCGCGTTTCGTCCCAGTTGACCTACTTTTAACCGTTTTACGGCTCCTAAACTTAGAAAATTTCATGAAAAATAGAAATTTCATGACAAATACACATGTACGGACTTTTTTTTGCAGTGCCTGCAGATATTGGCCTGATTTTTGGTGTGTGGGCAGATATAGACCAGTTACAGATCGAGTTCGCGTTTCGTCCCGGTTGACCTACTTTTGATTGTTTTACGGCTCCTTAACTTAGAAAATTTCATGAAAAATAGAAATTTCATGACAAATACACATGTACGGACTTTTTTTCGCAATGCCTGCAGATATTGGCTTGATTTTTGGTGTGTGGGCAGATATAGACCAGTTACAGATCGAGTTCGCGTTTTGTCCCGGTTGACCTACTTTTGACCGTTTTACAGCTCTTGAACATAGAAAATTTCATGAAAAATATGAAATTTCATGACAAATACACATGTACGGACTTTTTTTCGCAATGCCTGCAGATATTGGCCTGATTTTTGGTGTGTTGGCAGATATTGACCAGTTACAGATCGAGTTTGCGTTTTGTCCCAGTTGACCTACTTTTGACCATTTGACGGTGCTCTAACATAGAAAATTTCATTAAAAAGTGCACATGTATGGACTTTTTTTCGCAGTGCCTGCAGATACGGGCCTGATTTTTGGTGTGTAGGCAGATATTGACCAGTTACAGATCGAGTTCTTGTTTTGTCCCAGTTGACCTACTTTTGACCATTTGACTGCTCCTGAACATAGAAAGTTCCATGAAAAATAGGAATTTTCATAACAAATGCATATGTACTGACTTTTTTCCTCAATGCCTGCAGATACCACCCTGATTTTTAATGTGTGGGCAGATAATGACAGTTACAGATCGAGTTCGCGTTTCGTCCCGGTTGACCTACTTTTCATTGTTTTACGGCTCCTAAACATAGAAAATTTCATGAAAGACAGAAATTTTTATGGAAAATGCACATGTATGGACTTTTTTTTACAATGCCTGCATATACTGGCATGATTTTTGGTGTGTTACTTGATAATGATCCGTTACAGATCGAGTTTGCATTTTGCCCTTGTTGACCTACTTTTGACCATACGACACCTCCTGAACTAAAAATTTTTTTCAAAATTTTACAAATGTTTCTAATTTGCCCCAGGCGGGGGTATTCGTGTTGTTCCGACACATCTAGTTTTTTGTATTTTTAAAGAATAAAAAATCTTCCCTCATTGGTGGCAGGCATAAACATTTCCTGTCCACCTTATTACTCAGCCATGACTTCCGCCCATCACATGGAACGTTTCTTTAGGCTCTGACAATTTGCTTGTGGACTAGAACGATATAGATTAAATATTGAATTTGAAATCTGATTCTTGCTTCACCTTGTTTTATCTTGGAAAAAAAAACAATTATTTTTAATTGTATTCGCCAAAACAAAGTTTTGTGGATACTATGTTTTTGACCGGGTTCCGCCACTGCTCCTGCCGCCGCCGCTTTCGTTTCCGGAGAACTTCTCTGAGACTACTGGACTGATTTTTCCAAAACTTACACCAATTATAGGGTCACATGTGAACTGGTGCCTAACCAATTTGCTTGACCTCTGACCTTTCCTCTCTTCCCAGCGTCCATTTGTGCCTCTGTTTCCACACACAAACTCGCATATCTCTGGAACTGTTTGACCGATCAGGAAATAAATTTGTACAAATGTAGCCCTTGGAAAGCTTTATAACATACACAAAAAATGGTGGCGCCACCTGCAACCATGTTTGCACAGTTTCCATCTGTTCGTCTTTCTTAGGTTAGAATCACTCCTATCTCAGCAGTAGTTTGACTAATTCACCTGAAATTTGGCATGCGTATATATCCTGGATAGCTTTCTTGATTTTATGATAGGTGGCGCCACCTACATTCATGTTCACGCTGCAGACTTCCAAGCTCATATCTCGGGAACCGTTTGACCGAATGAGCCAAAATTTTGCATGTGTATAGATCCCACATAGCTCTTTATTACAGGCAAAACTGGTGGCGCCACCTTCAACCATTTTTGCACAGCGTCCATCTATTTGTCTGCCGTGGGATAAAATCACTCATAAGTCGGCAGTGGTTTCACATATCTGTCTAAAATTTTGCAGGTTTATACATCCTGGACAGCTTTCTTGATTTTATGACAGGTGGTGCCACCTACATTCTAGTTTACGCTGATATCTCGGGAACCGTTTGACTGATTGCGCCAAAATTATGCATGTGTATAGATCTCACATAGCTCTGTGTCATAGGCAAAACTGGTGGCGCCACCTGCAACCATTTTTGCACAGCGTCCGTCTGTTTATGTGCCGTGGGCTAAAATCACTCATATCTCAGTAGTGGTTTGACTTATCTACCAAAAATTTTTCGTGTTTATACATCTTGGTTAGCTTTCTCGATTTTTTGGCAGATGGTGCCACCTACATACACATTTAGGCTGCAGACATCCATGCTAATATGCAACACACATCACTGTATTTCCCCTTGCCACTCAATCCATGCCTCACTTCACCCGTTCCACTCTGATTTAGGCGGATACACGTAGTCGCTTGTTGACTACCCATATTCTAGTTGAACAATATTATTATCATTCAGATTAATACAAAGTGTGTGATTACTTATGCATGGTTTGTGTTTTATGATTGCAGATGTTGCCTCGTCATCAATAAGTATTGCAGACTAGGAAAGGGGCTGTATGTATCAGCTGCAGTTAGAGGAATTTATTGTTGAACTTATTTTGTGCTCGCTGCTGGTGAAAAGATAAATTCTATTAAAACAGTACAATAAACAACAGCTGACTGACAAGATAAATTATAGATTACTTATACAGTGGAACCTCTCCTTAAGGGCACCTGTGTACTAAGGCACTTACTATTTACGGCCACCTCTCCAAACGGGCACCTGTGTACTAAGGCACTTACTATTTATGGCCACTAATGGGCAGTCCCTTGAAAGTAGATCCTGAAATCTATAACCTCCCTACTAAGAGTACCTCTCTATTGCGGGCAAAATGTCTGGTCCTGTCAGTGTCCGTAATTTGGAGGTTCTACTTTACATATGAAAATAAGCATTTTAAAATATGCCGATAGACTTAAACATACCAGAGATTTGTTATAGCAAATTGTAATAACCACGCACTATGGGGAAACATAATTCAACTACTAGTTATCAAAATAAACACAAGTAAAACCATTTTGAGTTATTAATGTATTACATCCATTAATGGGGTACTCATTGGCCTCTTCTAGTGTTGGTTGACACATTTGAAAGTTTTAGATGTTGTGTCTGTATTTTATGACTGACCCTTTAATTTAGGCCGGGATAAATAACAAAGAAATTATTATATGCTTGTGCTCTTTTGCACAGTTCTAATGTTCATTATAAAAAAACATATTTGTATATAAAGTCTGTTTTTATTTGCTCAGATGACTGAAAGTCAACAAAGGTATAGGCATGGTGCTTCGTATAGCCAGGCACAAAAGGTAACCATTGATGCTAGAAACTCCTACATCAACATAGAGGGAGGTAAAAAAACTCCTTGGAAACTTGAAATTAGGTCACTGCGACCTATATCCTCCAGTCTGTGGGGCTTAAAATTACCATCCAGAATGATAAAAAAATTGATAAAAAACCTTAAGTATCTTGATCCATAATGCTTGGATTGCCATCAATCTTAAAATGAATAATGACCATGGCTAGCTTGTCAGTTCCTGAAAACAGGTGGTGCCACCTGTATTTTTTTTTCTAATTTGTACATTTATTTTCTGTTTTTGAGACAGTCAAAGGATAGCAACTGATTATGTCAGTTTCTAAGCTGTGATTTCATCTTGTCTCCCGAAACCTGGTGGCTATATTGTTTCTGGGTGATACCTCCTGTTTGGTTAAAAAAAATAGTATTATTACTTGATTAATGTATGGCTCACCACCCAAGTTAGAACACTGTTGATCTTTAGGTCATGAGATCAAAGGACAAGGTCACATAACCCACTTCTGTAAAACGATTGTGGATGCATTTTAAGCCAAACTTTTCATCACAAATCTTTCATCTTTCACGTTACTCACCTGCTAATAGGGGAAGATTCTTTTTCAATTTTGGGGTCAAAAAGTCCAAGGTCTAGGTCACAGGGCCCATCCGTTCATAAATAAGTTTATGGACGATAACTCCAGTATGGGTGGACAAACTGGCTTCAAAGCTGATTTTTTTCAGTATAATTTCTTAATGATTTATTAAAGCTGTCGATTCAGAGGTCTCAAGAACAAAGGTCAAGGTCACTGCACCCACTTTTCTAAATAGCTTGTTGACAAATTTTAAGCCAAAGTTTTCATCCCATTACTCCATCTTTTACATACAGCTTCCCTGCCATTAGGTGAAGATTACTTTTAAGTTTGATCGAGGCTCCAAGATAAAAGGTCAAGGTCACACAACCCGCTTCTAGAAAAAAAGCTTGAGGACGCATTTTAAGCAAAGTTTTCATCCCAAAGCTTTCATCTTTGATTTATGGATCAGTTAACAATAGTGGAAGAGCCGTATTGATTTTGACATCACAGGACCATCCTCTTGATTGATATACCGACCAGATATACAGTTTAATACATCAAATGTAATTGTGCCTCTGTTGCTTGTGATGCTCCTCTCCTATATATATGTAAACACAACTAGCACTGAATGAAACCTTAACATCTGTGTTCAGTTGTTTTAATACTGTTTTGAGTCAGTTCTGTCTCTGCATGTAATCAGGTTATTTAGTATATTTTCAAGCTTCAAAGAGCCTACACAGGTCTATGGGCCTTTTGCTGGGCCCTTCCTGACCTGTCAGTGTTCTAGTTCTATTAAGAATATGTGGATGGATTGTTATGAAAATCAGAATGTAGTAAGTTCATGGATAGTCAGTTCTCAGATTTTTAGGTCACAAGGTCAAGGTCATAGGACCCAAAATTTGAAAAACTCAGCTGAGCGTCGAGACCTATGGGTCAATAGTTTATAATTCATTTGCTTATTTAAATACCTCTGCCAGGATGTATTCTGTATTTATCGGCGTTTGATGGTTTGTCTGTTATCAAATTTACTCACAAAGAACACTCCAAAGCCTTTTGAATGTATTTCAACTAATCATGGTTTGATATAAAGGAATCTTTACTTTTTATAAAATTAAAAAACGGTGTGTGTGTGGGGGGGGGGGGGGCATTAATCACTGGAATAAGAGAAGTTTTAATTGTCAATTTCCGAAAGGGGTAAGCTGGCCTGTTATTCAACCATCGAGTTCCTGAACAGTGACACACATTTCTCTCGGTTTAGATTAAAATATTTCCTTGCGCTTACATAAGTACCACACATCATACTGTGATCAATATCCTGGTGATCCAGAACGTTGGCTGAGCTACATGTGCGGTCTATCTAGTGTTTTCTATCTCATTCAGAGTTCATTAGCAGTTCGTAATTCTAGATCCTGTTGAATCGACTTTGGGTGCTTTTCATTTAACTCTTAAATTTCTCAAAGAAATACAAAAATTAAATTCCCAACATAAAAATATATTCATAATATGAATCTGATGACTTTTGTTAAATAACTACACTCATGTTTAAGAACAGGGACAGCGCAACGTGTCGTCTTTAAAAAAGTATGATCTGACTGAAATGAATTTGTCAACAAAGTGACTTATATTCAGGAAACGTATTCAAAGATTTAACCATTTTAACACCATAACTACATCGTACAAGTCCCAGCCTTTAAAAGTAAAGTAATAAAGTAAAAGAAGAATCTTCTAAGTCGACCGCCAGGGAAGTGTAATCAGGCCAGCGTGATCCATCCTTGTCAGATAAGATCCGCACTGTAGGCCAGCGTGATCCATCCTTGTCAGATAAGATCCGCACTGTAGGCCAGCGTGATCCATCCTTGTCAGATAAGATCCGCACTGTAGGCCAGCGTGATCCATTCTTGTCAGGTAAGATCCGCACTGTAGGCCAGCGTGATCCATTCTTGTCAGATAAGATCCGCACTGTAGGCCAGCGTGATCCATACTGTCAGATAAGATCCGCACTGTAGGCCAGCGTGATCCATTCTTGTCAGATAAGATCCGCACTGTAGGCCAGCGTGATCCATTCTTGTCAGATAAGATCCGCACTGTCACATAGTTATAAGAACAAATGCCTACTCTAGTTGATCATTTGACGCATCGGTCCATGCATGTTTTATTGCCACAACGGTATTATGATATGTATTTGTTGGAATTTCAGTCTTCTATATATTTACTCTCTCTTTTTTTCGTGTTAAACTAATATTATTCAAACTGAGACTTAATACAGGTATAGTTTCCAGTCTTGATGTGCATGCTCACAACATGATTCCATGACAATACATTCAACGGGTTGGCGAAGTATAGAAACACAACCAGGCTTAACCACCTCGGTTGTCTGATGTCCTAATGAACTTTGCAAAAGTTGATGAAGATGGGTTTGTGCCCGTGATTGATATTTCGGACGGAGGAAGGTTCAATGCAGTTCAGAGAATTGTATGTTCAGTGAATAAAGGGTGGCAGGTTTGAAACAAATGAAGCTCTTATTAAGGGAATAAATGGATTATTATTTTCATTTGACATTAAGTATGTGTATAGTTTCTGTATCTCCTTCTTATAATTTTGTTGCTCTTTTAGAAAGGGAAAACAGTTCTGTTACCGGACTGGAAGGGCTCTGAACTGCTAATATCCCAAATCTTTTGCAAGGTATAAAACCTCCTATGAGTTCTACGGGATTGTTGTAAAGGTTTAATGATTCATTGGTGTCCGGTTTATTTCTGCATAATTAATAGTTTACAATGAGTACATAAATTAAAAAAATATAATTTCATTGTCAACTTAAGTGTGCATCAACATTATTGTCCAGACAATTCTTCAGTAAATTTTAAGATATTGTTATAATATTGCATGATGTAATAGAGGGTCTTAGACTCAGCCGTGACAACCAAGTAGGCAGTGATAATTGGGCTGGCTCTCCTACTTGAGTCGTAATACATGCAATATCGAGGAATGCATCGCAGTGGTCTTCCATCATGTTGCATTCATATTGTGGTAAACAGCCCGTAATCTTAACATTATGCTACGACTGATGAAATAACACTAAAGAATACATGTGAACTCACAACCCAAATTTAAACTCCGTCTCTATGGTCTCTATGAGTCATTTCCTGTATCGCGTACAAGTTGGTTGCGTCCAGTAACCCGTGTGAGCCATGCCTGTATTCATGCGTTCAGAAATTCAACAAACATGCGGAGGGGTTTACCAATATGCTTAGTTTAAAACGTGCTGGTGCTGTTAGAAAATATACTAAAATGCTAACGATGAGTCTGGTTTATGTCAATTGATAGTGTACCTGTCGGTCATGAGGCGTGGTCAAAAATGACAAAATATTAGCATCCTCATGGGGCTTTATAATTCGTTCCTCAGACCTAGATGTAAAGGCACTCTGACAGCCAGTAATCTGGTCGTAATGTCAGAGGGCCGATATGTCCTGGACTGGGAATTGTATTCGGGTTCGGAGATAAAAAAAATTGTCTAATATATATATACGGTAAAGAAATATATATGTATACATTTGCGAACTACTAACAGAATATTGATGAAATGAACGGACTAAATACCAAGCTTAAAATTAACTCTGTATCGGGAGCTCAAAGGAATTAAACATTTTAGTAAAAAGCATGTGTAAACAATCATAAACACATTAAAGGTAATCTCAACTTCCCGTTACAAATTTCTTTAGAAGGTGGACTTGGACTCGAAAACGAAGGATTTTGGCTCAATCGGAATCGTGTATCCTGCACTCGGACTCAAATATGAAGGATTTTGGCTCGATCGGAATCGTAAAGCCTGCACTCGGACTTAAATATGAAGGACTTTGGCTCGATCGTAATCGAGAAGCCTGCACTCGGACTCAAATATGAAGGATTTTGGCTCGATCGGAATCGTGAATCCTGCTCTCAGACATGAATATGAAGGATTTTGACTCGATCAGAATCGTGAATCCTGCACTCGGACATGAATATGAAGGATTTTGGCTCGATCAGAATCGTGAATCCTGCACTCGGACATTAATATGAAGGATTTTGGCTCGATCAGAATCGTGAATCCTGCACTCGGACTCAAATATGAAGGATTTTGGCTCAATCGGAATCGTGTATCCTGCAATCGGACTCAACTATGAAGGATTTTGGCTCAATCGGAATCGTGAATCCTGCACTCGGACTCAAATATGAAAGATTTTGGCTCAATCAGAATCGTGAATCCTGCACTCGGAAATGAATATGAAGGATGTTGGCTCGATCAGAATTGTGTATCCTATACTCGGACTCAAATATGAAGGATTTTGGCTCAATCGGAATCGTGAATCCTGCACGCGGACTCGAATATGAAGGATTTTGGCTCAATCGGAATCGTGAATCCTGCACTCGGACTCAAATATGAAGGATTTTGGCTCAATCGGAATCGTGTATCCTGCACTCGGACTCAACTATGAAGGATTTTGGCTCAATCGGAATCGTGAATCCTGCACTCGGACTCAAATATGAAGGATTTTGGCTCAATCGGAATCGTGTATCCTGCACTCGGACTCAACTATGAAGGATTTTGGCTCAATCGGAATCGTGTATCCTGCACTCGGACTCTACTATGAAGGATTTTGGCTCAATCGGAATCGTGAATCCTGCACTCGGACTCAAATATGAAGGATTTTGGCTCAATCGGAATCGTGTATCCTGCACTCGGACTCAACTATGAAGGATTTTGGCTCAATCGGAATCGTGAATCCTGCACTCGGACTCAAATATGAAGGATTTTGGCTCAATCGGAATCGTGAATCCTGCACTCGGAAATGAATATGAAGGATGTTGGCTCGATCAGAATTGTGTATCCTGTACTCGGACTCAAATATGAAGGATTTTGGCTCAATCGGAATCGTGAATCCTGCACGCGGACTCGAATATGAAGGATTTTGGCTCGATCGGAATCGAGAAGCCTGCACTCGGAAATGAATATGAAGGATGTTGGCTCGATCAGAATTGTGTATCCTGTACTCGGAATCAAATATGAAGGATTTTGGCTCAATCGGAATCGAGAAGCCTGCACTCGGACTTGAATATGAAGGACTTTGGCTCGATCGTAATCGAGTAGCCTGCACTCGGACTTGCACTTGGAGTCGAATGTTGTTGACTACATCACTGTAATACATTTAATTTATACATATTCCAGACTGGGAAACAGATTTGTAATATGATTAGAAGCTGGTAATCGGATATCTGTTTGCTTAAGACATTACTGCAAACCTTTGTCAATGAAGCTTTTGAAAATAAATATAGCGAGATATATATTTTAGATTATTACTGTCACCCGCCCGTCCTTGTTTAGGACTACAATTTCTCCATGTTAGGTACTGTCCTTCGTGCTGAGGTAAGTGTTTACAGGTTTGCAGAACACAAAATAAAACAATTTCTCTCAATTAGATTTTATTCAGCCAATTGCAAGAATACATGATTATGTTAAGCTTCATGTTGATGTGTTTTGAAATGCGTGCAGGTGATCGCTCAAGCATTAAAAATTTGTATCCAGGGATGAATACACCAGAACGTGAATAATGTGTACGAAAACTGGAGTAGGCCTGACTAGAGATCTCCGATCTTGGAGAATTATTCTTCTGAACGAATGATCAAAATAAAACCTTAAATGGATACGTTAAAAGCAAGCTGGGGACCCCACAAAGGGGAACATGCCCGTGTACCAGTGACAGTGTAGCCTCGCGGTTGGTTTCCCCAAAACAGGTCCAGGTCTCGCTGATACCGTGTATCTCAACTGATTATTTTGCATATAACAGTTACTAGCATAATGTTTTACAAAGTTCAATAATTAAAAAGCCACGTATCATAGTAACTCAAGTTTTTATCTGTTTTATATTTGACGAGTATTATATACTTAAAGGTGGCATATGTGAGACCTATACGTGGATACTATAAACATTAAATATTTAAAAGGGTTGGTGAAATAGTTTGTCATACTTTTATGTCCACAAACGATGAAAGGAAAAATCATCAGCATCGATATTTTTTATATAAGATACTGGATATTAGACTCATCATGATGCATGCATGGACGCTAACATTTGAAAGGAAACAAAATAATAACACATATATGGTATACGACAGCATCTGTGTGCTATCTCCAGAAAGCACTTGTTTTCCAGTAAATCTTATACCGCTTTCTATCATCCCCATTCACTGTCTAATACATCCTTCTTCCTTCATTTATTTATTATTTCAAAGATGTTTTACAAGGATGGCCTATTCAGCACACTGAATATGCTGATTTTCAATAGGTTCTTGGGTCCTGTGAACATTTCAATTGTATACACATAAAAGGCAAATTTATGTAAAAAAATGTAAAATGCTGAACATATAGCATGAAGATAAATACATGATTAGTACGCGAATACCTACATAGAAGTCTAAGATAATTGTACACTCTATGATTGTAACTAAAACATATATAACAATATGCAAACGAGAATATGCCAATAGCAAATATATAAATTATAAAATGTTCTGTTACATTAAACATTATAGAAGGGCTTAAAAATCTTTGTCGAAGTCGAAAATCCATGTGGCAACTGATCCCTAAGACAAGGGCAAGCATATTATGTAGCAGATTTATGTATAAGTATACATCTAATTTTCATTTGCAAATGGCTGACGTTGCGACGGACAAGACTACTGACAACCACCTGCGACACTGCGCAGTGACAAAGGCCTTCAGCATAGTGTTGTGTATTTGTGTGGGTGTGTGTGGGGAGAGATATTTGGTGGGCGTGTGTCCTGGTTTACTCCTCGCCCACCAGAGCGAGCAGCATTCTCTTGTAGTCGCCACCACAGTCGTCCTCAATAAACTGGTTCAAGCTGGTCTCATACAACTCTTTGAATTTCTCCTTGATGTCACCAAGGTCCAACTGAAAAATAAAAATAAACAGCATTTCAAATATTTATTTACTTTCTTTTTTCCGCATGGTGTATATGTGAATATATTTATATATAATAATAATAATAATAATAATAATAATAATAATAATAATAATATAATAATAATAATAATAATAATAATAATAATAATAATAATAATAATAATAATAATAATTAAAAGTTAAATAACGCGGTTACAAAGAATTACAAAAAAAATTGATATAATTGTTCATTTAGTGAACAAATATATTTTTCCAATGAAACTATTCATACTGGTATCAACTGGACTCAAAGGGACTTATACTCAACTTTGATGATTTATTTGATGGATCTTGTTTAAACAAGCTGACACTGGCCAGGTTTAACAAGTGAGCGTGTGTGAAATCACACTGAACTGCGCGGTAACAGGATCTGTGTGGGACGATGGAATATCTTCAGAGTCTGACCTATCCCAGGTCAACAGGTAGCACCATTGTTCAGTGATCCGTATAACTACGTAGGACCAGGCTTTTCCGTCTCATCATTATTATGCTAGTCTCACCGTATATACTCGCGAACTGAAACATGCATTTTCTGTGTGCTATACAATCTTGGTATGTAAAGGAATGACTAAAGATCACGAGGATCGCCGGGATATCTTGCATATCCTCTGACATGGCCTTCCTTCCGAAGATTAGTTGCATATTTGTCTCTTGAATTGTTATTTAATTTTCTGCGAAGGGGGCATTCCTTGAACAAGGATTAAAAAAAGCCTTAAATTTAATTAAAAGCTGGCTTTGGCAATCTCCAACTTTGTGACTTTCGGTTAAATGAATTCTTTTATTGATAATTATCCGGATTCTGTACCATATCGTGTGAGTATATGACTGAAAATAGCAGGGATTGATATATATATCAACCCTTGCACCTTAAAGAAAACTGAAATTTGACGAATAAAATCATTTTTAGTCTCCTACAGGCAAAATGTATATGATAAAAAAGTGAGGTTTGGAATCAGCTTTCAGTCAGCCACAAAAATTTTCTGCGAAGGGGGCATTCCTTGAACAAGGATTAAAAAAAGCCTTAAATTTAATTAAAAGCTGGCTTTGGCAATCTCCAACTTTGTGACTTTCGGTTAAATGAATTCTTTTATTGATAATTATCCGGATTCTGTACCATATCGTGTGAGTATATGACTGAAAATAGCAGGGATTGATATATATATCAACTCTTGCACCTAAAAGAAAACTGAAATTTGACGAATAAAATCATTTTTAGTCTCCTACAGGCAAAATGTAAATGATAAAAAAGTGAGGTTTGGAATCAGCTTTCAGTCAGCCACGAAGGTGAACATTTAACCGTTTTATTGACCTGTTAATCTCAGTTAATGTGAAACCCACAAAATGGGATGGTGAAATAAAATTAATGTAAATACCGGTTGGGGTGGCAAAATAATGCACCGGCTTTGTCAGGATATGCACATGAACAAGGAATCAATCAATCTGATAATTTTATTCCATAGAAAATACACAGTTTTTCCTGGTCGCTTTGACTGAGTCTACACGCTTACCTCACAGCGTGACACGACGATTCTGATGAGCGTGGTGTCGTCCGTCCCGCCTCCCTTCATGCTGTTGTACAGGCGTTCGGCGAAGAATTTAATCGGATCTTTCGTAAATTTCACTGAAATGAATATATTTTATGATGATTATGTAAGTCAGGGAAAAGTCAGGGAATTTTTAATGGCTATGGCAACTGTTCATTTTCAGGTAGGAATGCTTTCTCATCTCATGGGCCAGCATTCAATAATTTCATGCTATGTTTTCATTTTCCTTTCAAGTTGTGTTGTGTCTATGGGTATAACCTATTTCCCTTTGATTTTTGTACACACATGTAAGTTGATGATGCATAGCATTGATACACAAAAAGTATACATGTAGCACCAACCATTAATGGAAGGCCACCTGTTTCTTAGCAGTTATACACAACTAATATATAGTACTAGTAAAATATTTTACACAAGGACATGAATCTGCACAGGTAACAAAGTACAAAGACGGAACAGAGTGCAATTACTTTGATCTACTGAAGTCATATGTTGTCACTGTGTGATAAATTTTAAACATGATAAATGCTTGATAACAGAGTGTTTGGTTCCTTGAATATGACATTGTCAATCCAAATTTTTAGTTTCATTTTGCTTTGCTTTTCATGTACAATTTTTTAAATAAAAATTTGGTTTGCAGTAGAATGACTTTTTTTAGATGAAATTGAATTTGATGGATAAGTTTTTCCTAGAAAACCAGCTCAAAGTCCGGGAATAGTCAGGGAAAAGGAATGCTAACAAAACGTTTGCTGATTGGGCATTTTCAACATGTGGACTTTCTCTTTGGAATGAACTTCTTAATGATGTTAAATGCAGCAAAAATATTTACCACTGTAAAAGAAAATTTGATAAAGAATCTTTTTCGACTAATTTTTTATTAAATTTTAACTCTTGTGTCATAATATATTTTAGTACTTTTGTAAGTGGCATTGAATATGTATAAAAGTAGGCGCTAAATTAAATTAATAAAGTTTGAGTTTAAAAGTAAGAAATTTTTTTCTGAGTTGACTGCTGAAAACCCTGTGTGTAACTCATAACAGACACTTTGTGATATGGAACGACAAGATGACGTCTAATTTAACATGTTATCATTACATATCTACATGATTTTATTGATATGGTGGTTAAAACAAGGGACCCGTGGGTCATGGTGCTCAGCTGAAGTTGATCTTGAAGGTAAATATCTAAAATAAAAACAAATGAAGTTAAAAGTCTGAGAGGAAAAGGTAGTATAAGCTAGATATTGGTTGATATGATTGATCTGAACTGATGAATAAGAAAATTTTTGCAAATAATATTTTGTGATCTGATCATGTGTTTCTAATGAAGAAACTGAAGCATGTGAGCTATTTGTTAACATGAGGTCTATACTATTACCATGATCAGTGGTTCACTTCTTGATAGGTTGTTGGAAGCTCAGCAGTTGACACGTTTGTTCAATAAAATCCTAGTTTTTTATCATTTCATTTTTTTTTTCAAATTTATATATTTAATACAGTTGTCATATAACTAACCATCCAGTCCACAGGTGCAAAGGACTTGATGGTAGAGGAGGGTTTTGAGGCACTGAATAGTAGGAGTTTCAACATCTCTGCATATACATATGGGATGTTAAATTTAATTCAGAAGTTCGTACAGTAGATGCTCAATTACTGAATATTTAGAAATGGTCAGACGGACAGGTAGACGAACAAGGCTGATCACTTTATTTCCAATTCTCCAGAGGCAGGAAAATAAAGAACAAAAGTTTGCATTAGATCCTCTTATCATTTTTTTTCAGTTTATAATTTTCATACATTTGCAATATAACATATATATCTGGATATAAATGTTTAAGTACAAAAGCATCATCATCAAATATCATCATCATTAATCGCTAATTTTGCTCATATAGCATCACATTGTACACACTGATGGATTTAATCTTATATCGAATTATAACTTTAAAATTATTTAAAAGGAAATTAGTTTCTTCAAAAGTGCTACAATACCACAACATGGCATCTTAATTGTAGATTAAATTGGAGATAAAACAGCTTTTCAGTTTTGGAAATACAGTTCAAACAATAACAACTATTCTATTACACTTGATGTGTATTGCTGTGGGGATGGGATTAGGAGTGACTTGAGAATTACTGTGTACCTTTCACAGTAGGGGTGCTCCTGAGTGATGCATTTCTAATCAGGTAAATAGGCAATGCTTTATTAAGTGACCCTAAGTGACCAGCATGGATACATTAAGCCCCCCCCCCCTTAAACAACCTTAATACCTAGCCTTGTTTGTGAGCTATTATTTTCAAATTTCATATTTTTACAGATTAAATCCTCATGTGTATATGCTGTGAAAATCAAATCAGCAGTCCTTACAGAAATAAAATGTGCCATTGTCAAAGGTGGGCAAAATTTAAGGTGCCGATTTTACACTTATATGCTAGTATAAGAATTTACAAAATTTTGATCTAATTTCTTTTTACAATTAAATCTTGATTGAATAGTTGTATATTTGAAAAAATCTCCAACTATAGCAGTTACCATGTTAAGACAGAAAATATATTTCTTGCTATTTTGATAAGATACCTACTAAATAGCTTTTACAAATTATGTAATATTGACAATTGATTATGATCATTTGTGGCCCGTTCAAAGGAAATATATAACAGATGTTTATGATTGTTTATAGTTAAATATGAACAGACACAGACGAGTACGCTCCCGAGGCAGCGGAAATCTTACGCTTCTAAAGAAGAAACTGATTTTCACGCTGCCAGCTTTGACCGTTTATGATATATTTGGACACCAGATGGCGGTTCGTTGTCCGCTGAAAAACAGGTGCGTATGATGTGACAAGCAGCCAACCAGATGCCAATAAATCAACACTCGACAGGCATCCTGGCTCCGCCCATAGGCTGCGCTTCAAGCGCCGTTTGAAGACAGTTAACGGTCGAATTTAAATTGCTCCCTTTGCATTCTCGCATTATCGACCGATTCGATTCTGACAGTATGACTGTGTTAGCGTAGCCATGTATCTGTTGTCTGCAGAACTGAAACCAGCCAGCGAGGTGTGCACGCAGCCTTTGTTGTTACGTTTCGTTTGAATTACAGCTCACCGGCCGGGCATCCTATGTGCCCAAGGCCCTAAGCAAATCACGTCTGCGGCAATTCTCTCCGAACATGTGGCCTGTTCAGACGGTTAACGGGACGATGAGCTGTCACTCAAAACGAAATGAACATGATTGGCTCCGTGTATTCCTCGCTTGGCCGTGTCTTCCAGCACAAGGTCTCATCTGATTGGACAAAAATACAGTGCTCCCCTCTGGTGTAGCATTCAGGATACGAGGTCATAACAAACAACGCTTACCATATAGGCAGTAGGCCTATAGTAAAAGCGCTGTGTAAAGAGCGTACAGACGAGTGTTTTTGATATTAGGCAGTCATGAAGTGTAACAACAGGTTTTTCCTTAATTTCTCGAAGGACCGAAGTCGTATTAGCCCAATTTGGGGCATGGTAGGAGAAGTAAGAGAACTTATGGACATCTAACTGTTTGTTAGATTTTGGATTTGTAGGTCTAATGGTTTCAAAACGTGCAAGTCTAACGGACAGACATACGGACGGACGGATGACAGTCAATGGATCATAACTATAGCTCATATGGCTTATAGTCAGCTGAACTAAAACTTTTAATGTATGTCAACAGTTTGGACAGTGTTAAGGATTTCCGGAGATCTTTGGTTATTGATGCCATTTTCAGATAGTGTTGCTCATGATGTCCCTTTAACTCACAGATTAATGATTCTTTTTTATATCTATACCATAGTGTCTTATAGTTCATGAAATGCACTTTATTTCAAAACTACTTGACTAAGAATAAGAATTACGATAACCAAGAGATCATTTATGCAACACCGTTTTAACGCTGATGTATGGTAAAATAAAAGTTATTTCTGTCTTGTCAAATTTGATGATTTTCAATCTCCCACACACACACTGTTGCTTAGGACTTTTTTTCTGATCAAAATCAGGTGATTTTGCTTATGTTGCAATTTGTGTGAGGTTGACCAATTATTTTGGGTGAAATGCCTGTACTAAGATGCCCTTCTTGAATTTGTTTTTAATGTTTTAGCGGGCTTCCACATTGATATAAACAAAACAAGTGTGTTGTGATATCCACGTGTTATAAAAGTTCCAAGGGATTACCTTTAGTTTATAAAGGTCAGCTAGGTGATTGGGCCCCTTTACGTTCTGTGCGTATAAGTATTGGTAGTGTGGTATGCTTATTTAATGATTATTTTATCAAGGAATATGTGCCAAAACAGAAAAAAAGCATAAACGTGATTTTGGGAGAGGCCGAACAAGCACAAACACATACCATCACACGCATAGATCCACAGCTCTTGTCCACTCGTACAAACTACGCCTTTAAGGGCGTACTCGTGGCATGTCAAGTATCACAACATGACATGAATAACGCAGATAAGGTATTTACAGACGAGATTCATACACATATGTGTCACCTGAGCATAGGGAAGATTAAAAGCGAAAGTGCAGCAATCGAGTTGTTGTTTATGTTGTATTTTTATGTTTGCTAGAACATCTAATGATAACAGAGTCATTCATTTAAGTGCATGTGCAAGCTCGCTAAGTAAATATTAAGCACATCTTAAGGTTGGGCCCTCATGAGGGCAGAGCTA
The DNA here is from genome assembly GCA_026874595.1 of Sipunculus nudus. Classification (NCBI taxonomy): domain Eukaryota; kingdom Metazoa; phylum Annelida; class Sipuncula; order Golfingiida; family Sipunculidae; genus Sipunculus; species Sipunculus nudus. The sequence goes on along the minus strand of CM049309.1, from coordinate 87,290,935 downwards.
CCTGATGCATAAATAACTTGAATAAAACATGCGGTCTCTGCAATACACACAGTTTATCAGTGCAGACAATGGTACGTAAATGATACGATACACGGAACGTAGAACAGAACTGATGGATACTAATAATTCAATTCTACGGATCTGTTAAGGGATATGGCATGATGTATGCTTTCTTCCACTCTCTTTATTTTATGTTAATCATGCACACATTTGTAGAAAATAATAACCCAACATTTGTATGTGTGGTGCTTGGTGGAGCAAACTTGGTCAAGGACACATACAACTTTACACTACTGGAACGCCACCCTACCGTTCTGTGTTTCCATTTATAACTACGCATATAGTAATGATAACTTGAAATATGTTTTAGCATACCGATAGCTAGGTAACCATCCTCCAGCGATCCAGTAGCTTCATCTATTATCGCCTCCTCAATGGTTTTACCGGAGATCTCCTCGTATTGTTTGAACGTGGCCCTGAGCTGCTCCAGACTCCGGTTACACAGGATGGAGTTAAACACCGACTCATCTGTCCCCAGCTGGCCCTCACCGGCCTGAAATATGTGATATGATATAAATATATATCACACATATATAAACACAAACCCAAAGGCAAGTACCATGTACTTATATATTGATATCAATTTTAACCTGCGTGGTTCTGTGTTACAGCATACTTATTACTGAACACTAACTTTTTAACATGGCCACGAAGTCACAGTTGTTGCTCAAATTCGCATTTTGAAAAGACTAACTGAAAAATGTTTTCCCCTTCCACCAAGTTAATACACTCTGTCCCCTGATTTAAATAAAAAATTAAAATAAAAAATAAAAAAGTTTACAGAAAAAAAGAGCCTGATGTGAGTACTGACGTCATACATGGCCTGAGCATCTTCGACTGCCTTGTCGTCGTCCACGAAGTCGTTTTCTTCCCGCGATCCATTGCACTGAGCCACCATGAGGCGTTCAAAATGGCCGCTCAGGTCACTCTTCAGATCATCCTCCAGCTCTGTCTCAAACTCTGATTAAAAACAACAAAATAAATTAAATAATAAAAGTTACTGTTAATTGAGTGAAATTACTATCAAAATTGGTCATCACACAAAAATATGCAAAACCATGTTTTAACTTCAGCTTTATTTATTTGGCTAAAGGCCTTCCATAACCACCAACTTCACGAGAAGCATTGTGTTTAAATAATTAACTATTATTTTTTACCTTGATTCAAGGCTGTCCCGTAGGTGGTTTTTGTATCTGAATGAAAGATGCCACGGTGTTAAAGGACTATTTACCTGTTCTATAAATCTCTTTGATTTCCTCGATCTCCGCATTCCTCCTTGTTGTCATGATCTCTATAACAGTCCCCTCGTCAGTTCCTCCTCCCTGCGCATGCACAAGAAGAATATTTAATAGAAACTATGCAGGTGTATAATCGTTGTTGTAATTGCATAAGGTCCAACACTAGTTATCAATAATGCGTATTTTACAATGACTCTTTAATTATCACAGTATATATTAAAGAAGTGTAGTGCCAGTGTGCATAAGCGATCCAATGGTGCCGGTATCACCATGGGTAAACAATTACTTAGTTGACTTATGCATGGGTAAATAAAATTGTGAGTTGCATAAAAGCGTGCAGATTTCTATTGTAAAACACAAAGAAACAGACATATAAGGAAGTAAAGAAATCGCTGGCCTTTCAACAAGTCCCTTCATTAAATTCCGTATATTATCTGTTAATATATTAAATAATTTTGAGCTTATAAAATTGATGAATCATATTTAAGATCATAAATCATGATGATTCTCTTCTTTACAATAAATTCATGAATAAAAGTTTATTTAGTGAAGACTAAGATGTCTTGCTGAAAAGCATTTCATGTATCTAGCATAAAAGCCTGTGAACAGGTGTCTTGTATTAACATCAAATGTGTTTATATATAATTATCAGAGAATATGATTAAAAGAGCGAAAACATTTAAGATGTACTGACCTCCACATCCTGTAATACATGTCGGTGAAGATGGGAAAATATATCGCTTGTTTTACTGAATACCACCACTGATAATGATAATACTATTATATACAGTCATTGCTCATTTGTAAGTGAATAAAGCGTAAGTCTTTGAACTGTCGACGCACGCGTCTGGCATTCTACCGCAAGTGTGGCTATGTTAACACCAAGTAAGCCCGTACAAGAATATGGTCACGATCCTGAATACATGTGTCAGACTAGAAGGGCTTCACATATTCATGAATACATCAATAATAAAAGTATCACTTGAACTATGATCTTGACATGTATATCTTAAAACACATCCAATGTCATTCAGATCCGAAGGGAATTTTAATGTTGTTCACGTTACCTGCATGGCTGCTTTCAGTGCTCTGGCATCGAACTCCCGAGGGGTGGCCATCATGGCGAGCACGACTTCCTCAAAGTCTCCACCAAGTTCTGACTTTAACCCATCTTCGACGTCCTGAGGGTTAAAAATGTATTGTTATTACTACAATGATTACCACTCTATATATACATAGTGAGAATCGATACTTTGGATGGACCTTAGCTGTACAGTACAGTGCTTCTCTGTTTTGGTGGTTCTCTATATAGATACTCCTGAGACCACTCCACCATGCTTCAGTTCTAGTATGCAGTTATACCACTATACAAATAAATCAAATGATGCTTTTCATGTTATAAATCTTTGCAGCTAATACATGAATTCACAGCAAATATATGAGCACAATGATGTCCCAGAATTGTTGAAGATATGTTATCTCAATGGGAACTCTGCTGAAAGCGTTCGTCCTCTAGCTGCCTGGGTCTCATTGGAGTTTAGGTAAACCTAACAGCACGTGGTGGCGTTATGTGTATTGCATTTCGACCAGAACAGAGACAGGGCCCTGATGCAAATGGCTGGTGCAATTGTAACGTCACAGTTTAGAAATGTCTTAAATCTAGCAATGCATGTTGTTCTTATTCTTCTCTCAAAATCTGAGGCTTACATGACAACGTTTTGATGATATTATAATGTATAGTCACTTGGGATTTCACTGTGGGTGAAGTCACTGCCGAGCCCACAGTGCCAATAGTTTTAAAACAGATCACACAACCTCATGTTATTTTGTGGAAAAATAAATAGAAAAAAATGTTTTCCCCCAGGAATAAGGTTCAGTTTATGTAAAATCTATTTAATATTTTTTCATAGGCAAGTGTGTTATATGATTAATAATGAAACCTGGAATACATTTGCTTGAGCTGGACAGCTCTGTTATTCGCTGCTGAATCAACCGTTCCAATGGGTTCGCTCCAGTAGATTCATCTATATATATAATCGGTAAATGGCATGACTTATATTCCGGACCTTCAAGCAGGACCATTTGAAGCTGAGCAAAGCGTCAAACATTTGCCCCACTAACATGTGTGGGTAGGGGATATGTGCTTCAAGGCTAGATTGTTTTGAAATGATACATCTAGCCTTCTGACTATGAAGAACAAACATGATGTTCATTTTTGGAAATTGTATCATGAAATAACATGATCAGTTTTGTGACCCTTTTAATCTGTTACTGCTTTCAGGTCTTTATGATGTACCCTGAATACCACCATAATTTGCTGAGCTATAACTTGTGAATGGCCAGGCCTTCATATGGGTGAATTGTGGCAGAAAATAGCAAAACCCCTATATGTGTGGTCTAAATCACGTACATAAGCAGTTAAAGTGCTTCCCCAGACATAAAATGTATGGCTACTGAGGGAAGGTTTTTGTGACTGGCGTGCTGCATGCACATCCCATGGGCTGTGTGTGTGTGACTTTAGAGGCATACCTCTCCGTACATCTGCTTGTATTTGGACTTAATCTCCTGCCGCTGCTCATTGGAGTGAGATGATAAAACCTTGATGATCCTCTCCTCATCCGTACCTGCCAAATCATAAACATGTCAGATCAGCGGCGTCTGTTACATAACGGACCAGACAAATATACAGACACAATCACACCTTGGCTCCATGTCGCTCCGTCAAATCCGGGCTCGGTGTAAAAAAGACCGCACCATCTGTCAAAGTTAAGTTGGTAACTTGGTAACACACTAACATTTAGGCAGCAAATCCATGTTTGTGGAGCGCGGGTAATGACCGCTTTTCGTGATTCAACATCCTGTAAATTTTATTTGCTATAGGTATCCTGAATTATTCATAGAGTCTATTTTAGTGGCCTCCTTGGTTGAGAAGAAATGAAATATAAACATTGTTCAGTTCCCCTTTGGAATTTAGAAATTATTTTCACATTGCATTTACTAGAATCTTATTCTAAAGTGGAACAATAATTCGATTATTTACATACAGGGTTTCTTGACTTACTGGTATTTTTGGCCGTCCCGAACGAAGCACGATCAATATCAGTGAATGCAGAAACATAAATCTCGTGATATCCTCACATGACTCATGAAAACAACACATGGATCAATAGGCTGTCATGGCGTTACCAAGCCTTGAACCCAGAACCAAACTGATTATGTTCCAACGGCACTTGGTAGAACTCATTTAGCGTAAAAACCACATTCTTATGATATTTCACAAAAGGCTTTATACCGAATTCGCCTAGGTAGCTACTGTAAAATATCTACTTAAATGACGGTTCTTCAGTTAAATTTAATGACAACTATTTGTGAAAATAATGAAATTTTATACTATATGTATGTTCTAGATATGAACTCCTTTAGCAGCGCTTTCGTTGCGTTCCTTATAGTAATTCATTTTACTCAGCTTTGAGTGAAATGAATTAGTATAGGATATTCAACGAGACTGCTTTGTAAGGAGTGTATCCGCAGTGGTGCATTCAGGCATATTGTCTTAATTTGCCCTCCAATAACCTTTATCAATCCAATGCCTTCGATTATCCGCCACGCTCACCTACCGCCACTTTTTATGTTGTGGCAGGAGAACGGGATTTTAATTTATAATGTAACTATAAATGAACATATACATGCATGTATAGGCAATATTATGATACCATAAGAGCGCCGGTTCCGTGGAATTGACTGAAACAAAGAAGATTATTTCTTCATTAAGGATAGAAAACAATCAGGAAATATAATATTATTCACATTCTTTTATATTTACGCAAGAGAAATGTATACATTTGCAGTACAATTAAGGAAGTTGTGAATCGATAGTATTTAAAATTTGAAGGAACATCCCTCCTGTATATCATGCGAGCACTATTTACGAAAACAAAGAAAAGGAGAAAATGGAAATGATCGAGAGGTGAAATAAACCTGTACCTAAACCACGCATTGATGCCCGTAACTCCTCAGCTGACGTCTCAGGATCAAAGTCGGACTTCGCAGATACCTGGGTAATACATATATATTTGTTAATTATTATAATATGTAATGCACGATTTGCGTTGTTCCTTTAAATAAAAAGGGCTTCACATTTTATTGTGAAATGTTAATTGTTAACTCATGTTGTCATCATTGTGTCTGCATGTGTGTGTACAATATTGACAATGACATAATGCAAACTTGGGATAGTGGTTCCAAAAATGTTAAATTTTATACGTTTAAACCACGTTATATTAAGCAGGTCACTGTGATCTCATTGTCGAAAGTTACAAGCACACAGCAGTGTCATAGATTAACCGCGTTGAAGTAAGCAGGTCACTGTGATCTCATTGTCGAAAGTTACAAGCACACAGCAGTGTCATAGATTAACCGCGTTGAAGTAAGCAGGTCACTGTGATCTCATTGTCGAAAGTTACAAGCACACGGCAGTGTCATAGATTAACCGCGTTAAAGTAAGCAGGTCACTGTGATCTCATTGTCGAAAGTTACAAGCACACAGCAGTGTCATAGATTAACCGCGTTAAAGTAAGCAGGTCACTGTGATCTCATTGTCGAAAGTTACAAGCACACAGCAGTGTCATAGATTAACCGCGTTGAAGTAAGCAGGTCACTGTGATCTCATTGTCGAAAGTTACAAGCACACAGCAGTGTCATAGATTAACCGCGTTGAAGTAAGCAGGTCACTGTGATCTCATTGTCGAAAGTTACAAGCACACAGCAGTGTCATAGATTAACCGCGTTAAAGTAAGCAGGTCACTGTGATCTTATTGTCGAAAGTTACAAGCACACAGCAGTGTCATAGATTAACCGCGTTGAAGTAAGCAGGTCACTGTGATCTCATTGTCGAAAGTTACAAGCACACAGCAGTGTCATAGATTAACCGCGTTAAAGTAAGCAGGTCACTGTGATCTCATTGTCGAAAGTTACAAGCACACAGCAGTGTCATAGATTAACCGCGTTAAAGTAAGCAGGTCACTGTGATATCATTGTCGAAAGTTACAAGCACACTGCAGTGGCATAGATTGACCGCGTTAAAGTAAGCAGGTCACTGTGATCTCATTGTCGAAAGTTACAAGCACACAGCAGTTTCATAGATTAACCGCGTTGAAGTAAGCAGGTCACTGTGATCTCATTGTCGAAAGTTACAAGCACACAGCAGTGTCATAGATTAACCGCGTTGAAGTAAGCAGGTCACTGTGATCTCATTGTCAAAAGTTACAAGCACACAGCAGTGTCATAGATTAACCGCGTTAAAGTAAGCAGGTCACTGTGATCTCATTGTCGAAAGTTACAAGCACACAGCAGTGTCATAGATTAACCGCGTTAGAGTAAGCAGGTCACTGTGATCTCATTGTCGAAAGTTACAAGCACACAGCAGTGTCATAGATTAACCGCGTTAAAGTAAGCAGGTCACTGTGATCTCATTGTCGAAAGTTACAAGCACACAGCAGTGTCATAGATTAACCGCGTTAAAGTAAGCAGGTCACTGTGATCTCATTGTCGAAAGTTACAAGCACACAGCAGTGTCATAGATTAACCGCGTTGAAGTAAGCAGGTCACTGTGATCTCATTGTCGAAAGTTACAAGCACACAGCAGTGTCATAGATTAACCGCGTTAAAGTAAGCAGGTCACTGTGATCTCATTGTCGAAAGTTACAAGCACACAGCAGTGTCATAGATTAACCGCGTTAAAGTAAGCAGGTCACTGTGATCTCATTGTCGAAAGTTACAAGCACACAGCAGTGTCATAGATTGACCGCGTTGAAGTGAGCAGGTCACTGTGATCTCATTGTCGAAAGTTACAAGCACACTGCAGTGGCATAGATTGACCGCGTTAAAGTAAGCAGGTCACTGTGATCTCATTGTCGAAAGTTACAAGCACACAGCAGTGTGCTAGATTAACCGCGTTAAAGTAAGCAGGTCACTGTGATCTCATTGTCGAAAGTTACAAGCACACAGCAGTGTGCTAGATTAACCGCGTTAAAGTAAGCAGGTCACTGTGATCTCATTGTCGAAAGTTACAAGCACACAGCAGTGTGCTAGATTGACCGCGTTGAAGTGAGCAGGTCACTGTGATCTCATTGTCGAAAGTTACAAGCACACTGCAGTGGCATAGATTGACCGTGTTAAAGTAAGCAGGTCACTGTGATCTCATTGTCGAAAGTTACAAGCACACAGCAGTGTCATAGATTAACCGCGTTGAAGTAAGCAGGTCACTGTGATCTCATTGTCGAAAGTTACAAGCACACAGCAGTGTCATAGATTAACCGCGTTAAAGTAAGCAGGTCACTGTGATCTCATTGTCGAAAGTTACAAGCACACAGCAGTGTCATAGATTAACCGCGTTAAAGTAAGCAGGTCACTGTGATCTCATTGTCGAAAGTTACAAGCACACAGCAGTGTCATAGATTAACCGCGTTGAAGTAAGCAGGTCACTGTGATCTCATTGTCGAAAGTTACAAGCACACAGCAGTGTCATAGATTTACCGCGTTAAAGTAAGCAGGTCACTGTGATCTCATTGTCGAAAGTTACAAGCACACAGCAGTGTCATAGATTAACCGCGTTAAAGTAAGCAGGTCACTGTGATCTCATTGTCGAAAGTTACAAGCACACAGCAGTGTCATATATTGACCGCGTTGAAGTAAGCAGGTCACTGTGATCTCATTGTCGAAAGTTACAAGCACACTGCAGTGGCATAGATTGACCGCGTTAAAGTTAGCAGGTCACTGTGATCTCATTGTCGAAAGTTACAAGCACACAGCAGTGTCATAGATTAACCGCGTTGAAGTAAGCAGGTCACTGTGATCTCATTGTCGAAAGTTACAAGCACACAGCAGTGTCATAGATTGACCGCGTTAAAGTAAGCAGGTCACTGTGATCTCATTGTCGAAAGTTACAAGCACACAGCAGTGTCATAGATTAACCGCGTTAAAGTAAGCAGGTCACTGTGATCTCATTGTCGAAAGTTACAAGCACACAGCAGTGTCATAGATTAACCGCGTTAAAGTAAGCAGGTCACTGTGATCTCATTGTCGAAAGTTACAAGCACACAGCAGTGTCATAGATTAACCGCGTTGAAGTAAGCAGGTCACTGTGATCTCATTGTCGAAAGTTACAAGCACACAGCAGTGTCATAGATTAACCGCGTTAAAGTAAGCAGGTCACTGTGATCTCATTGTCGAAAGTTACAAGCACACAGCAGTGTCATAGATTAACCGCGTTGAAGTAAGCATGTCACTGTGATCTCATTGTCGAAAGTTACAAGCACACAGCAGTGTCATAGATTAACACGTTAAAGTAAGCAGGTCACTGTGATCTCATTGTCGAAAGTTACAAGCACACAGCAGTGTCATAAATTAATCGCGTTAAAGTAAGCAGGTTATTGTGATCTCATTGTCGAAAGTAATAAGCGGAAAGCAGTGTCATAGATAACTCGGTAGAAAAGTAACGTTAAACTAATAAACATCTTAAGAGGATTTACTCACCTAACCAAGTGCTACGTTCAATATTGAGATGGGTCTATAATTTCTAATGGGCATTTAAATTTAATCTCACCCTGAGTGACATTTTCCCATTTCATGTGTTGTCCTTTATTTGTTTATATTTTCATTTGGATTCGTTTGCTGAGGGTCATGGAGTGTAAATTAGATCGCAATTTAGCAGGATGCTTTGAATAACATGTTTATGTTGAAACACATTTATTTTCCTTAATACTTGATTATAACTGACAATGGCCTGAATTCAAGTTACTTCACGGCCGGTATACCACCTCATTTAAAATTGCTCTAAAATGTATACCCTATATAGGATGTATTTAATTTATTAGGCCTTTAAATAATCAACACTGTATCCACTGTATGAAAACCAAGAGTCTCACATGATAATCCAAAAACTCCACATGCTGGCCTTGAACAGAGGAATTACGATATATGGGAGGCAATTCTGGGCCCAAGTAAAACATAACATGAAAGACCTTATGAATATTCATGAAGGTGAAACACGACTGCCGTTAACCGGCTTGCCACTAGCGGACGTTGCCCGACATACATTATAGATTATTCCAGCAGAGGTGTACACAAAAACCGGTGGTCCCTGTTTGGGCAACACAGTGGTCGTCTGGTGAACAGCTCAAAAACAAGTTCAGCTAGTGCTGGTATCATCCACATGATGAAAGCACCATGGGTTACAGCTCAATAAAACCCAATGTATCTGCTCAGCTGAATGTAGCATCTGTTTCAATGCTTGAAGCATGACTAACAAACATATATGCGAATATGTATATATTGAATTGCAAAATGATCAAAATCTGCACTTCCATGAAATTATCAAATTGAAATGTGAAACAAATTCTCCCTCATGCAGTTAGATTAAACTTTGCCTTCATTGTATACAAATAACAATCTAATCGACTGGAATAATAATACAATAATTATCGGGGCCAGATTTGTACATGAGCTGATGAGGCACCATAAGGACAAATAATGTTTAACCTTTAATTCAGAATTCAGGAACACACTGGTTTATTCGGGCACTGATTTTTAGCTCAGTTATCTTAGACTTGTTAACAACTGCTGCTTTCACAGGGTGCGGAATTCCGTGTTCTATATAAGGAATACATCGTCAAAGAGGAGTTCATTACGTAAGGTTTATATATAATTTTACTACAAGGAAATACTGCCAAAACCAAAACTATTGTGGGGTGCCCATGCATGAGAAAGTTTACAGCAAAATCATACGTTTATAGTTTACTAAACCGGGTTTACAAGGTCCTTGTGCTCAGGAACCTTTTACATGGACATTCCCCTTAGGTCCACCGAAACCGCTCATAATGAACACAATTCTAGCCTTCTAAGTTTACCGAACATTCCTTAATGAACACGTTTATGAGCACTTTTAGGCGTGCTTTATCCACAGATTACCCGAGGAGAGCTCACCACAAGAAGCTATCCCCACCATTTCTATCCCGGCGCCAGGGGAGGGTTTAGGATTGTGGAAGACCAGGGGCCTGTTGCAATAACATTTTACTGGACTTAAGCCCAGTTGGGGGCCTAAATACCATGATTACAATTGTGACGTCATAATGGTTACCATGGTGACACACAGATGCCCCTGGGCTTAAGTCACCTACATGACTTAAGTCACCGTATTGCAACACACCCCTGGGGATTAACGTTTACCTAGAGGGATTAACACCTCAAAATAGGTCATAAAATACAGGAAGGGAAGAGGCCTTAAATAGCCTGAGATATTTTGGGGATATACTGCTACCTCCCCGCCCGCCGCCCCGGATCCGCCCCTGGAAACCAAATGGGATGACTGTCAACAAGAAAGTCCCCTTTTGCCTAAGAAAACACTCCTGTATTGAATCAAAGCGGCTATGAAAGGTTGATCGTTCTTGTTGATGATGTATATATGTTATTTTTCCTGCGTTTTTCTTTATTAGACCGCTATATTGTGTAGTTAAGAATGTAATTCATGCATCCAGATCGTTCTTGATGTAGCGTTAGAGATAAGATTATGAGGTAACACCCGTATTAATCTTTAACGATCTCGGCACAAAAATAGATAATAATATACTAGTATCATAATTAATACCTTAATACATGCATACTAAGTCACAAATATAAATGTTATCTGCACTGATTAAGGGTACTAATAACATTTAAAAGAAAGGATTTGAAAAATCTATTAGCAATTCAGTGAGCAATACATTGAGCAATATGCCTCCACCTCTTCAATATAAGCATATTCATAAACACTATCGACCAAATCCTTATATAGCCTTAAAGAAACACGGCTCTCACTTCCGTGATAAACCAATCAATATGTATACATATAAATGTATATATTTATATGAAACATTCAGTATTTGATAATGATATAACCTACCGTGGAAGTGTTGCCCATGTTGACAGGTAAGACCGCTATGTTACAGGACGAACCGGCTGGTCTTGTTTGCAGGTTATATAGACCTGCTGATATGTATGCGTCTGGCCTGGCCGAGTTCAGCCAATATAACGAGTGTTCAGAGGATCGGACCCGGTCGCCCACACTTGTGCCTGGTTGAATGACTGTGAATTTACACTGCGGGATATGGAGGTTTTATACCTCAATCACGTTTAACCAGCATTCACTTTAGTTAGCGTTCACTTTCCTATTTTTAATCATGGAATGTTGCTAAAATTACCGGACGTGTGAGAATGTTTAAAATCTATATGAGTTAGAAGGCCGGAACCGAGATCGAAATACTTTCTGTGTTAGACATTGTAAGGATTGTGTAATAGAGGGAAATACCTGTACACCACTCGCTAGAACATGTGGCACACATGCTTATATGATATTACCATGTTTGTACCACAAGTAGTTTTACATATATACAAATGGTATTACGTACAATGCAAAGGTATTGCGTAATATTACCTTTTCATTAATAATAATTACCAGAACACTCACAAAATTACCTGCCTATTATATATATATATATATATATATATATATATATATATATATATTATGTTCACGAATACATCTGAAATATTTACTCATTCTATATGCATCATATTCAAATATTCTACTTGAATACTTTGATCAATATGCAAATTTATAATAAACATATGTGGATAATTATACACCTTTCTCTTATATATAGAGGCATCTGCACGTTCAGCTTTGGTATCTGCCGTCTGCGTGCCATAGCGTATGACACACTCTCTCTGTACAATAACAATGAGCTTCTCTTGACAACGAGAGGAATCCCAAGCACTGAGCCTTGCTCCGTGTTTCAGATATTAAGTGGAGCATACAACGATCGTATCAGCTATATATCCCCGGCCTACAGGTCGTGTCACCAGCTTCATTTATTGAGGCAACGCATAATGTTTACACTTTTCCTCTTGGCTAATTTTCGGCGCATGATATGATACAGGAATAGGTCGGAGAGATCGCTTGGAAGGTGTGTGTGTGTAACGGGGGGGGGGGGGGGGCAACGAATCTTTTGCTAAACCGAAACGCGCTCATTTTGTATCTTAGTCACAACTATATTTGCCTTTTAAAAGAAACAATATAACAATCCTTTGTTTTTGTATGGCTCAAGTCTTTGTATAAAAATTTTATTTGCATCTTACACCAATGGTCCGTAAGTAGCGGCGCTTGTTCTAACCGTGCAACTTTTCAACGAGTATATGCGCACTGAGTGTAATGATCGACTCCACCTCTTCAAGAAGCATGCGCAACGAGTGTAATGATCGACTCCACCTCTTCAAGAAGCATGCGCACTAAGTGTAATGATCGACTCCACCTGTTCAAGAAGCATGCGCACTGCCACGACTGCGTGTAATGATCGCCTGCACCTGTTCAACAAGCATGCGCACATGCGTGTAATGATCGTCAGCTCTGTTTAGGCCATAACCAGCGCTGCGACTTTTGTCATTTAAAAACAGATAAAAGCCCGAAGCTCTGATGGGAATGTCCCCGTGAAAGGTAAGGTATTTTTACCTTTATCAGTCAATATTTATATAATTTAAAACCCTGAACACCAAGAGTTTATCTTAGGAGACAGATGTCGCTATCGCTGTGGTATGTATTCCCATGGCATGGCGTTCCTTATACGTTATATACGCAGCCGTCACAATGCAGTTGTTTTGGGATGTTAGACTCGTTATTGGAAGTTGTAATCGACCATCGACGCACTGATTATTCAGATTTGAATTTGAAAATAATCTATTGTAATCGATAAGCAAATATTACCTGTAATTTATTTGTACAAAAATATGATGGTGATCAAGATTAATTCCAAAATTTAATAAATTGATCTTGCGTGTTATCTTATCCTACCCCCCCCCCCCCCCCCCCCCCATTGCAATAAAATCTGTCCAGAACATTTGCGTAAAATTGCACAGAGACAAAACTAAAGGTAAAACAACATAATACCTCTTGCCACCCGGTGGAGGTATATTTAGACAAGCATACCGGAACAACCAACCTCCAGGCCATGGCAAGATCTGTTGGAGCAAATCATGCATTCTCCATGCAGAAGTTCTATTTGTGAATGTCAAGGATAAACCTCCTGCCCACTGCCCTTCATTCACACAGCACGCTTTTACGCCGAAATCGAGCCTTTTCGCCTGAGAAGTGGTAATTACAAAAAAAAATAAGTAAATGAAGCAAATATCGAGTATGCATTGACAACATCAGTTCCAAATATAACCAAGAGAAGGTATATTTGTCCGTGAAACATATTTTAAATATAATAAACCTGTGGATCTATTTTAAAGTGTATATTACTAATATCCGTGACGCGGTATTATCAGGTCATACATGCCTAAATCCGTCACTGACAGCAGGGTTGATTCATATGCACAAAACACCTTAATCCTGCGCTTGAGGTTAGAAGCAAATAATATTGATCTGAGTAGAGAATGGAGAACGTCAATAGTCTTGGTATCTGGCGCCATCTGCAGGGGCCTACAGTGCATTATCTTATGAAACGCCTCTTCGAACATGGAAAAACGCCATACTTACATGCATACTTATAGGTTTATTGATATGAACAGGAAATGATTTATTCACGTCCATGGAAATAATAAACCTCTCGCAGTTATTAATCTTTCCCCCTAAAGGGCACTGGTATTTTTGTTACCAGAGTTAAGTTTGCACACATAAACCCGTGGGTGGTGCAAAGAGTTTTTTTTTATGTTTTCGTTTGCTTTTTGTATGGTGTTTTCTTTTATTTTGCTCAGTATAAATTTATTCATTTCAACATATATTCATTGAATTATTTTAGTATATTTATAATAGACACCTGTCAAGTGATCAATCTTCCACACGGCCCTGCTTTTATTTAAGTAATTTAACCAAAAAAAACGCTAATTAAATAATACAATGTGCAATATGTGACACAATTTGAAAATATAAATAATGCAAACATGTCATGTATAAAATGAAACAGGAAGTATGAGAGATTAACATTATTTTAGCCTCTTACAACGCAATGATACCAGAGCAGCTGTAGAAGGTCATCAAAACTAAAACTTTAAAGCAGCACATTGTCTAATTCCGAAATCAATATATCATAATAAGAATAAATGTAAATGATGTGCACACAACTATTTAAGGCTTTGCATGTTAATATGATGATTTGTTCTTTGTCATAAAAAAATGACAACGAATTAACAGACCTGATCTTCTATGGCTAGATGAAAGTTAGTAGCAGCGATAACAAGCCTCAGTAAACATTCTAATTAAACCGACAGTCATGCCGAAAACAGCACTACAGCGGCCGTCCATACTTCACAACAATATTGCTACACTTACACAGCCGTGAATTCACGCCGTTATTGTCTGTGCCTCGCATATTTCAGTTGTCAGTAATACAACCCGTTTCATTTATATTAATGGAGTTCGAGTGTCTGTGGGACAGAGTTACTCCTTTGATTCGGCCCAACCCCAGACGGGAATCTTATGCAAAATTTTAGGGTTAATCAGAGTATACAGCAAATCATCCGACAGATGGTGGTACCCTCAAAGGTTCGAATGATGTCGCTTAAAGATAGACAACCCTTAGATCTAAACAAGAGCCGTTGGAGACAAACTGTTTGCTGAAAAATTATTATTTTTTTAAATAGGTATAGCGATTTAATTGACTTGTTACCCCCACCTGTATGGTGCATACAAAACTACATCCACGTCTTTAGAGAATTACACTGTACTGCTGACAGGCAAGCAGAACCTTTCGCCTTGAACCCCCAGGTACCTCCCCTCCACACACACACACACACCTCTCTCCAAACCGGTGCGGCCCAAAATAACATGTCGATCATGGGCTCCATCAAGGGTATCATAGTTAACCATCTCAACTAGTGGGGTACGGTCATAATAAAGAAGGGTGAGACAATAATAATTAAAAGTAAAGAATAATGTTCACACAGGAATACTTGGGAAGTCTTTAGTCTTTAGCTCTATCAAGGCAAAAGAAACTTCCTGAGGCAAAACAAAACTTATTTATTTAACCTGATTTACCCTTTTTTTGGCACAGGATGCTTTCCCAGAGACCAGACAAGTTCGAAGAAAAATGTGATATATTGCATGAGCATCCGAATGTTCGTTCACCAAAAATCTGTCAAAATCGTTCCAAAGCAACTGCAACAAAAGCAACAAAAAGTACTGTACAAGAGGAGGCAGGTTCAGAGTCAGGCCGGAGATGGCCCCCACCCTACATGGCCTTGTGTGTCTGTCACATGGATAGTGGAAAAACACTTCATGGTTGTGCTATTTTCAAATGTCCCAAGTCCATTTCCGGCTTACATCTGTTTTGATCAGACCATTTAGACCTTTATCTGGAATTGCAGCCCAGCCAGTATCGAGCTGTTGACTTTGGATATCCTCGATCCGCCTAAAATAATTTATAAGAATAAAACAATGTATTTTCAGGTTACCTGCAAATAACAATATCATGGAATATTATTAATTTTTTACATTCATACTTTAAGGTATATCAAATTACGACTACACAGATAATGTTTCTATGTATACGCTTTTCTCATTAGAAAATGAGACAAAAGGATTTTGTCCTCCTAAGCGATATTTGCAATCAAATTTTATCCAATCATTCTTTTGCTACAACAACAATTTATCAATTAAAACTGCAAAGTAAATAATTTTCATGGGATCATATTCAAAGTTTACTTTAAGCAGAATTAAAGTACTTACTCTGCGTCTTCTGGCCTGGAAACGTGTGTAAACACTCCCTGAGAAGAAATATGTTCGGCCGTTCTTCCATCGAGTAGCGGCTGACACCCCCGCCGGAAGTCCCCTCCAGTCGGATGTGCCACGTGGATAATAATTCATAACCTTACGACTCTCGTAGGGAGTACCAAAGCCCACAGTTAAACGGTAATACTGTTTACCTAAAAGTATATGAAAACCCCTGATTGATGCATTCAGTAAAGAAAAACGTGTACTTTGAACTGTACAGACTGAAGTAGTCATGGGGCATCTAATTCTACATAACACTTCTTGTGCCTGCCTTAATCTTCAACACTGAAATAGGAATTCCCATACATTCTCTTAAAAAGTATATCTGAAGTGCGAAAACAACAAAAAATTTCAAACTTAATTAAAAACTTTTGCGAAGTTTTTACATCTGCAGTCCCATTTCGGTTTGGACTACATGGAAGGGCGGTAGCACTCGCTTTCTGTCATTTTTTATCTTGTTGTCACCCAGGCCTTGTTTCTGCATCTGCAGAACTTTGCTGTGTTATCACCCCCATTACTGGGTCATAACAACGAGGAACCTCCAAAAGACGCACTCGTTTGTAAGTGATACACGGATGTGGGGTACAGCCTTCCCATTAAGCCTACAGAGCGCTTACCCTTGCTTGGGGCCGACCGTGAAAATCTTACCGCTCCTCGGCTGAGATTTGAACTCATGACCTCCCGGCTTTTTTAGTCCTGTGCTCTATCCCTGAGCCATATAAACCTATGCGTGAATGTTGATTACTAACCTTTCATGAAGTACACTCCGGAATGGTACCCATTCCACACGTAGGCCGTATCAATGTTAGCCGGGACCCCGAAGAACCCGTCAACGCCGATTGTTTTGGGATATCCCTCTGCAAACCTACCATTTAACCATTTCCAATAGATCGTACCCTGCACACAAAAGTGTTAATCTTTAGGAATAAATTTCACGTTTTTATAAGCATCAAAAATAATAACAATATAATCAAAACTAACCTTTTGAAAGTTACCACTAAATCCATACCAACAACCAGACGCGCATTATAATTATTCTCTCTCTCTATATATATATGTATTTGTACTTCCAGCACTTTCAATGAACGTCTTTTTCCCGTTTTGATATATATTCCTATCAGAAGATGCAGCTTTGTCGAGGTATAGCGGAGGATCTATCCTCACCTTGAAGAAGTAGATAGCCTCTAGCTCTGAAGAATCGTATGATGCCAAAGCCGCATCGATTTTCCCTTTAAATCCTGGCCACCACACGGAGATCTTACGCGGGAAACCAGGCTCCATCCCGTAATCGTCCAGGCGATAATACTCGTCACCTTGAAGGATAAAATGATGAACAATCGATGCATTGAATCGAAGCCAATCGTAAATCGAAAATCTAATCGGGCATGAAATAATCGATTTATTTCAATAATTGCATTTTTATTCATTTTAATTCCTTTTTGTTCTCTTGCTCTTAGAACAGATAAACAGCATACATGATTAAGTAGCACTGCCATTTATCAAAGAAAGTCACCTTATATACTTCATTAGGTGTTAGCACAATAATGCATGGATTAGAAGATTTAAATATTACTTGGTCTGCATAAATTCTCAGGTATATAATAATCTTATAGCATTATATGGGATGAAAACTTTTAGTAGGTACACATCTCTGACACAAAATTGTGACTTTACAATAATTGAATCGAGAATCGAATCGAAAGGCAATAATCAATAATCGAATACCCCTAAGCAATTCACAGGCCTAATATATATATTTTATATATATATATATATATATATATATATATATATATATATACTTCATAGTTAGATTATTCTTAAGTAATGATTATATTTAATATGTGATAATTACGTTACATTTTAAACTCTAGGTATTTAATTATTCAATTCAACTTATTGATTATACCTATAAACATGTACGTTCTGTCGTAGCCCGGTGAGTACAGCGCGGCATCAATGTTTGAGATTTCACATGGTGCAGGCTTCATTGTTGTGCCACCAGATGGCGGGCTTTGAGTTGGCTCTGTTGGTGATGGCTTGTTTCCTACTAAAAATATAAACTTGAAAGTTGCCAAATGTAATTGTTAAATGGTTTCCTCAAGCATCCGGTATGTTGTACCATACATAACTTCAAATTATATTATATTTTTGTTCTACAAGATCCATGTATCATTCCATATTGTAAATAATGAACGCCACATACCGACCCCATATAAAGCCTGGATTCCAGCGATATCATCGGGATGCAGCTTGAAGTTTGGTATATAACCCGGGTAAATCGGGGCCATCAAAGCTCCATATACCTCGGAATGAGCGAGGCCTAGGGAGTGGCCAAACTCGTGTGCTGCCACCTGGAACAGGTTGATTCCTGAAAGAAAAATATACGACATTACGCAAGGAAGTACATATTCACATTTGCATTCCCGCCTGGTCCAGACACACAGCAAGACAGGGAACCAACCAGTACAAGCCAGAAGTTGACATCAAGCTACGAAATACATGTATCCGTATTACCACTGTAGTTACTGTATGAATAATTTTTAGTGTGAAGCACACACACTTTATTATTACTATATTGTAAAACAAAGTTTATAAAATTGAATGTATTTTCTTTTTTCTTTACCTAAGTTTGTATCATGGGTGAATTGTTCGTCATCGTCAAAGTGCGCATCCCCTCCAGACCATGGCAAGTACGCATGCGCCAGTGTACCTCCAGGTCCATCGAATGGTTCCCTGTCGCCATGAAATCTTCTTCCAAAGAGTATGTCTATATCGGCCCTGCCTTCAACCCGAACGAATTTTAAAGGGGTAACATCGCTCCAGACCTGCGGGACACATGATATAGACAGACTGACGATAAAAAGCTGCAGTATAATTTGTTTTAGATATCATCCATTCATCCCTCTGTTATGATGATAATCATCTCTTATGTTTAGATATAAATAAAAGTCAATTTATCTTCCGGGGTGGGGGAGATGACTCGCAGACAAACACACACATATATATATATATATATACCTTTTTAGCGTCTGTATGACACGTTTCAAATATATTACCGTCTGTATGACGCAATTCAAAGTTTTTAGAAAATAATGTATTCTGTTTCCGGTATAGGTTGATTCTAAACCAGATTTTATAAATAGGGTTAAGTTCTATTTATTAATATATTTCATTTGCAATATATAAATATTATTCCCGGAATTGTGGCAGATGATTACATTGACTATTCCCCCTACCCCAAAGGGGGGGGGGTTATATACCCCCATCTCTTCCTATATTGACAACCCTGTAAATGAAATAATCGAATATTTTAAATACCAATAATGACTTCTATTATAAAAAAAATCACAAGCACATATTAACCATCACTTAGCTTTCAAGTTTAATTAGTTTTGTTTTGTTTGTATCTGTAAATACAATCGAATACCTCAGAAAATGTTTATTTCCCTACTTGTATTGTCCATCCCTTAACGAAGAAAGAGAAATTAAGCCAGGCCAGTGTTTTTAATCTGTATTAACGTACATAGGGAAATTTAAGGGTAACATACTTTATATTGCTCACCTTAAATGCTCTTGTGATTGCAGCAAGTGCTTTAGGTTGACTCATGTCTGGCGTGAAGTTTTTTATCCGGTATGTGATTCTATTGTCACGCCACCTGCCTCCTGACAAGACGTTACATTTAGGTTTATTACAATACGCTTCATATAACATAATAAAACTGTTCACAATATGGCTTATGTCATAAAACAAGAATAAAAGAATTTATTAAACAACCCCAGTAAGATTTTTCTTTTTCAAAGAGTGTTTTATTTTATTTTCCCTTAGAATTTTTAGATTCAATGTCCTTGGTATAGGGTTAACAGAATAATAAATGGTCGTCAGTTATGAAATCATTCAGTCAATGGACTAAAATCGCACAGAGGGAGATGGCATGCAATATATTTTATCCTGGGTTCAAGTCTTTTTAGTCTTATGTCAATATTCAACCAGGCCGATCGGTTCTACCCCACATTTTCCTCTCTTTAATGATTAAACACAAATTGTTGATTCTGTCTACATTATTTGTCTTGCCTATACATGTATAAGAAAGGTAACTTACCTTGCAGCACATATCTTTTAATCCTGCCTTTGTTATTTCTGTCAGACCCCTTGTCTTTGTTTCCACATCTAGGCCGCGACATCATCTTTAACGTGTCGTCGTCCAAAATGCCTGAAAACAAGCTTGTTATCGTTAAACTGGTGTTTAAAGCAGGACATCATTGCCTCAGCCAGGAGGGTATGTGTTCATCCCCGTTCGTGTGTATGTGTGTGAGGGTGTGTGTGTATGTGTGTGTGTGCTTCTGTGTGCGCTTGTTCATGACATAACTCAAGCAATCATAAGCGGAATCTCATGCAATTTTCTGGTTATTTCGGGATTGGAAAAATGAAGAATCGATTAGATTTTAAATTTTCTTTGTATATGCCAGAGGGACCCGGTGACTACATATTCACAAAATATCTCAGAAACAACCATTGGCAGTCTGCAGGGGTGGATCCTGAAAGTTTTAAAGGGATGGGTCCTCCCCCAGACAGGTTGGATAATCTAAAATGCAGAATACACCATTTCCCGTCTTTACACTAAATGGCTTTAACGGTGACTTTTTTTCGCCAAGGATATCTAGGGTTATATGGTTATATAGGGATATAAACAAAGAAGCAGAGAATAACAAATCGAACGTCTAAGCTGGGGCCGTAGAAACCTCCTCCATGCTTCAATCATGCCATCACAAATATTTTACTTCTTCATGATTGTCAGGGATAATCAGTCATTATCTCGTCTGACTATCTGCAGAACACATGATAGTGATTCTGTCAAAACCACATTCATTTTGTGTGAATAGGTCAATCTTAACCAAGTTCCTAATAAAAGGTGAATCAGCAACGCAAAAATGGTTTTCACTGTAGTTCTACAACAACACCTGCATAGATTTTAAAATAGTGCATTTGACTGTAGTGCTATACTGCAACATCAGTAAAGATATCAAAGGATCCCCAAGTTTACTGTACTGAGTATCTTCTCTACCAGGAGAAATATTATTTTTGTTCAAATTTATATATATATATATATATATATATATATATATATATATATATATATAAATATATATATATGTCATCCAAGCCCTTTATTTACCGTTACCGCATTGAGTGGACTTTAAATGACCAGGCCATTAAATGACCAGAAAGATCCTCCAATTAATTAATATATGCATGAGCGACATGACTCTCTTCAAACAGTGGCGTCAATTTTTCTTCCAGGGTGGGGGGATGACTTTGTATATACATATACACACACACATATATATACCCTTTTCAGCGTGTCTGAGTGACATATTCAACTATATATATATATACGTCATATTTTAAATAATTATAATGTTTTAGAAAATAAGTTATTTTGTGAATTCTAAGCAAGGTTTAGATATAACATTATTTTGTAAATAGATCCAACGTCTTTAATTCTATTTATTAATATATTTTATTTGCAATATTGTAATATTATTCTCAGAAAAGTTGGGGGGATGATTACATTGATTACATTGGGGGTATATATACCCCCATCCCCCCCCCCCTATATTGACGCCCCTGTCTTCAAATACTTTTCCAACGTTTTTCCCAATATAATCATGCTTAACATCTAGAAATATGCGAGGGAAGCAAGCCTCTGTCAAGTGTTCTGTCCTTATTTAACGTGTTTTGCATTCTCTTATCCCGCCCCTAATCCCGGGTCAATTGAAATTCATGGGGCGGATCCACACTAAAATCTAATCAATTTTTCCTTGGCTAATTCCTGAAATGCATTGCAAATTTCATGAGATTCCGTTTATGATACGTGAGTTATGTTGTGAACAAACACACACAAAAACACACAAGACCGGGAATGAACGCATACCTTTCTGACGGAGGATATTACGATAGTAATACAGTCACTAATACTATATACGGTATTAAACACAAAACTAAGTTTACAAGGCATTAATACATAACTTTTTTTTAATACAAAATACTATAACCCTTTAAAATGCAAGACTGGATAAATTTAATTCTTAATTAAAAAATGGTGGACAAATATTTACCAGTCACAGGTAAACCGGCCATTGCCTGAAATTCTTCCAAAGCCTTCTTCTTATTGCCTTCCGGGTTAGACCCTCTGCTTACCTTGGAGTCCATGTAGCCATAGTGTTTTAAATACGCCTGCAAAAGGTATTGTTGATAAGTTTATATTTGTTGTGCAGCGTTGATATTTGTGATAAGTATAAAAAGCACACATTCACACATGACAAATAACGAGATATGTTGTACACGGATAAAACAGACCATATGTTTAAATCCCACTCCCACAAGTAAAGATCAGCATTTATATTATTTATCCAATATTTCAGTAATTAGAAATAAATCTATCAAAATGCTGGTATGATTTCTTTACAAATATGGGGTTTGCAAGTAACTTTGAATAAAAAAAAAACATATTTTCTAATATTTTTAATAATAAAACATGAAGTACCTCTTTCAATTAAGGCCAAATTATTATACCTGCAATATTATTCCAGATATAATTTTAGTTTATAGATTAATATTTTCCTGTATGGGTCACCCGCGTGCATATAAGTATGGTGATGTCCCATAACATTCCGTACAGATTTTTTATTTCCTTGTCATATCTTATTTATTTAAATAAGAGTTAAATAATGAAAGATCTTTAAAAATCAAGTTTATCTTAACGTTGGTCCTTGTTAAACGTATGTAAAAGTGAGACACCTGTGGTAGTATGTTAAGGGCACGGAACCCATGTCGGGAAAGTGTGATGAAACGCCCTCTCACAATAACACAGCATTCACACATATTTAAAATCAGACGTGTCTAAAACCCACTATAAGTTAACACATAGTTTTATAATAATGCAAGCATTCTAACACAGTTTACACCTCATGTCCTGTATGAATAAACTTCAATCAATAAGTCACTTTATCTCTACTCAGTGGGATAAGACGAATATCTACGTGTTGGTAATCAGTAACGCCAATAAAAATGACTTAACTGGATTTTACATGTGTAGAATGTATCACTCTTTGATACATTATTATTATGTGTGCATGTGAGCCTATATATCTATACCTTTTGAGTGTTTGTATATGTTAAATTAGAATATGATGAATGTTGATCTAGCCCTGAACTACATGTTATATATAAGTGAAATATGTATCTTATACTTTGTAAGGAATTCGTTCCACCTTTGTCCTGAATGTTCTCTGAAACTGCGTTGCGTATGACACTGTGCCATACCTCATTTTAAAGGTTATTGTCCCCGCAGTGACATGGCCGATATGAGAATAAATAATTATTAATGTACATATCATTTTCAGTGATTTTGCATGTTTTTCGACCTGAATGGAGAGTATACCACCGAAAACAGCCGAACTGCCTTCGGCAAAGCCCGGAATGCTGCCTTATGGTCATTCACAATTCAATCAACCTCCATGCAGCACGGGATTAAGTTCTATTGTGCATGTGAATAAACCCCGGGGGTTAGGACCCACTTGCAGGGTTAATAAATGTGAACAACAGGTGTTTCTGGGTCGCTTGGCTCACATTTCTAATGTCAGCATACAACAATGGTAGAAGCCGATCCGGGGGGGGGGGGGGGGGGGGGGGGGGGAGGCTCCTTTTTCCGGCCCCCAACCGTTTATTAGCCGCAACTCGGCTAATACTCGAACTCACTACCTGTGCTCTGTTGAGTCCGGGGGGGGGGGGGGGGAGGGAAGAAGCCGAATTATTGCCCGCACATTTAATATGCGACTACATGCCGGTAAATTGCACGCAGATTTAATATGCGACTTGAACATATCAATTATTCTACCACGAGGATTGCATTTAAAGTATGATATTTTGCATGTAATAAATGTAGGTTGGTATTTTCACGGTATAGATATCAATATGCTACAAAATGTTAAATGTTTGGACTTTCAAGTTAATGTCCAAGTTTTGGAGAAATATAAATATTTCAGCCCGCCACACGTAAAGTTTTACTACGTTATGCAAAGAAATTTAAGAGAACAGAATTTCCTGTTTTTTTTTTTTTTTTTTGTTTTTTTTTTTTTTTGTGAAAGGTGCTTCAAAATTACCTCATTACTTAACATATTTACAATGTTCTCTATCTGGATCCAGATGGATCCGCCACTGGTTCCCGCAGTTGATGTGAAAATAAATCATTTTAATGAACACATCATTCGGAGTGACTTTTGAGTGGTTTCTAAATGACTTGTATACGCTATCACCGGAAGCAGCCCAACTGGTTCCGGCAAAGATCGAAATGCCTATAATAACGGTCGCGTGTTTACGTAAATCTCTCAAAAAAGTCAAACGATGGCTTTCCTTCCCTCTTACTACACTATATAATTTTTAGCTTACGCCACTAGATCCAGATATTTAACAATTGCAATTCATGCATACTATCAACCAAAATCCGGACATCTGCATCCCTCTTGATCTAATATTGAAGATTTACACATCAAACATTTCACAATACTTCTCTTCGTATAACATATATGAAATTTCTTTTCATTAAACGCACAAGATTCCTTACTTCATCTCTACACTGCCCCCCCCCCCCCCCCAATAAATAAATTAATAAATATAAGACGTAAAGATACGTAAAATAAATATCAGCTAGTTAAACAATAAATAAAATTGAAATGTCTTACTATCGCATCATCATCTGGTTTTTTTCGGACTGTAGGGGCTAGATGACCAAACCCGATGGTCAGCAGGACACACGCGCAGCGCAGGGCAGTCATGGCGACGTGCAGTGGAGTCGTCGCACAGTGACACTACGAGGTGATGAGGGTGCTCAACCAACTGACGCAGGTCTTCGGATATCTGCTGTTTCTTTTCGTTCGTGTTTCTGGAACCTTACTTAATGACCTTGCTTTTTAATTTACCCTTTAGTCCTTTATTCCTTTGGTCACGAAATGCTATGCCTCATAAAACTTATGTTTGCAATTTTCCTTTAGACGTTACATATGCATATTTTACGTTTACCTAACGTGTGGGCATTAATGGGTACCAATCCATGCTTACCCCGTGTCATTCAACGACAGATGCTTCGAGGCGTCACACAACCTTTTCAACAGGGGTTGTCCCCGTGCGGGGTGACTGCTCATGAACAGAAATTTAACTCAGATCCATCAAGAAAACTGGTGACTCATACAGGTTTACCATTTCGAAAATATTTCTTCTAAGGAACGGACAAGGAAGTATCTCATTTCTCGTTCATCTGAACTACCCTATACAATTCACTTTGCAAGATCCCGTGATATTAATCACCGCAAGATAAAACAGGAATTCTTACATGACACACACACCCATCCTTTTACCAGGTATCTCAGGTGTAAATGAAATACATTGTTAGCTCCTGGGGATATATAATAGTATCTAGCCAGATTTATTTCGGAAACCATCTCCTTTACCCAACACACTGTAAAACTAAACTTACACTGGGCGCGACCATTTGTGGGAAAGAATACAGATATTATCACAAATAAAGATGGCGACAAACAGTAAAAAATCTCATTTATTTGTGATTCATGACAATTAAGTACATCTTCCATGCTTGTTTACTACTTTTCGTGCTTGCGCAGTAACAGACCTATGGGCATGCGGTCTTATTAAGGTAAGCAGACACACTATTATTGTATTTATCAACGCGGAATAAAAGCAAAATGTAAAAATGAAAAAAGATACGCTGAACCTTTAAGCCAAGGTGGTTTGGCTGCATGGGAAATTTTCATAATCAGCATAAATAGCGAAAGATGGTAATTTTGAAACAAAAGACTGACTAACTTTTACCCATGTTCTTGGATATTTGTGTCTCGTTTCCCTGTATATACTAAAAAAATGTTTACATAGTTTTATGTCTGATAAACACTTTATTCAAACAGTTACAAGTCTGTTTCCTAACGGGGAAGATATTCCTCAGTAAACGTAGATTGTAAATGGATCTAGGAAACTGATAAAATTTAGGAAATATTGTATATTTACGTAAAATTGTTGACCTATATTACCGTGAACGGGTCACTTCGTAAATGAAACATATGACCTGCGACTATTTACTTCCCGCTGAACCGAAAAGCCACACTCAAGATCACGTGCAACAGTGCATATATATGTAATAGCTATACAACACTTCATATACGAGACCGTTAGATGCACATAACAGTAAATAGGGCACTATAATTCTCCATATATAGTGTTGGGTTCACAGTATGACTTCTATTGTAAAGCTTATGCACAATTAATTCACTGCTTATTTATCATAATAGCCAATGAAACCCCTTGGATTAATTAACACCGGCTTTAGGACAAACTCGTACAGGTCTGACATGCTCTTGAAGTCTCGGTTAACCAAAAAGGACGTATTACCTGGTCCTTTATATTATCATATAAGGTGCACATCGTGGGTGCCCAGATGTTTTCTATCGAGTAAACGTTTAATGTTATATATCTATCTCAAATTCTGCACATGTATTTCGCTCCAGGAAATCAACAGGTTGTGTATCTCGTGTTCACGTAATATTGTCCCAGCAGCTTCTAAATCTTGCTTAGCTGAATATAAGATATTGTACGGTGGCTGATTTAGGACACAGAAAAAAAATATTCATCTCGAGATCTCGAGATTACGGAGCCCCGTTGGGGACATGATTAAAAAACATTATTTTGTGCGCACGACTTATTATTTTGTGCGCACGAATTATTATTTTGTGCGCACGACTTATTATTTTTTGCGCACGACATTATTTCGTGAGCACGACTTATTATTTTGTGCGCACGACTTATTGTTTTGTGCGAACGACTTATTAATTCGTGCGCACGACTTATTATTTCGCGTGCACGAGATATTATTTTGTGCGCACGACTTATTATTTTGTGCGCAACTTATTATTTTGTGCAGACGTTTGGATATGACTCTGTAGCAGTCGACTTAGGTTTCCAAGTATCATATAAAATGTGGGTATTTGCCTTCATTTGTAGATAAAGTGGTTATGTGGCTGTGTATCTGGCATTAAAATGGCTAATATATATATATATATATATATATATATATATATATATATATATATTCGTGTGTGCGTGTGTGTAATTTTACTTTAAATTTAGGTTTCAAATTTTAGGAAATTGTAGTTCTCGTTGAGAGGCATAGAGCAATTATGCTTGTTTACCATTGGATATATAAAAAACTGCTTGTCAAAAAAGATTACAGTTTGGGAACTTGGGGATATTGGATCCTCAGGGTGTAGAAAACCGACCTCACACCTTAAGGGTATCACGACGGCGTAAGTATTTCGTTAAAAGACTGGACTATCTTTTGGCCAATTGGCATATGCGCATACATATTGATTTGTATCCGGACAAACAGTGACCCACCGAGTTATTTTAGGCTATTTTATTAAGAATATTTTGTATGTTCTTTACAATTTATCATTTATATTGTTGTTTTTAATGCCTTGTTTATTTATATGTTGCGTAATTCCCACATAATTGTTTATTTCGCAATCCGAGTCAACAAATACTGTATTTCATTTTGATTTCATTGGCTCAACTAACATCATGCACTTCAGTATCCTGACCCATGATCCACTTGTTTTTAAAATTGTTTACCAGAACGGTATTTCTCTGCTGAAGTTATACTACAGTGAGCAGTTAAACTAGAGGACAAAATCCAAATGGTTATGTGAGATATATGTGTTTTGGCTGATATAATAGTATGAGAAAATTAATACAACTACAAAATGACAATGTATATATTTGGCTTGAAGAAAGATTGTTATTAATATTATTATAAGGATTCTCCTCATATCAGCTGACTTCCGGTTTTGCTGAGGCAATGCTTTGTTGCCCATTGAGTTAGAATCTTACATTTTACATTCAAATAAAGTAAGTTGTCCTTGAAGCCTAAGACCATGTCTCATTAAGAAATAGATCCTGACGTGCATATTAATGTTGATTTGTGTAATTTATTAGGGAATACCTAGTAGCTGTATGTCGATAAAGTCATATATGAAATCTTGGTCCAGAAACATACTACAGGTGGTAATTAATGTGTATTAACGAAAAGTCATCTGGGATTATCTTGCTAGCTAACTTTCATTTAAGATGAGATCCAGTGTTCGGTTTTGTTCCGTTGTCCTTCCGTACAGTTTTCCGTAAGGAAGGTGGCGCCACCTGTCTGGTGTATATGAAAACTTTTCAAGATGAATGAATATGCCAAATTTCAGACCAGTACCTTGAACCACTCCGGAGATATGAGCAATTTTCACCCAAAGCACATGTACAGATGGACGCCACAAAAAAACGATTGCAGATGGCACAACCAGTCTTGAGAAAAAGATGGAGGAGTCCAAGATCTATGGATATGCACATTTTCGGGCCAATAGGACAAATCACTCCTCAGAACCACTCCGGAGATACGAGTAATTTTTAACCTAAGCACATGTACTTTGAAAACAAGATGGAGGTATCCAAGATCAATGGACATGCATAATTCAGCCAAATCTGTACATTAGTTCTAGACTTAAAATGCTCAAAGTACTGTCAAGTGGCAATGATGAGAATTAAAAGGCCCGAAAACATGAAAAGGACAGAAGTTGGCGCCACCTGTCTTCCGCAGAAGACAAAGCTTTCCAAGATCTTCGGTCAATTTGTTTTTTGGACCAATCCATGCATCCCTTATTGAGATATTTATGATTCAATATTCAAGGTCAAGGCCACTCTCATAGGGAAGGCCTTGACCCAAATTTAATTATACATCATTTCCATAACCCATGTCTATTGTTACGGAACCTAATATCAACAGATCACGTGTGCGTGATGAACATAAATTTTGTCAAGGATATAAGAAAATCAGATTCTGTAACACTAGGCAGCGTGAAATGTCTAGGGGAATGAATAAGAAGTCAATGGTTTTTGTTAACAAATAAAACAACCCTAACATTACAATACATTAAATCAATACAATTATACAGTATAACAGCAGTATAACAACAAATCAATACAATCACACAGTAAAATAAACAAAGTACACAGTGCCTGGATACCATCACTGCCACAGCGATAAGTCCTTTAAAATCTATAAGCCGGATGAAAATTCCACACAAAATTCTCCCGGAGAAAAACAGTCCAATGTAAAGCTCTTGTAACAATCCAGAAAGTATACTTGAGGCAGGCAGCATTAAATTGTATAGAGTTAGTAATAGTAGAATCCCTGAAATTACTGTGGATAATCGGACAGGTCCCACAAACTGACATACGCACGTCTGTGTCCGCTGGAATATTCTCTCACCTCTCTCTGCTTTAAAACACAGCCCCCTATTTATAACTTCTCGCCCAAAGCCGAGAATTTTCAACTTCTCGAACAGTCTAAAGGATCTAACATAATACACAGTAAACATGCGTTACAGGAATCATCTAGAAAAACATCGCTGTGTCTTGACATACCAGGGTCCACACGTGAGCTCGCCCCGGCTCGACTCGACCAGGCGAGATAGCCCCAAGCTAGCATGACAACGAGAGTTCAACCAGTACGGATTAAACCAAGAGTGCAACACGCGGGCAGGCAAGAGCGCTACAACACGAGTTACGCCCGTGTCACACAATAAAAAGGGCAACTGTAACACTATGTATATGCATAATATAAAAGAATTCTGTTCATTAGTTTCTGACTTATAATGCTCACAGTACTGTTAAGTGGCAATGATGGGTGAATTAAACGCCACGAAAACAAGAAAAGGATAACAGGTGGCGCCACCAGTTTCCGGTATGTGACAACATTATCCAAGATCTTCAGTCAAGTTGATTTTTAGATCAATCCATGCATGATTTCTTGAGATATATAAGAATATGTGTGATTCCCCCCCCCAAAAAAAAACAAAAAAAAACAAACAAACAAAGGCCTTATTCAAGGTCAAGGTCACCCTCCTATTAAAGGTCATGACCCCATTTTAATCAGGCTTCGTCCTCTCACCCCCTAGCTATGCACATGTCAAGTTTCGTAAAGATCCGTAAAATAATTTTTGAGTAATCGCGTCCAAACAATATCCCCCTCGGCGGCGGCGGCGGCGCGACCGTGCTTAAAACCATAATATCCCGACTTTGTCTGGGGATACAATTAATAGTCCCATGACCTAGTTTCACAAGTAAAACAAAGTTACATTTAGCCTGTGTGATAAAGAATGATAATGTTAAACATCTGGCCCTGAATTTTTATGAGACCTTGATTTACACCTTGGACCTTGGTCATGATCTTGGATAGTGTTGTCATGTACCGGAAATGGTGCCGCCACCTGTTATCCTTTTCTTGTTTCCGTGTCGTTTAATACCCCTATCATTGCCACGTGACAGTACTGTGAGCGTTATAAGTCAAAAACTAATGGACATAATTCTTTCATATTATGCATATACATAGACAAGGGTTATGGGATGATGTATATTAAAATTGGGGTCATGACCTTTCCTATGAGAGTGGCCTTGACCTTGAATATTGCCAAATATGGTAAAAATCACATAAAATTATAAATATCTCAATAAGGGATGGATTGATTGGTCCAAAAATCAACATGACCGAAAATCTTGGATAGTGTTGTCATGTACCGGAAATGGTGCCTCCACCTGTTATCCTTTTCTTGTTTCCGTGCCGTTTAATACCCCTATCATTGCCACGTGACAGTACTGTGAGCATTATAAGTCAAAAACTAATGGACATAATTCTTTCATATTATGCATATACATAGACATGGGTTATGGGAATGATGTATATTTAAATTGGGGTCATGGCCTTTCCTATGAGAGTGGCCTTGACCTTGAATATTACCAAACATGGTGAAAATCACACATAATCATAAATATCTCAATAAGGGATGCATGGATTGGTCCAAAAAACAAACCGATCGAAGATCTTGGATAGCTTTGTCTTCTGCGGAAGACAGGTGGCGCATCCTTTTGTTCTTTTCTTGTTTTCGGGCTTTTTAATTCTCATCATTGCATCTTGACAGTACTGTGAGTATTATAAGTCTAAAACTAATGGACAGATTGGGCTGAAATTGTGCATGTCCATTGATTTTGGATACCTCCATCTTGTATTCGAAGTACATGTGCTTTGGGTGAAAATTGCTCATATCTAAGGAGTGGTTCAAGGTATAGGTCTTAAATTTGGCATGTCCATCCATATTGGAAAATTTTCTCATAAACGAGACAGGTGGCGCCACCTACCTACCCGTTTTTGTAGAATAAATTAATGCCCTTTTCTGAGGAGTGATTAGCCCTATTGGTCTGAAATTATGCATATCCATAGGTCTTGGACTACTCAATCTTGTGCTCCAGACCGGTCGCGTAATCTGCAGTCGTTTTGGTGTGGCGTCAATCTGTACATGTGCTTTGGGTGAAAATTGCTCATATCTCCGGAGTGGTTCAAGGTATAGGTCTGAAATTTGGCATGACAATCCATCTTGGAATATTTTCTTATTTTCTTTTTAAAGTATTTTAGTTTTTAAAAAAATGCGTTGCAATATCTGAAACAAGTATTGCTCATCCCCAATTCGTATTGAAATAGGAAGGGTATCGTAAGCCTCTCCCATAACCTGATAAGTTATTTGGGATTCAACTCTATTTATCAAGACATGTGTGTTTATACATTTGGCAGTTGTGTCAATTTTCTCATACTATTATATCAGCCAAAACACATATATCTCACATATCCATTTGGCGGGGATGGGCCTCTAGTTTAACTGCTCATTGTAGAATAACTTCAGCAGAGAAACACTGTTCACTGGTAAACCATTTTGAAAACAAGTGGCTCATGGATCAGGACATTGGAGTGCATGATGTTAGTTGAGCCAATAAAATCAAAACGAAATACAGTATTTGTTTACTCGGATTGCGAAATAAACAATTATGTGGGAATTACGCAGCATATGAGTAAACAAGGCATTAAAAACAATATTATAAATGATAATTTGTAAAGAACATACAAAATAGTCTTAATAAAATAGCCTACAATAACTCGGTAGGTCACTGTTTGTCCAGGTACAAATCAATATGTATGCGTATATGCCAATGCCGTAGGGCTTTAGACTGTCGAATGAGTCATTGGCCAAAAAGTAGTCCGGTCTTTTAACGAAATACTGACGCCGTTGTGATACTCTTAAGGTGTGAGGTCGGTTTTCCACACCCTGATGATCCAATATTCTCAGAAGTTCCCGAACTGTCTCCTTTTGGACAAGCAGTTTTTATATCCAATGGTAAACATGCATAATTGCTCTGCCTCTCAGCGAGAACTACAATCCCCTTAAATTTGAAACCTAACTTTAAAGTAAAATTGCACACACACACATACGAATAAATATATATATATATCAGCCATTTTAATGCCAGATACACAGCCACATAACCACTTCACCTACAAATGAAGGCAAATACCCACATTTTATATGACACTTGGAAACTTAAGTCGACTGCTACAGAGTCATATCCATACGTCTGTGCCTTGACGTATACAATTGACACAATATCCGCACAAGACTTATAAAGTTGTGCGCACAAAATAATCAGTTGAGCGAACAAAATAAAAAGTCGTGCGCACAAAATAATAAGTTGCGCACAAAATAATACGTCGTGCGTACAAGATAATAAGTTGAGCGAACAAATTAAAAAGTCGTGAGCACAAAATAATAAGTCGTGCGCACAATTTAATAAGTCGTGCGCACAAAATAATAAGTTGAGCGAACAAAATAATACGCCGTGCGCACAAAATAATCAGTTGAGCGAACAGAATAAAAAGTTGTGCGCACAAAATAATAAGTTGAGCGCAGAAAATAGAAAGTCGTGCGCACAAAATAATACGTCGTGCGCACAAAATAATAAGTTGCGCACAAAATAATACGTCGTGCGCACAAAATAATCAGTTGAGCGAACAGAATAAAAAGTTATGCGCACAAAATAATAATTTGAGCGCACAAAATAGAAAGTCGTGCGCACAAAATAATACGTCGTGCGCACAAAATAATAAGTTGCGCACAAAATAATACGTCGTGCGCACAAAATAATAAGTTGAGCGAACAAAATAAAAAGTCATGCGCACAAAATAATAAGTTGAGCGCACAAAATAATAAGTCGTGCGCACAAAATAATACGTCGTGCGCACAAAATAATAAGTTGCGCACAAAATAATACGTCGTGCGCACAAAATAATAAGTTGAGCGAACAAAATAATACATCGTGCGCACAAAATAATAAGTTGAGCGAACAAAATAAAAAGTCGTGCGCACAAAATAATAAGTTGAGCGCACAAAATAATAAGTCGTGCGCACAAAATAATAAGTCATGTGCACAAAATAATAAGTTGCGCACAAAATAATACGTCGTGCGCACAAAATATTAAGTTGAGCGAACAAAATAAAAAGTTGTGCACACAAAATAATAAGTTGAGCGCACAAAATAATAAGTCGTGCGCACAAAATAATAAGTCGTGCGCACAAAATAATAAGTTGCGCACAAAATAATACATCGTGCGCACAAAATAAAAAGTCGTGCGCACAAAATAATAAGTCGTGCGCACAAAATAATAAGTCATGCGCACAAAATAATAAGTTGCGCACAAAATAATACGTCGTGCGCACAAAATAATAAGTTGAGCGAACAAAATAAAAAGTCGTGCGCACAAAATAATAAGTTGAGCGCACGAGATAAATAATTTTTTACTCATGTCCCCTACGGGGCTCCGTAGAGAATTTACGAAGCCAAAAAAAAAATTTTACGGAGCAAAAAAAAAAATTTACGAGGCAAAAAAAAAAATTTTAGGAAGCAAAAAAAAATTCGAAGCTGAATTGACATAAAGCAAAGCCACGTGAAAGGGACAGTATACGTTAAGAGTGCTAACTATTGCATGTTTACTGTGTTTAACTGAAGGGTAATACAATATGATTAATTTAAAATCAATCAAGTTTGTATATCCCCTAAGATAGAGCGAGTTGAAGAAAAATTCAATATAAATTCAATATTTAATTATTCATATGCGTAAGGAAGATGTCAAAGCCTAAAGAAACTGAAACATTCAACCTGAACGGCGGTTTGGGAGCCATGACTGTTAATCACTCAAATAGAAATGTTTAGGTCTGCATGCATGCATTGTGGGTACCTTATTATTTTAAAAATACAAACAAATATGAGCTTCTTATAGAAACACGCTTTTTGAACAATTTCTTTCAGCTTTTGTTTTTTTTATTGAAATGATGTGTTGTTTTATGGAACATGTATCAGACCATCATAAATGTAAATATGCTAAAAAAGATTACTGTGTTTTCGGGTAGGTACACTTGGGGGGGGGGGGGGGGGTGCTTCAGCCCCTAAAGCCCAAGTCTTGATCCACTATAGCTATAACTATAGCACAGATTACCTTAAGTCAACCTATCTTCATAAATGTTTTATATTCATAAATAAACGGTTTAAATATTTCGATCATCTCTCATCATGATTTTTCTTCAGCAAATGCTCTGCTTTTGTCTTAAAGTCGCTATTCACCTGCCTTATTTATAGAATCTTTGTAATACATGCTAACTCTGTATATACATATTAAAGAAGTGAAGGTAATCATAAACATAATCCAGGTAAACATAATCCATTAAACCATTCATAAAAATGAGCCAATCACATGGGTAAAGACGGTGCCTTTGTCTATATCCACGTGTTTTTATAACATGGGGGGGGGGTGTGCAAAAATTGCCACCGATCGTAATAGAAAGACGTCCGACAGAAAAATCTGGCTTCATTTCAGAGAGTACAGAGTTCTGTAAATGACAAATACTGCATTGCTTCACATGCTCTAACGAACATCAACTAGTGATCTTTCAATAACTCGGTTACATGTTTTTATCTGTATGTTAACACTTGCTCAAGTGCCTTGTGTACAAGTAGCCTGTAGATAAAATGTTTATACGTCAAAGTGGCGTTATAAGACCCATTCCCAGCTAGGGTTACCTTTTTTTTTATTGCTTCCTATATATTTTTTTTGTTTGCTTTCTAAATTTTATTTTTTGCTTTCTAAATTTTATTTTTTTGCTTCCTACATTTTTTTTGCTTCCTAAATTTTTTACTTGCTTCCTAAAAATATTTGTTTTTGCTTCCTAAAATTTTTTTTTGTTTCTTACAATTTTTTTGCTTTCTAAAATTTTTTTATTTTTTGCTTCCTAAATTTTTTTTTTGCTTTCTAATTTTTTTTTTGTTTGGTTGCTTCCTAAAATGTTTTTTTTTTTTTTGGCTTCCTAAAATTTTTTTTTTTTTGCTTCCTAAATTTTTATTTGCGAAATTCTATGTTATCTCGAGAAATCGAGATAAATATTTTACTTTTCTGTGTCCTAAATCAACCACCGTAAAATTGCTATAACCAACAGCACAAATATAGAACATAATGGCATTATTTTGGTTTTCAAATGATATTTTATCAGAAAAGCATGTAAACTATTAATCCTATAAATATTGGTTTAATTGTTTCTATTTGATTCTTGCTACAAGTGAAGGATGAGACAAGCTGATAGCAGTAGTCTGTCTTTTTAAACAAGACACTTAAGAGTCGCACGTTCACTTTGGAAATGTGATGATGACAGCAAAGATCAAAATACTTTTTTGTTAAAGTTCAAAGGAACGTAGCGCCACCTACAGCTCACTTTTAAAAATATGCATACACATGTTTAAAGTTTTCATACTTTTTACATTATATGTTCAAACCTAATCTTCAGATGTTGTGATGGGCGAAATTCGAAGTTTCATGAATATGTAATTTAGAAATTAATTCAACTCATTTAATTAATTTTCCCTACGGAATACCAAATTTACAAACATACATAGCTGTACTTTTAACATTATCTGACTTCTGCGGGAAACGGAAAAAAAAAATATTTAAAGAACAACCAAAGCTAGCAGTCTTGCATATAAATATCACACACATATACACCCACCTCGAAAAGACACACCCACACAGACACACACCCTCGAGCACACACACACACAGCCCAAGCATTCTTGTCTACATTAACAATTCACACATAAAAATGGAATCATATAAAAACGACTTCCTTTTAAAAATGTTTACATGTTTATTCAAAATATATTCACATTATTACCGTAATGAACTCAATGAGAACGCCAGCGCCCTCAAGAACAAAAGCATTTATATACCTTAACATCAATTAACACACACACACACACACACACACATATATATATATATATATATATATATATATATATATATATACTGAGAGTATAACTGTCAGTGTAGCTCGACAGGACAATTCTACATGTAACAGGTGTGAGGAGTCTCATGTATGTAGTCATGGGAGTGTGACACGTCAGGACCCGTCTACATATAACAGTCTCTTGTATAGTGCAATCATCTTGAGGAAACTTATCTTCGTTTTTTTCAAGATTTATGTTTATATACCGTATTACCAAAAACGAATGTCTTATAATGTATTGTTTCCGGCTGATCAGTCTTTCAGTATGCTGGTTTGACCAGTATACCTGTGTCAGCTGATCGTTTTGTATTTGGCTCAGTATGTGGTCTATTGTGGAATCCCCCAAGTGAAGATTTAGTCTGTTATCTTCTGTCTTCCGTGTATGGACAGTATTATGCAAGAAGAACAAGCATCTGATCGGTGGTTTTCTTCTGGTCTTTCGTATTGTATATAAGGCCGGTTCTTTAACTCTGGCTGCAGCCGAACCACCAACGAGCTGTTGATTTCGGGTATCCGCGATCCGCCTGAAACAATAAGATAAAAATACTTTATTTTTGGTTACCAGCAAATGAGAGAAGAAGGGAACATTAGTATGTGATATAACAGGCCAGGATTTACTTTGCTTCTATATATTGCATTTATTTGCGTAGAAAACACTTTATATAATACTAACGGTATACCCATCATTTCGACATGCGACCTATGACATCCCTCTTTCTTAGAATGAAAACTCAATGAGGAATAAGGATGAATAAACCTGTCAGGGCCCGAAGCAACCCGTAAGTACTCCGATTACAGTTTTTTTTACTTGAATCTATCTACGGATTTATTTAAAGGGACGTGTATCGGCAAATTACAATATGATACACCAGAATGCTTTTTTACTCTGAAATATTATCATCCTAATATTACCCAATGAAAATTATTAAAATTAATAGAAGAGTCGAATAAGCAGAATTAGACTAAGGACATTATATTTTCATAATCATAATTATACTTACTTTGAATTTTCTGGCATTGAACCGTGTGTATTCTACCCCTGAGAAGAAGAAGTTCCGACCGTTCTTCCACTGTATAGCAGCGGATACATCCGCGGGCATCCCGGTCCAGTCCCTCAGGTGGCGTGGGTAGTTCTTCTTCACCGTGCGCTCCTCGTAGGGGACGCCATAACCATTACCAAGACGGTAATACTGGTCACCTAATTGTGTAAGAGACATTCCGGTTATTGTATCCATTACGGACAGGTTAGGTTTTAGAGCTAAGAAGACTACTCAGGAACACATGAGATTTTGATTTTAAAAATTTTAAATCCTTGTTGTTAGATTGTTTCTGGTCCAACATAATAATGTTTCATTTCTTGAGTGTTCCATTAACCTAGAACGACCCACCTCTGCAGTAACCGTTGAATATTTGGTTAAGATTTAATAAAACTCGATGAAATTTTACCTTAAATGTATATATAAAGACTTTGTGCGAAATCTGTGCGAAAGACACCACAGAATCTGTGCGAAATCTAAAATAAATCTGAGCAATAGAGGATTGGGCGTGAACGTGCAGAAACTATCCATTTATGATTAATGAAGAAATACATTGCCTGGCTTCTCTCTCTCTCATTCTCTCTCTCTCTCTCTCTCTCTCTCTCTCTCTCTCTCTCTCTCTCTCTCTCTCTCATTGATTTAATTTTTTTCATAAATCAGCATACGTTATCTAGTCGTGTTGTTGTCATTGTAAACTGAACAACTGTAAAACTATAGACAGCTGATAGGGCCTTGACTAGAACATATAGGATTTGAGTATACATGAGGATGGTAACAGAGAGCATTGGTGAAATGACCCACTGACCTTTGATGAAGTACACTCCGTATTTATTCCCGTTCCACACGTAGGCCGCACTAATGTTGGCCGGGACACCGTAGAACCCGTCAACACCGATTGTTTTGGGGTACCCCTCCGCGAATCCGCCATCAATCCACTTCCAATAGCTCGCTCCCTGCAAACCAGAAATCGTTTCGTTTTAAAATATATGCAGTGTATTAAAATAATGAATATTTTGTTGAAAGGTCTGGATGAACAGCTCTATTATAAAGAAACAACAATATGTAACAGTGGGACAAAACCCTTTGAATTAAAATATTATGCGGATTCCAATTACCTCTAAAACTAAACGGATTGTAACTATTCTTATACTCTCAATAAAATATCCAACTTTTTAAATGGACACAAACAATACAAATAAACAAGATCATATAACCAAGAAGTGATTTAGACTAATCAAAATTAATATCAATTAATCTCTATAAAAGCACGCACATGCATGCGTTATCTAGAGCATGAGCGGGTTCCTTGTATTGATCTGAAAGCTGTAACGAGAAAAGATATTTTCAGGGTTTGTTGCCAGATTCGCCTCACCTTAAAGAAGTAGAGAGCTCCCGGCTCTGAGGGATCGTAGGACGACAGGGCCGCATCAAGTTTCCCTTCAAATTCTGGCCACCACACGGATATCTTGCGGGGGAAACCAGAATCCACCGCGTAATCATTCAAACGATAATACACGTCACCTGATTAGAAAAGGTTGTGGTAGAGTTATTACTGATATACAGTTATAATATAATATAATATTTTATTACTAAATGCGTATATATATAAAAATACTGAGCATTCTTAAAGTGTTCCATTTACACGTTAATGGTATTATGTGTAACGAGTGAATTTAAAATACTGCTACATAAAATTAAATTTGATTAACAAATCGATTAATACAATTTTGAGTTTCAGGTACTAGATAATTGAGTTCTCAAATTTCGCACCTGTAAACATGTACGTTCTGCCATAGATCGGCGAATACACCGCGGCATCAATTTTCGTGATTCCACATGAGTCCGGATTCATTGTGGTGCCACCAGACGGCGGTGTATCAGTAACTTTTGGTGTGGCGGGGCTTTGGGTAGGTGGCGCTGTCGCTGGATCCTCCGTGACTGGCCGATCTGTGGCGTCAGGTGTGACTGGCCTTTGTGTAGGTGGCCCTGCTGTTGGTGGCTGCTCTTTTCCTGAAAATATAAAAAAATCACCTGAAATCCTTCAAAAACATGTAACAGAACTTGTAGTGCAGCATTTTTTTGCATGCAGATGTTTCTTTTCTAAATATACAGGTTCATGTACTACAATATTGTTCACACATGCGTTTACTTTTTGTACAATATAATTATTATGCCTTACTGTTGTTAATGACTAATACAAAAGGTTAAAACCACTTACCATACAAAGCCTGTATGCCAGCAATATCATCGGGATGCAACTTGAAGTCTTCGATATATCCCGGGTAAAAGGGGGCCATCAAGGCGTCATTTTCCTCTGAATGACCGAGACCGAGAGAGTGGCCGAACTCGTGTGCTGCCACCTGGAATAAGTTGATGCCTGGAAAAAAGGAGCGTAACGTAAGTCACGTGGTTGGAACAGGTCGCCAGGTTTTGATATTTGAATATACAATATTGATGCGTCCCCACTCGCAGTTCCTCATTAAGTTCCAATTTATTTCTAAGGCAATAATATTCCAATTAGCAACACTTGGGTCGATACATTACATCATCAAAGTTGTCTCACAATTGAATCAGTGTCAGTTAAAGCAAAAATCAGTGTCCTGTAAATAAGTGACGTAAAATAATCCATTATAATTATTATAACGCGTTAATATATTTCGTTATTCTGCATGTTCTTTTAGTGGTTCAGTTTTTATGTTTAAATAAACTGGAGCTTCTCATAGGAGTGTATTTGTGTGTATATACATGTGTAGCTTCTTACCTGAGCTTTTATTAAAGGTGTATTGTTCATCATCATCAAAATGCGCATCTCCTCCATACCGAGGGAAGTACGCATGTGCCAGCGTTCCACCTGGACCGTCAAACGGACTTCCGTCACCATGGTTTCGTCGTGCAAAGAGTATCTCTATGTCGGGGTTCTTGTTGACCCTAACGAATCGCAGTGGAGTAACATCACTCCAGACCTAAAGACATAAAGAAATGCTCTTTTTCTACACTGTATCCTATTCATATACACATCGGTACACATTTTGTCAGTTTGTGTTTTTAATATGATCAATAAGATTTGACAAAAATACGTCAAATCCTTCTGTCGAATTATTTTAAAATGAGGCTATCTTAAGATCCTTGAGAAAACGGTACTGCTACTGGTAGAGTTAGTATTAACATTAATTTACTTAACACATTACTAGTGTATCCTTCAAATGGTCGAAATTTTAATCGGCTGGTTATCAGTGTCAGTTGGTAATTTTAATACACGAGCTACACTCTGGTACACGAAATATATCGCATCGTCTTATTCGAAAAAAAAAAATGTATCTGTTTAAATATGGTTTCTTAGACTCTAGTACAATTCGAACCCCTGGTTTAACTCCAGTTTAATTTTAACATTAGGACAAAAGTTACATTTTAAGTTAATACATAAAGAAGGCATTAAATGCAGTATGTCTGGTCAGATCTTTTCTTCCTCTTCAAAATTAATCATTCAGGTATATTCACATTTATTTGGCTTACTTAAAATGGTAATATTTTTTTCATACCGCTTGTATGTTTATTTATGTACTAACATTCTCCAAGTGTATACACAACGTCGAACTTAATGTTCTCATAAATCTCACAATAATTGTAATAATACCAAATGAACGATAAATAACATATAAATGTCGTGGCGCTTACCTTAAATGCTCGTTCGATCTCAGTAGCCGCCTGTGTTCGACTCATATCGGGCGTGAATGTCTGTATGCGGTATGTGAGTGTCGTGTAAGGCCATACACCTCCTGTAATAAAATATATTTTCGGTTAAGCTTACACCACACATATAAATATTTGGCACACAATTAAATAACATATATACATGATATGAAGACCGTTTATTTACCATTATTCTTTTAATTTTATCTATATAGCGAATGAATTATTCCGAATCTCTGTGGCTATAAAATGTTTCACAAAAGGGCATGGCACTGTATGTTTAACTCCAGGACATTCCTACACTCCTGCGGTCCAATATTCAACTGTAAGGACGTGATCCATGTTTTATGACAACTAATTGATTAGCAAATATTGGTGGTTAAATAAAGATAAATTAACCTATTGCTATATGGCAGACAACTGACCTTGTAAAACGTATCTTTTCGGTCTCTGTCCGTTGTTCCCGTTGCGTTCTTTATCTTTGTTACCACAGCGGGGCAGCGCCATCATCCTCTTTGTCTTCTCATCCAACTCCCCTGGAGGAAAGAATTACATATTATTTTATCTATTATGTATATGAATCAACAAAGTTTGCTATTATTATTTATTACAATTAAAATACATTTTGATTGGTAGAAGAACATGTAAATAGCGAATTCTGAAATGCTGTATTTTAGCCTTTTTTAGGTTTATAAATTATCGGGACCCAATCTGGGTGATGATAACAGAATTATATAACGATAAGTTGATACCTTTCTATTACGCTCATGTGAAAGCACAAATTGTCTAGATTTCCGGTTAGAAATATAGTCTATAATGATCTTCTTAATATACCTGTCACAGGAATCCCGGCCATTGACTGAAATTCCTCCAGAGCTCTCCTCTGACGATCTTCTGGGCGCGCTCCTGGAGTTCGGAGGGTTTTGTCATCCTGATCCATGTAGCCGAAGTGTTCTAAATACTCCTGTAATACAAGGCGGGTTATATGTTGTATTGTGGGACTCAGCATTCATATAAATCTAAAGGAAAGGGGTATTTAATGTATATCCTAACATACTCTTTATCGGCTGAAATGAATATTGTATACGTTAGATTTCAAGGCCTTTTTCAAGGAAGAAATGTATGAATTGAGTTTTTCATCAATTGTGTGTTTTTTCATATC
Source organism: Sipunculus nudus (assembly GCA_026874595.1). Classification (NCBI taxonomy): domain Eukaryota; kingdom Metazoa; phylum Annelida; class Sipuncula; order Golfingiida; family Sipunculidae; genus Sipunculus; species Sipunculus nudus. The sequence goes on along the minus strand of CM049309.1, from coordinate 87,248,626 downwards.
AGCTGTCACATGGACCAGTTGTTTGAAATTCACATTGATAAAGTAAACAAATCCGTACAGATCAAATTGGAATATATTTTACTTTTTTAAATTGAAGTAATGTTATAATTTAGTCAGGGATAAATTTAACCTATTCAAACCTGCCTAGCCAAAGTAATAATTGGGAAATTCCGGCTTACCATCGCTTCATTTTCTGACATTCGTTTGTTGGAAGGAGCCAGATGACCAAGTCCGACGGTAAGCAGGACGCATGCGCAGCGCAGGACTATCATGATGACAGTGTCAATTGACGAGTTTAATTGTTCCGATGCACCAGTTCAAGATGAAGAAAGCAGCCGCTCAGAAACTTATATGTCGAGTGTAGCTGGTGTCTTGTGTCTTGTACTGTTACTTGGCTGCTAATGAAATTGTGCGTTCAGCTTTAATATTTATACCTTTTAAAGAATGACAAAGTCACGATGTTAATGCATCAGAAATCTGACAGTGACAATAACACGTCATGAATCGGCATAAAGCGGACACATTACGGTTCATTGAGTCTTGTTTATGTTGTACCCTTCACGGCGTGTGGGTTTGAGGGTTGACGTATCCCGTATCACCTGACGTGCCCTTACACTGTACGGTAACTGAGCTGACATTTATCCCAGGCCCGTCTGAACAACAAATGAATCACACGATAATGCATGTTTTCCAATTCGAAAACCAACCTTGAAATGATGAATGGGAGAATAAACGGACACACCCGTTCCGTTTCAAGGGAAAGATCCCCACATCGTTCACAAACAGACAAGTTATATGTAAACTGCTTCAAGGTACTGGGGTATTTAAGATACAAGTTTCATCGACGTCAAGTGTAAATCAAATAGTGTTTAATTAAATAATATAGGGATAAAACTGTTCCAATCGGGTTGCGATTTATTGCTATATATACGTAAAAGTATTATATACAAAAGAATACTGACTTGTTGTTAGGAATACATTGATATATAAAAAAAGAAATAAATAATAAACACGTAAATTAGATATGAAAGTAGTCTACAGACTAATTTGTATTTTCACAGGAGATAGGTTAAGTTTTCGGATGGCTGATATTCAGGCACTATAGTTACAGTTTAAATAACTTGGCAACGACCAATAGGGAACTCCAAAGTTCAATAGTTGACACGAATGGTGCGGTCGGTTTAAATCTTTAATAACAGTTTTCGCCTTTTTAAGTAAACTATTGTTGTAAGTTAATATATTTGGAGTAAATTAATCCCGGTTATCTTCTTAGCCTCTTTAACAACCCTATTCAGTAGATTCCGTTCCTCGCAATTAATGTTTCCATGCCATACAGTGAGAGAGTATCAAGACGCTCTTAATAACTACTCCGTAAAGTTTCAGGAGCACCGGTAAGCCTTGACCATACCCTTTTAAAACTACAAGCGCTGCTGGGCCTTCTTCTTGCAACAATTAACAGCCCCCCCCCCCCCCAAAAAAAGGGGATGCTATACGGAAACCTAGAAAATTTAAATGATCAACCAGTTCTACCTCAGAACCGTTAATTTATAAAGACAAGATCTTTGTTATATACCACCAAATGTCTATAAAACGTATAATATATAGAAAGATAGAGATTAAAATTGCAATTTTATGATTATGATGATTATTGGGCCAAATAACTATAAATTCTTGTTACTGTTTTGTTTAGCTTTGTATACAGGTATACAAGTCCTTTGTCAGATAAGTTACAAAGAAGCATTTTACTCTAGGTCGAGTGTCTCTTTTCTATTGCGTCTTGCGCACAACGCTGGGGGGGGGGGGGAGGAGAGAGAGAGAGAGAGAGGGAGAGAGAGAGAGAGAGGGATAAAAATTACAGTTTTATGATTATGATGATTATTTGGCCAAATAACTACCGCCCAAATACCAACCCCCCCCCCCCCCCAAGGCAGATAACCCTTTGCCCTTGTGATCACAGGGGTCACATCTGAGTGATGGTCGGGGTGAAGGAATGTTTTAAACTGCTCCTTTATCGAGCAACTTGATTCTTAGATTGTCAACTTCACCTATCAACCAAATTTTTCATTTTATATCAAACTTTATGTAACTTCATCATGTTAATGTATTTAGATTAAAGGGATGACGTGGACTTTTCTTTTTTTAATGGACAGTATTTGTAATGCTGGTTGGAGGTCAGTATTATAATATTCAGTAGCTTTAATCCAGGTATCTGGTTAGTCATGTTTAGGGACATGTACGTAAGGGCTTTACGGGCCCAGACAAGGGGGGCATTTTCCGGCATCACAGGACTCTGTTCTCTTTTATTTAAATTCATTAAAAGCCTCATTTCAATAGATTGGAAAATTTTCAAAAGAACGATTTTTTATCAGTATTGTAGTTAGAAATGTCAACCTTCAATATATTTATATATATATATATATATATATATGTAAATATACATATGTATATATATATATTATGTGAACTAAGAAGAAAATGAATTTTACTATTACTACAAAGATGGACTTTTATCATGATAAGTGAGGAAAAATGAGCAAGATACATGGACATATATGTGAATTCTACGTTAATTCCCCCGTTCCTCTGGATCACAAGGAACGTAATAACAATTAAGATTTAAGAATTTAACAGATGGACATATAGGTGATTGTAAAAATCATCAAAAAGCAAAACACATTTTCTGTGAGGCCGCAGTGTGAATGGAGATTTTCATGGAAAACTTTTCTTTTTCTAGCTTGCATGCAAATATAATTTCTTAATGTGTGTTGTGTGATTTGTCACATACTTCTATGTCATTTTGTCAAAGTGTATACAGTTTCAGTTGTGAATGAATCTTTCCTATTGCAACCCGCATTACACCATGACAAACACCATGCATAATTTAAAGAATAAGAAACTGTGGAAAGTTGACGAATGTATATTCAATTCATTTTAACCAGCATATGGACTAAATTTCAAGATGACTGCCATTTGTGACTCCGGGTGCCCAAGGAGCTATCATTTGAAAATGTCAGAATTTGAAAAATACACATAATATTTTTGACACGTGGCTCCTGACATACTTGAAATGTTCCTCCAGCATTTTATTTTCATAAATACATTTCATGTATTATTGAGTTCAATACACGGTTTCTTGGGTCTTAACCAGACCTATATCAACAATGATTAAATCAGTTCATAACATTTATGTTGCTAACAGAAAAATCGACCTAAAAGTAAACAACTAACCAAAACAAAAAATTATATCCCTGCCGGAAGTATAATATGGCTCGGTCAAAGCCAAGTCAAGAAGTGGAATAATGTCTTAACTATTAAAAATGGAACATATTAAAGACTAAAAGACAAGGTGGAACAGGTAATTGAGAACAGAGAAGAAAAAAGTATGTGACAAAACAGGACAGGGAACCTGGAAAATATCGTTTAAGAACCAGGAAAGTCGTCAGCTTGACCACTCTTACCTGCACTGACTTTGTAGTTATCTTGCATGCTTATAATGCATACATATCACATTCATTCACAAACGTCTGATAAATATGTGACCTTTGCAGCTCAATCAAAACGAACTTCCTGCTTTTTTCATTATTAACGTTCACTTGTTCACCTTTTGGATTATTTTTTTACGGCTGTTAGTATTAAGGATAACCTTTGTTTTCTACTTTTAGCCTCTGTACATTAAAAAACTGTCTTTAAATTTATCCCTGTTGTTTGTACATTTAAAATGTATTAAAACAGATTTTGAAAAGCAATAACATTGGTCACACTGATGAGTAACAGCTGCCACTTGATATATCAACCAATCAGCGTGCTCATATGTTGGCACACCCACGTTTGATGCCCTCTGCGTCAATGCAGTATCACGTTCCGGTTACATGACGTAAAGGGGTAAGAGAAGTCCCAATCACTTACACAATATAAAGTGGTATATAATTCACGAAATGAAAGGAAAACCCCTCCGAGATGGTGTAGTTTCGAGTCGTGACCACGCGCGTTGACCGTGACCAGGGACTCTGTCTTGCATGTCGGAAACCTCAAGGACGCTCGTTATATCTTCTATTATGCACGATATTTTAATTTAAAAGTAGGTGAAATTAAATTTTAGACATTTGATAGAATCGAAATATGTATTTTAGATTGGCCTGACATGTGCTTAATAACTATTAGTGTGGGAGCATATGTCATAAAGTATTTTTTTCTTTGTAAACAGTGGACATCATACGTTTTTGTGATCATTAGGCCTTAACCTTTGCAAAAAAAGTTTGGTCATTTTATCAGGTCAGTTTTAATTTTAGAGCAAAAATGGAGGGCCGATATGAATAAATATTTACTTAAGAGATAAATCTTGCAACATAAAACCTCAAAATGGCCAGTATGATACAATAACTCAAAATAACTTGGACTAGATACATAAAGACTTCGTTGGAACGTTTATTACTAATTTAGAGAGCACTTATAGAGCGAATATATCCACCAACACCTGGATCCGCATCAACATCCACCATTTTTAACAGACAAACCATGAAAAACTAATCAGTTGTTCCTTGGCCAATGGTCTACTGTTGCACAAAATTCTTTGAAATCCATAAAAATATACGTATAGAGACAAAAGATATTCCGTTGTAGTTTGTACAATAGGTATAACGGACCACTTGCTGATTTCAGATAACCTGTATCGTATACACAAGAGCTCCGTATTCCCTGGTTCTCTCCAGAGTATAAAGATTTAGCTACATTTATACAGAAAATGACCCTTTTATACTTCCATTATGATTTTGCTATTTTGTCAATCCATTATTACATCACTGACGTTATTATCTCGCTTGTTGATACATTAAGATGAGGCATGGAAATCCATCTCTTTTGGTTAGTTTATCCAAAAAGTATATTTAAAGATTCTAATGGAATTTTAATGGAGTTTTGTGGATATTTTGCTCATGAGCTAAGAAAGAATTAATAACAGTATAAGGCGGATGATTTATTTTTTATGTATATTTTCTTAAGAATAAACAGAAGAAAGGGGTAACCTAACCTGTATTTAGTTCCAGATCCTCTCTCACATCGCATCCATTCCCAAGTTTTTTTAAAATGTTCCCTATTCTACAATTCACAATATGACCAAATTTCATTCAACTTTTGGAGCTTGTGTGTGGACATGTTAGCAAGCAAATAAGATGTAAAACGCTGATCCTATAACGTAAGCCAACTTCTTTATACAAATAATTAACATTGAATGAAAAGCACATTTTTTTCATGGAGAATGCATTAAGGAGCCTGTTATGGGGAAACAGCAAGAGGAATGTTTTTTATAAAATATATCAAAATGAAGTCATGTGAAAGAAAACAAACTTCTTTTTAAATGAAATATTAAATTTAAACAAAATTCAAGAGTGTCCCCCCTTATCCCCACCTCCGCAGGTTTTTTTCTTAAATGATTTCTTTTGGCGGGATGATTCAGAGATGATTTCTCGGAATATAAAATAGGGGCAAATAGGTTATACCTACAATTATTTAAATCAGAACAGACACAAAACAAAACAATGATTAAATGTTAAATCCTGGTTTGTATTTAATTCTTTTCCCTTTTTTTATTTCCATTAAATGACTTAAAAGTATATTCAAATATGTGATAGTTTTTTTCCAAGTAAATAAACCCACAAGAAATTTAATTTTGTTATCGCACAATGGCAACATAAGCTGTTCCATTTGTACGAGCAAGATTATTGGTACAGCATTCTTTTCAAACCACACTTTTTGAAAACATTAATCTATGGAATATGAGTGGCACCCGGTCAGCACAATCTATATAATGCGAGCTTACCTTTAACATTTAGATTAGTATGAAGATATATTATTTTGTTACTTTTTGATGTCTTATGGAATATTGGACGGCCTTCGCTAGATATGCTTTATTTGCTACAGTCATTAAATACAGGGAATGTCAGATGCAGGAGCTGAATGTACAGGATTGATTGGTCCAGTTTTTTTTATACAGGTATTTGATTTTTTATAACAGATAAATGTATATGAAAATTGGACCCTTTGGAGGCCTGCTTAACCAATACTGATTTCCCTGACACCGTGATCTAAAAAAGGTTTTCATTTGGCGCACACGCAAACAAAATGACTTGTACCTATAGGTAACACACACATGCCTTGAATGAAATCAAAATTCTTACATTTCTTTTTTCTCAGATAAAACCACATTTTCTATATAATTATTATTGTAATATTAATAAATACAATAAAAACAACAAAATTGCTGGTTTTATAAGGATCGATATGGAGAAAGTCAGTATTAAGTTTAAGGAGCCAATACAAAATTCATTTAAATCACTTTTCTATCATGGCACATTGTGTTAGAAAAATCATTAATGTTAAATTCCTCTAAGTTATCTATTTGTTGTCAGCGTTCATAAGTGAGTAAGTCTCAAAGAATCATCTCGTTCAACTTACTACTTAATGTTATATCCAACAAACACACGATTGATAAACCAACCTGTAAGGGCAGGAGATATACATACCCCTATAACTCAAATGACTAAAGATTAGCACTGCTTTTAGTAAAAATAAAAATCAAGACTTATCCCCCTCCGAAAATGTTAAAGCTACATAGATATTTGCAATAATGTGTGCATTTTTCTCACGCCATTACTACATTGTGACTGAATACATTTTTCTTGCAAAACTCTCCCGGCATACGTAACTCTAATTTTCCTGTTTTATACGTTGTTATGGTTCTGTATTTGTGTAAACGCAGTCCATGTGCGTCTGTTAACCATAATAATATTGCATGGCAAGAGGTCTGATCTTGCGCATGCACAACTTCCAAACAAGAAGTGACAAAAACACATGAAAGAAGAAACGCAGACGAAATACTTGTTGGATGCTTTTAAAATCTTGATACGTGAAATGACGCGGTATGGCCACCAGGCTGCGTGCCCGCTATTTTTGTATTTTGCAGCACTGATTTCGCCCGTTGAAAGCTTTTCACCACTGGTGTTCAGGAGTATAATCATGATTCTATGATTAAAATGAAATATTGGCAGATATCATAATATTTTATGGAGAAAAAAACCACTATATGTGTATATAGTGTTAAATACTATATTTGTATATTAAACATACCAGGTGTGTGATAATAGGTCCCAAATATAAACCTAAAATATAAATTTAGACAATCCCAAAATGTTCAGAAAAAATCAATTTGAGCCTCTAGCATGTAAGGGCATCCAAAAATAACCTTCCTCATGCTCTTGTCCCTGTTTACTCTGTTTTATATTTCGGTCGCAGTTTTTTTTCATTATTTTTTTTAAACCATTTTAAAATAAGCTGAAAGAAATGTCAGAATTGAATAAAACCATACTTTTTAGGCTTCATAGGATGGTGAAGAACAAAAATGCATAGGGTGTCACATTTTTACAAACAGAATTTACTCAGAAAGAATTTGCTACATATGCTCCTACACTATATTTAGTTATTTATAATTTTTCCAGCGCAAAAATATATCAGACTTCAAATAAATAACATCCCAAAAGTACATGCAATCCATTATTATAATACAAAACGCTGGTGCATTGTTTAGTCTCTGTGACCATCAGTTAAAGCCGGGTGCGGCACACTGATTCATAAAAGGGCACCGTCACGCTTTGTCACACATGACCGATATAGGAGGGGTGTTTACCTTAATTCATGTGACGTAAAGATGTGACGTACTGTGGTGACGGGAATAACCAAGGCTAAAATCTGTGGTGCGTGACGATCGTGACTTGGTCCGTGGTTATAGAGTATAAATATGAAGGTGAGAGGGACAACGGCATTAAAAAGCCAGCTGTGAGCAGAAGAACTTAGATACAACAAACAAGTTTGAGAGCGACTGCTGTCTTGAACCTGAACCTGTGATAAAGCGGACTCACAGACTGACCAACAACTCAACTGTTACCATGATAACCCTGCGCTGCGCATGCGTCCTGCTTGCCTTTCGGCTGTGTCAGCTGGCCCCAACTACCCGAACGATATCAGAAGATGAAGCGATGGTAAGGTTCATTTTTTTATAGTTTAACATGATTACATTTAAACTAGTTTTTATCTATTTATCTTTTGAAAGTGTATTTTATATTTCCATACACAAAAGCATGTCCATTTTTGTTGTTAAATAATTCCTTGGACAATTAGGCAAAACACTTTATGAGTTAAATTTAAGTATGAAACTTCATTAGTTACATAAATTCTACCAACTATTTAAATATATTGATTGAATACACAAGGAATGTCTACTTTGTTCATGCAGAACTATTTAGAACACTACGGCTACATGGATAGTAATGGCGAAACTCTCAGAACTTCTGGAGCGAACCCAGAAGACCGCAAGAGGGAAGCTTTGGCGGATTTTCAGTCAATGGCCGGTATCCCTGTGACAGGTATTTATAATGTTTCTTAAACTGTAAATAGCATTTGTACCCCCATCATCGAAATTGTTATGTGCTTATGACTGTCTATTTTTTATCGTTTAAATATTTACAAGTATTTTATTCATTTCAATGGTACTAGGGGAGGGGGATAAATTTAATGAGATATCGGTGGACTATGGGCTGAGGCAGAAAACTTAAATTCGCAACTTGTCGAGGTTTTTTTGGAGCGAATCTAAATCCGGATCCACTATAGTTATCCCTAATTCATTCACTTTCCGTTTTCCTTTAATATCAAAGAATTTGTGATAATCATAGGGTTTATTGTATATTTATATTAAGTAGTTGATCCTTGTTATATTTTCTAAAATGAATTTCCACAGAAGGTTTTCTTAAATAAATAATATCGTGTAAAATAAAATAAATAATGCCTCGAATAATATAGATTTAATCGCATCTGTCTTTAGGCAAACTTGACAAAGAGACGAGGCGCATGATGGAGAAGCCCCGCTGTGGCAATAAGGACAGAGAACCCAAGAGCAATGGTGGAAAAAGGAATAAAAGATATGCTTTACAGGGTATTTTACCGTTTCATTACATGATACAATATATGACCAAAAATCTAAAGTCAATAAATGAAAATCTGTATTCTTCTTTTTTTTTTGATATTTAAATAAATATTTTTACAATATCTCAAATAATATGTAAAATCATAAAAAAATGATAATTTATAAGATATATTGATATATCCCTTGTGGTGGTTCTTCGTATTCGTTGTTACTTTTTTATACCAATACAAAATTACTGATCAAATGTGAACAAATCTCGACTTTCTGTTCCAACAGGAAGTAAATGGAGTAACAAGAGAATCACGTACCGGATAAAGAACGTTACACCAGACATGAGTTCAACAGCAGCGGTGACGGAGATCCAACGAGCGTTTAAGGTGAGAGAATATATTACACATTCATAGTTTTCTACTGGCATTACAAAACTGCTACAAAGTTACATTGGTTTATTATCAGTATCGGGCCGTTGTAATCCATATTCGTTTAACACGAAAGTGAATACCCAAAGTGCCAGTTCATTGCTTATTCTACTGCTAGTAATTCTGGATGAGGAGAGTTTGCACTATCAAAAAAAAAAGCTTTAATATCATTTTGGAATACGGAATAAGACTTTTTTTTACTAAACTCAGTTAATACTCGATTACCTTTCCACATAAACGAACAATTTAAAGAACATGCAGAACAATTTAAAGAAGCATCCATTTCTGTTTAACGTTTGGAATACATTGACATCATAATTATAATGATGTATCATGCTTACAGGTCTGGAGCGATGTAACTCCACTCACCTTCATTCGAGTCACTGAAAACCCCGACATCGAGATACTTTTCGGGAGCAGAGAACACGGAGACGGAATACCATTTGACGGTCCGGGTGGCACACTGGCGCATGCGTACTTCCCACAGTATGGAGGAGATGCGCACTTTGACGAAGATGAACAATATACATTCAATACGAGCTCAGGTGAAAATACAATGTGGTATTTATTTATATAAATGAGTAACAACAAGCAGCTTTTGCAGCGCAGAGGGGAACATGCAGTGTTGAACTAAAGTTATTTGTATGAGACCTTTATAAGTCAGTCATAGTGAGAACGTTACGAGAAATAAAAAAGAAAGGGATTTTTTTTAATTAAAAGAAAAGTAATTAATTCGTTTTCTCTGAAAAATACACATATTATGATTAGGTTGTTGTTTCAAATTATGTTTCGGTTGTTGTTTCACAAAAAACAAGAAGAAGTAATGCAAAACTGTAGTCACTGGTCTTAGCATCTCTGTATATCAAAGCTGAATATATCTTGAATCACCTTATCTACTTACTGTCACGTTACTATAGCTATATTTCTCTCTTTCAGGCATCAACCTATTCCAGGTGGCAGCACACGAGTTCGGCCACTCCCTCGGTCTCAGTCATTCAGAGGAAAATGACGCCTTGATGGCCCCCTTTTACCCGGGATATATCGAAGACTTCAAGTTGCATTCCGATGATATTGCTGGAATCCAAGCTTTATATGGTATGCAGTGTTCGTTTTTGTTGTAAATATTAAAGAATTATGAAGACAATGAAAAATCTTATACTACTCGGTAATAATATATACATTTCTAATGAAACATTCAACTATCTGCTTCAAGATTTATTTTGTTATTAATGACTTATTTTTATTAATTCAGGAGAAACCGAGCCACCAACAGGGCCATCAACTCAACGACCCGTCACTCCTGACGTCACGAAGAGTTCATCCACGGCGGCGCCTTCAACACCGCCATCTACAACAAGAATCACAACACCAGAATTCACAGAAGACCCATTTACTCAGGAACCATTTACTGAGGAACCATTTGATGTCACCACGGCTGTCCCTGAGTCGTGTGTAATTTCCAAAATCGATGCTGCGGTCTATTTAGAGGACCACGACAGCACTTACATGTTTACAGGTATATCATTACTCATGCATTTTCCCAATGTTTCTTAATATATACTTCCCTCACAGTTTATACAGACCTATCACGTGACATTAAACTGCCTGGCAGACCAAATGATTTTCCTTTAATAGATTGTGGTCGCACATCACGTGCACATCGAGCTGACTCATTTAAAAGCAGTGTAAGTGTCATTAGTACCAAAAGTAAAAAATACATATAGTCAGGTTTTAAATAACAAAAAGTTAAAAAATAAGGATTCATAAATGATTACACATATCGTGTATGTGTAATATTGGTAGAGCGAACCTGACTATATAAACTACAGTCAACTACATAAATACCTCGTGTACTGCAGGTGACGAGTATTATCGTCTGAATGACCACGCGGTGGATCCTGGGTACCCGCGCATGATCTCACTTGACTGGGGAGTTGAAGGTGACCTTGACGCAGCTCTGGCGTCACATGATCCTTCCGAGCCGGGTACCGTTTACTTCTTCAAGGTGAGGAACATGCGATAATTTAGTTTATTCGAATAAAGCAGCTTTGTGTATGAGTATCATTTCGGAATCTTTGCTTCCTCCCATAAAAATTATTAAAATTGTATTATTTGTATTTGATATCATGCAAGTCTCAAAACCATTCAGGGTTTTCATCATCCCTCAGAGCAAGGTATCACGTACATCTTCAGAAATGAGAGCAGGCCCGCTCTAATACAATATAAAACGTGATAAAGAAAATTGAGAGCAGTTTATATAGAATATTTCTCTACAGCGGTTTAAGCCCTGATAAGCCCTGGGATTCTATAAATCCGTCTACATGTTTGGTACCTTCCGGATTTAATACCTTCAAATACAAAACTAAACGTTGGAATGATAATGTGTCTGTAGGGAACTAAGTACTGGAAGTGGACACTTGGCATGATTGCGGAAGGATATCCCAAAACAATCGGTGTTGACGGCTTCTACGGGGTCCCCGCCAACCTTAACACTGCCTTCGTGTGGAACGGGAATAAACGCGGAGTTTACTTCACCAAAGGCAAGAAACCTCTTTGCTCTATCTGAAACTTTAACATCTATTAACGCATTGGGTTGTTCATGTCTATATTTACAAATCAAGCATCACCCAAAACTTGGGAGCTTCAGGTGTAGTTATTCAAAACTGGTTTTGATTAATTTTCAAAACGAAATGCATAATATGATAGAATGAAATAAAATATTATGAAAAGGAATAGAAATAACAAAGAGTTTATAGGAAAATATTGTATTAATATTTTGGTATTATGAATGAACATATAGAGTCAACTTGATTTTTTAATAAACTTTTAGGTCACCATTATTACCGTTTGGCAAATGTCTATGGTAAGCCCTACGAGGAGGGCAAAGTGAAGGGAAAATACCCACGTGACCTATCCGGCTGGACCGGGATGCCCGCGGAAGTCTCCGCCGCTATGCAGTGGAAGAATGGTCGGAACTACTTCTTCTCAGGCGCGGAATATACGCGTTTCAATGCCAAAAAGTTAAAGGTGAGTGTTTATATTGCTTTCATTGTATTTAATTAAACTTTTAATTAAAATTTGGGATTAAAATTTGATAATAAGTTTTATAAACTGAATTATAAAAATAATTGAAAGAAAATGAATGACATATTTGTTTCTGAACTATATTCTGAACGTATTGAAATAAAAATTTATTCAGTGAACTGGGTAAGTTTAGCGTTTACGGTAAACTAAAAACTTTTTGTATAGCTTTTTAAAGCAACAAATAAAAAGAATTATCTTTGATGCAAGTTTGAAGTTTGAGATTGTTTTCATTCATTTATTTCAGGCTGATTCTGGTTATCCAAAGTCAACGACTCAGAGGTGGTTCGGCTGCACATCAAGTTGACGATGTTCTAAATAGAAGCTTCCATCACCTTTACCTGAACGATATACACGACAAAACGGGATGCAGTTACAGAACCTGGCTGAAGTGTAATGTAGGTGTGACGTGTTTCAGAGGTGTGTGCCAGATGAACCATCGAGCTAACGCTGAGCTACAGGAGAAAATCTTGGAGTATGCTAATCACATCTTATGCTTATCAGATCAGGGCAGCGGCATATCGGATAAAACAGCAGATTAACGCTGAAATTCTTAACGCCTTGAAGTTGAACCGAAAACGCACTATTTTATTACTTTTATACCAACTTTTATTTTTTAAGAGAGCGCTGGCATTCCCAAAAGTCATATTTAAAAATAAAAATAAAATATATATATGAAAATTTGATAGTCCTTGTTTATAATTTGTGAACTGTGAAGTGAGTGCTTGTAATATCAGTGGCCTTAGGGTTTGTAATATAAATCTTTACTTGAGGTCCACCTCCTGTATTGTGGATCAATGTAAATGCCATATCTGAAGTAAGGTCCTTTCATCACAAAGTGGTTTTAATCCTTTCTTCTTGTATTTTCCTGGGTCGTGCTCAGAGCGTTAAGCAGTCCTATAAATACCGCCACTTGGTAGTTCCAGCGCGTTCGGAACAGTTCCAGAAATCCCGCTACAGGCCCTGATAAACGAAGCGATCTTGTTTCCACCGGAATTTTATTCTTCAGTTTATTTAATTAACAAGTTTATTTAACTAAACACGACTCAGAACTCGTGACACTGCATAGGCAATTATAACATATAAGTGCATTTCTACTAATTACCACGAAGTTCTACTAATCATTTAGACCTGATCACGACACAGCATCTAGTTGTTGTAGGAAAGTAAGAATTATCCGGTAACAGGTATTGATATTTAAATGTTCCACGAATATTGTTCAAGACAAATCAACCCGAGTTGCCTATGCTACAGTTATTAAAATAAAATAACGATATTATGGTGAGTCAGATCATCCACCAAAATTTAGTGCATTGTTCCTTGGGTTATACCTTAACCCTGCAAAAATAATTAAAATCCATTTAAAACTTTTGACTGAAGTTGCACACAGTAGAAAAAAGAGCAACCAGCCAACGGAAAAAATAATACCTCGCATGCTTACAGAAGTATAATAAAAGACCATGTGACCTACTGTGGCACACGAAGTTTCAGAAAGTTTGCTACTTTTTTACCATTTCTTGAACCTCAATCTAGTGATTACTATTACTGCTTCCCTTTCTTCTTATTTTCCATAATTATTCTTACAAATAAGACATTTTGGTGTTTCTTATTCTCAGAATTCTGGCCCGAATATGGAGCCATGTATATATACCATCAGAAGACGTGTCTTTACACCCAATCAAAGCTAGAAAGACCTCTTACTCCCGTTAAGCAGATTCACGACTACTGACCGCTATGAATATTCCGTTGACCCTATTAAAACCAAAATTATCCAAATAATGATTTCCATATATTTATATATAATTAGCAATAAAATTAATTAGACTATATTATATGTGGATTCCATGTATATATATTCGTCGCCACCAACGAAACTCTTTATTCCCCCATAACCTATTAATCAGCTAAACCTACTTTTTTCGTTATTGCTTTATACCTATACTTTGATTCTAAGTATGTTTACATTGAATAAACTGATACTAGGTAGTGGTTTGGGGTAATTATTTGTCACCTATATTCAGGAGAGGAGAAATTAAAATGACCATTACTCCAAAGAAGTTTTGTACCTAGAACGACCTTAAAGGTGTTGTTGTTACCAAGCCTGTTCAAATGATATATAAAATATAAGAATAAGGTCGCTATTGAGGTCAACAGGGGTAAAGGGTCATGAGATTTTTACCTCGGTCAAAACCTTGAATCTGGCGACTAATTAGTATTCTGTATTATGGAAATACATCAAATGATCAAATTATATCCCGAAATGGGTGTATAACATACATTCAGACAGTTCTGGCTCATGCATGTTTAATACTTTCAGCACTCAAAATAAAAAAACTTTAACAAATGAAATTGGTGGACTTTTAAAGCTATGTTAGAAAAGCTTTGTTAAGGGTGATAAAAAAATGAACATAACTCCATAGCTTTTTCAATCAAGCACAACAAAGTACTCATCAAGTTGTAGCTTTTGCCATGCCTTTTCAGATGATACATTTTAGGTATTGAGATAAGCAGGGGAAGGGTAAGTTTAAACGGGTATAATTCCGTAAATGTTTAACCTATATCATAAATTTAAACTAACTATCATATTGTTGCTTTATGCTAAGGAAATTTGGATGATTTATGAAATATCAAAATTAAGTCTGTAATGAGGTTAGCAGGGGTCAATAGGTAAAGGATGTTCGCCCCGATCAAATTCTCGAAAACAGAGACTCATTAAAGCTGTGTATTCAAGAAATAGGTTAAGGATCAAATTATAGGGGTTCCCTACAATACACCTCAGGATTAGACAAACCACCTTTTTTGGTCCCCTAAATTGTCCTTTAACAAATATAATTTTCGTCTATACAGATTGAAAAAAGCAGAAAGCAGCAAATATGGCGTCTCAGAATAACATGGGAGGAACTCCAAAAAAACATGATTTCGTTCAATCATAGCAGTCGTGCGATGTCCCAGTATAGTAGCATCTATAAAAGCCATTAACATGTGAAAAACTATCACATAAATGAATGATCGCCTTTTTCGCCACTGTGGAGGCCATATTGGTAGTTGTTTTGGACTATTGATGGGCCTATTCCACGGTACATAGCCTTTTCGTTTTACCAAGGACATTGATGCGGCCCAGAATACCTTTTCCTTTAATAAGGCCCTAAAAAGAATTAACCTAATTTGCGTAATTTTGTTTTTTTTTATCTATTTCAACCATACATAGTAATAACAATTCACATATCATCTGAACAGATTAGTAAAAACAACAATTTGAAGAGTACTTCTTTGTTCTGAGTAAAAACACTTTAAGGTTATGGTCTCTAAGATCCAACAGGCGAAGTGGTGTACGACAAGTTATGCTCAAAAACCGAGAGTCAGGACCCACGGCTCATCTGTTATTAACAATGGGATGATTATCTTCGTGAGGTAGCATTAAAATAACATATACAACGCTTACAAAAGGAAGTCAAACATGATCACCTCAGACAACATATATTTCTTTAGAAGCCATTGTGTTTTCATATGAATATGTATAGGCAAAATATGGACTTACAGACCGACGTGAAATACGATGTTTCTTACAAGACCAAAATCTGACAGGAACCGTTTATGATTTTAATTTTTTTATCATCTGTATCTCTCCGAAAGCTTTATAAAAAAAGATTGTAAGATACTATTAATATATATTACAGGTATAGCAGAACAGCTGTGTGAAGTTGAAATAGCTTTTCTATGTATTCAACAAGACAGTACGGTACTTCTGTCATTCCTTCACAGCGACTACCTTGCTGCTGTCTCCTCTGTTATTGTTTCACAACGGCTGCTATCTCCGTTATTGCCTCAGAGAGGCTATACTTTGCTACTATCTCCGTTAGTGCCTCAGAGCGGCTACTTTGCTGCTATCCCCGTTAGTGCCTCAGAGTGGCTACTTTGATGCTATCTCCGTTAGTGCCTCAGAGCGGCTACTTGGCTGCTATCTCCGTTAGTGCCTCAGAGCGGCTACTTGGCTGCTATCTCCGTTATTGCCTCAGAGCGGCTATCCTTTGCTGCTATCTCCGTTATTGCCTCAGAGCGGCTACTTTGATGCTATCTCCGTTATTGCCTCAGAGCGGCTATTTTCCTGCTATCTCCGTTAGTGCCTCAGAGTGGCTACTTTGATGCTATCTTCGTTAGTGCCTCTGAGCAGCTACTTTGCTGCTATCTCCGTTATTGCCTCAGAGCGGCTATACTTTGCTGCCGTCTCCGTTAGTGCCTCAGAGTGGCTACTTTGCTGCTACCTCCGTCTGTTATTGCTTCACAACTTCTACTTTGCTGCTATCTCCTTTAGCTCCTCAGAGAGGCTACTTTGCTGCTATCTCCGTCTGTTATTGCTTCACAGCTTCTACTTACTGCTATCTCCGTTATTGCTTCACAGCATCTACTTTGCTGCTATCTCCGTCTGTTATTGCTTTTGCTTCGGAGCGGGTATACCTTGCCTCTTTATCCGCCTGCTATTGCTTTTCAGCGGATACTTTGCCTCTATCTACATCATTGTTTGCTTCAGAACAGCTACTTGCTGCTATCTGCGTCTGTTATTGCTTCATAACTTGCTGCACAGCGGCACACTTTCGCCATCTGTTCTTGCTTCACAACGGCTGCTATCTACATTATTGCCTCAGAGCGGCTACTTTGCTGCTATCTCCGTTATTGCCTCAGAGCGGCTACTTTGCTGCTATCTTCGTTATTGCCTCAGAGCGGCTACTTTACTGCTATCTCCGTTATTGCCTCAGAGCTGCTATACTTTGCTGCTATCTTCGTTAGTGCCTCAGAGTGGCTACTTTGCTGCTATATCCGTCTGTTATTACTTCACAACTTCTACTTTGCTGTTATCTCCTTTAGCTCCTCAGAGCGGCTACTTTGATGCTATCTCCGTTAGTGCCTCAGAGTGCCTACTTTGATGCTATCTCCGTTAGTGCCTCAGAGTGCCTACTTTGATGCTATCTCCGTTAGTGCCTCAGAGCGGCTACTTGGCTGCTATCTCCGTTAGTGCCTCAGAGCGTCTACTTGGCTGCTATCTCCGTTATTGCCTCAGAGCGGCTATCCTTTGCTGCTATCTCCGTTATTGCCTCAGAGCGGCTACTTTGATGCTATCTCCGTTATTGCCTCAGAGCGGCTATTTTCCTGCTATCTCCGTTAGTGCCTCAGAGTGGCTACTTTGATGCTATCTTCGTTAGTGCCTCTGAGCAGCTACTTTGCTGCTATCTCCGTTATTGCCTCAGAGCGGCTATACTTTGCTGCCGTCTCCGTTAGTGCCTCAGAGTGGCTACTTTGCTGCTACCTCCGTCTGTTATTGCTTCACAACTTCTACTTTGCTGCTATCTCCTTTAGCTCCTCAGAGAGGCTACTTTGCTGCTATCTCCGTCTGTTATTGCTTCACAGCTTCTACTTACTGCTATCTCCGTTATTGCTTCATAGCATCTACTTTGCTGCTATTTCCGTCTGTTATTGCTTTTGCTTCGGAGCGGGTATACCTTGCCTCTTTATCCGCCTGCTATTGCTTTTCAGCGGATACTTTGCCTCTATCTACATCATTGTTTGCTTCAGAACAGCTACTTGCTGCTATCTGCGTCTGTTATTGCTTCATAACTTGCTGCACAGCGGCACACTTTCGCCATCTGTTCTTGCTTCACAACGGCTGCTATCTACATTATTGCCTCAGAGCGGCTACTTTGCTGCTATCTCCGTTATTGCCTCAGAGCGGCTACTTTGCTTCTATCTTCGTTATTGCCTCAGAGCGGCTACTTTACTGCTATCTCCATTATTGCCTCAGAGCTGCTATACTTTGCTGCTATCTTCGTTAGTGCCTCAGAGTGGCTACTTTGCTGCTATATCCGTCTGTTATTACTTCACAACTTCTACTTTGCTGTTATCTCCTTTAGCTCCTCAGAGCGGCTACTTTGCTGCTATCCCCGTTAGTGCCTCAGAGTGCCTACTTTGATGCTATCTCCGTTAGTGCCTCAGAGCGGCTACTTGGCTGCTATCTCCGTTAGTGCCTCAGAGCGGCTACTTGGCTGCTATCTCCGTTATTGCCTCAGAGCGGCTATCCTTTGCTGCTATCTCCGTTATTGCCTCAGAGCGGCTACTTTGATGCTCTCTCCGTTATTGCCTCAGAGCGGCTATTTTCCTGCTATCTCCGTTAGTGCCTCAGAGTGGCTACTTTGATGCTATCTTCGTTAGTGCCTCTGAGCAGCTACTTTGCTGCTATCTCCGTTATTGCCTCAGAGCGGCTACTTTGCTGCTATATCCGTTATTGCCTCAATGTGGCAACTTTGCTGCAACTCCGTTAGTGCCTCAAAGCGGCTTCTTTGCTGCTATCTCCGTTACTGCCTCAGAGCGGCTACTTTACTGCTATCTCCGTTATTGCCTCAGAGCGGCTATGCTTTGCTGCTATCTCCGTTAGTGCCTCAGAGTGGCTTCTTTGCTGCTATCTCCGTTAGTGCCTCAGAGTGGCTACTTTGCTGCTATCTCCGTTAGTGCCTCAGAGTGGCTTCTTTGATTCTATCTCCGTTATTGCCTCAGAGCGGCTATACTTTGCTGCTATCACCGTTAGTGCCTCACAGTCGCTACTTTGCTGCTATCTCCGTTATTGCCTCAGAGTGGCTTCTTTGATGCTATCTCCGTTATTTCCTCAGAGCGGCTATACTTTGCTGCTTTCTCCGTTAGTGCCTCAGAGTGGCTGCTTTGCTGCTATCTCCATTTGTAATTGCTTCACAACTTCTACTTTGCTGCTATCTCCGTTTGCATTGTTTTTGCTTCGGGGCGGGTATACCTTGCCTCTTTTTCCGTCTGTTATTGCTTTTCAGCAGCTACTTTGCCTCTATCTCCATCTTTGTTTGCTTCAGAACAGCTACTTGCTGCTATCTGCGTCTGATATTGCTTCACAACTTGCTGCACAGCGGCTACTTTCCTTCTATATCCGTCTATTACTGTTTCACAGCGGCTAATTTGCCTGTTATTCCTTCACATTCCTACTTTGCTGTTACCTGCTTTCTTCGTTAGATTTTTACAAAATCTATTGTCATGCAGATAACGATATTATACTTTGATAATTGCTTTCATTTTATTGATAATCGGTTGCAGAACAAGTTTTAAAACTACATTTGTCTTGCACATCACCGAAGCTTTGATGACGGTTCATACACTTCAAAACTTCTGACAAATATTTTTTAACAAACAAACAAAAAAACTCTGCATCAAAAGGTCGACAGTGCCCACATTTACAAAATGTGCCTACATTTACGCTCCGAAATAAATGATTCATTTTAATACTAAGATATTCAAGGTTATTCATATCAAATAAATCCATGAGTCCTTGGTACACAACGATCCATCAACCGATACAAATGGTGTCATTTGCCTATAAGCACCCATACAAAAACACAGACAGATGTCTGGCACCCTTTCGGGGCGACGTATCGGTTGACTGATAAACAAGTCTCGTTTGATAAACAGCGTTGTAAATAATTCCAAGCGGCGTCAGTCTATGACGAAAACGAAACCACGGGATATCCCCTGACGGTGGCGTCAGTGAGGCGAGACAGTCGTGACAATGCCTGTTTAGACTTTCAAGTATGTACTGGAACCTGGCACCTTGTATTATTCATAAATTAAAATTACATATAACATATATTACATATATATTATATATATATATATATATATTTATATGGTGCCAACAATATTTTCACGCGTTGTTTGTAAATGCATTGGTTAAGAGAATAAATAAATTACCCTCAATTAACCAAAGTACATAATGGGCGACTAAACAGGACTGAGTATCGACTGAGTCCCGATCAGAATCTTACATTCTTTTACAATCTTTTATAATTTAATATATATATAATTAATTCTTTAAAAATCTCAATGTTTTAAAAAAGATTTTTTTTTAATACATCAATGCAAAACAAGATCCTGAATAGGGGTCGCAGAACGGCATGGTTTTCATTATTGACTGATCATTAAAAGAGCACCGTCATGCTTGGTCACGTATCACCGGGAAAGGTGGGGTGTTTTCATCTTGACATTTGATGTAGAGATATAACGCTGAGTAATAAATGGAAGCTTCAAGGCGAAAATGTGTCCTGCATGAGATTCGTGACGTGGGGCGAAATGGCGGGGTAGAAATACCCCAGTGAGAGGGACAACAACATTAATAGTCAGGGAGACAGACTTTGATTCTTACCTTATATGTGTGACATCGGGTATGATTACGAATTTTTTGGCCGAATGGTAGTCCAGGACCTATATTTTAACATCCGACTGATGCCTCTCTGGCATCCTTGGGCAAAAAATTTCAGTACGGTTTAAATTTTTAATATTTCATTATTGAAAAAAATAATATAGAGCGTCCCGTTTTATAATAATTCATACTAATGCATATTCCATGCCAAATTACATGACAATGCACCTCCAACGTATCAACATGCCAACAAATTCAAAGTGAGCATTTATTAATAAAGAGAATTATTTCTTTTAATTTATCTTAATAAAATGTGTTTGACAAAAACATAAATCAGTAAAGTTCATGATAAAAATAAATTGCATATCAAACAGTAATATTTTATTTAATTGCTTCACAGCTAGCGTATATGCGTTTTTATTTTGATTTAATAAACATATGTTTCTACAATATCCCGCACATTATACAAAGGTCTTTTTAGAAAATCTGTTGTATACTTATTAATTGTGCATGTTTTGTACATATTTGTAGGCTTAATTCTTTGCACCTTTTTAGGCTGATCGTGGATTCCCAATGTTAACAGCCACAGGATGAAATGGCTGCCCGCCAAGCTGAAGTACGTAGGCAACCAGAACATATGAGATGTCGGAAACGCAAAAAAAAGATCAACACATTAACGATAAGCCGGATGGAGAAAATGGAAGAGACGGTACTTGAAACACTGCCGATTATCCGGATACAGATTATATACGATATGCAATAAATGCACAAACTGACAGTCTTGACAAGCAGGGGATGTCACTGCACAAATCGTATTTTAATGTGTCCACTGCTTTATTCATACACCATGCGTACATGCAACCTGGACTATCAAACTAACTTTGTCCTCATGGAGGGCCTAACTAGATGATTAGAAATAACTTATAGCCTCTTATATGTGATAAAAATTCTGTGATCAAAAGAAGCAATATGTCTAAAGAAAATTTACTTCCATTGTTTTAGATATCGACATGACGACAACTTGTTTAAAGGAATTGTATTGTATTCTGTTTTGAGCGATGGCGCTCTCATTAAACCATGAAAAAAATGAAAAAACCATGTGGTAATTATTTTTAAATAAACATTTTTAAACACTTCAATGGTTTATCTATATTAGGATTATGAACGAGGATGTAAATATTTGTGTTTGGACCCTTGTGATCATTTTAATGCCTTCTAATGCACAATGCGCATTAAAATTACCATAAAAGTTCCTTCAGGGAGATTTCCACCGGTTCCCAATCCCCGGCGCATGCTGTATTAAATCTGCATGTTTGAATAACATCGGCCCTTTCTGTAAGATACGACTAAATCCAGACCTTTCTGATCTTCAAGGATGAATATATATTTCAAACGTATAACTTTTGCAGAAAATGCCTTTTAATGTTATATGTCTGAAACTCATATTTGTATATCAAACATGTCTAGTGCATTGCTAGTGTTCTTATCAGAGGAAGCAAGAAAACTGCTGAAAATCCTAATTATATAAACACAGGCAGATTGTGAATGTCATCATTGTCTGAGCTTGGGATGCCTCAGAATTGACTTCTACGCCATCTGCAGGCATATATAAAGATCTTTTCACGTGTGTTTTTTACGTGTGCTTTATTGTCATTATGCTTTTCTTTTTTGAAAATTCCAAATATTGGCCTATATTGTTTTGTTATAGCCAAACAGATTGCAAGTCCTCTTAGCTATTCGCATGGCCCTATGTCTATAGAGTTTTTATTGGCCGGAGTTTTTGCTTCTCTTAGGATCAAACGCATAAGCTTAACTGTAATAATACTGATCACAGTGGCCGAATGCATTGGTATCTGCAGAGGTACTTACAGGAACTATCAATATTTTAAGTATGAACCTTCTTGGCCTCACGATTATAAATGGTACCCTCTTAACGGTCAAGCAGCCTGCGGTATTCACAGCGAAACACTGAAATTTTAACACCGCATTCAGCAAAGCAATCACCTTGCAGCTTTTCACTTCTTAACGGTCTAGCCCATAATATTTTAGTCGGACTTATGAAGGTCATTCCGTGTTAAATAGATTCCTTTAATATCAAATCGAAACGACCGGTCCAAGTTTAAGTGTAAACATATTGACTACAAACACGTTCATATATCTGTTTATTTGACCAGTACTACGAAAAAATGTTTTTTTGCTTTTGCCCTTGTTGTTGAAATTTCAATATTATTATACACTCACAATTTGCTAAAAAATCAATATTTTAAAGATTGCAGAATGGAAAACTTGAACTAATTAATCAATAACAAGCAAAGACATATATGCAAGAACCAAATCCTCTGGGCGATAAATGCGCCGACGCCAAGACAACAAAGGCAGTTGTCTGATTCCACAAATGATGCCAAAAATATCCGGAGCTGGCTCAAGTATAAAGGAATACTGCCAGAACGAGAGAAACTTGTCTTTTGTAAGTATGGGCAAGAAGCACATTCCCTCACCTCTGTGGAAGAATGAATGAAAATCAAATTATACGTGACGTCATAAAGCGTCACCAATATATAGCCATGATCCCCACCTGAAATGGAGGTAACTTACACATCTGCATAATTCCATTCTGTTTTCGGACATCATGATACTGCGGAAACACCTGATTATCCTTGCGTCAACTAAGCTCTGGGTACCGCACCTGCGGGTCTTGGGTGTGTTACACCGAGGTACTCCGACAGGCGATTTAGTTGGTGAGTGAACCACGATCGCAGAGTACAGTCATCCCATTAAAGCCTGGACCGTGAAAATCTCACCGCTTCTGGGCTGAGAATCAAACGTTGTACTCTATCCATAGAAGCCAGTCGGTCGTGCAAGTTTCAGTCTAATTTCGAACAGTCATTTATCAGGGGAAAAAATCCTGTCCATTTCTCAAAAATATCTGCGGGACAAAATGGTCAAGACAACTTCGTTTAAGGGCAAAAGAGACTCATAAATGTGTGATGCGAATTATGTTTGTAATTTACAGGCATAGTTGCTGTGCATGGAAGGGCCTTATCACTAAAAGACACTGGTTTTCAAAGTGCTGAAAGCTTACTAACCCCTGCATTAGAAGGTAGGCGGCACCAGCTTTACACGTTCCTGTATATGTAAAAGCAGAAATATATGTGTCTTCAATAAGGTTGTGAAAATCTATCCAAACATTGCCCAAGGAAGCTACTTACAGACGAACGAACGGACGCTGTGTTATGCGATGACCCCCAGAAGCTACACAACCGCCCGGAACCCGAAACAGGGTCACGTCATAAGGTCACACAAACCAAAATTATTGTCCTACGGACAATGGGAACAAAAAGAATGGTGCGAGCGTGCGAATTTTGTTTTCTTTTTACCGCCATAGACACAATACGTGAAATTTTGTCATTTTGCCCAGAAATACAAAAAATTTTTCCAGCTTTTGAAATGTAGTATATGATCAACACAAAGTTCAGTCTATTTTCTATACCATCTAATAATTCTTTATGGAATTAGTGCCATAACACAATTTAGCAACATTTCCAAGGACCTGGTCTCCATTTGCGAAAAAAATATGATATACGAAAAATTGGAGCGGTGAATCAAAAGAAAATGATTTTATTTGGTATGGCCTTACAGCACCTCCGGCAAAATATGATGGATGTAACCAAAGCTTTATGTAGTTTTTTTAGTTGGAATTCTAACAGGGTCACATGAAAAACGGTGCCCTAAGATTTCAGACTAACCTTTTATCTCTGGGGTCTGCGTAGCGCCAATGCCTCCACATTGTGCAACTGTGGTACCCATCAAACCAAATATCATTATATATATATATATATATATATATATATATATATATATATATATATATATATATATATATATATATATATATATATGTATAGCTTTCCTCAGCGATGGCTGATCATCATCAATTTGTTCATGTTGAACTTGAAGGTTTCTACTTATATTTTAACACGCGCCAAAATACATTTGCCTCTGACATACAGTTACACTTACATACAGGATGATTCATACAGGATAACATGGAAGTTTGGCAAAACATATTTTATTTTAAAAAATAACGATAACCAATGATTTTATCAGAACGCCAGCGCTCTCAATAAAACAAATGTAGCATATAATACAGATTGTCCGTCTTTTGTAGCGACATGCCTTATTCGCCGTATATAGTTTCTTGCCTGAAGATCAAATGCTTTTGAAGCACTGTATCTTCCATTACCCGTGCCCAGTTTATAAGTTGTGTTTTGATCAGTACAATTCTTCACCAGACGCGCAGCCAAACCACCATTGAGTCGTTGACTTTGGAAATCCAGAATCAGCCTGAAATAATTGAATTAAGAACTTATTATCAAACTTCAAACGAAAACATGATTTAAAAAAAATTAATAATTAATTAATTCACTTGTTGAATGTATACACACAGAGCAAAAGAATTTGACTGAAGGTATATGCTGTGCGTGCTCGATAAGACAAATGTATGCTTATTTATTTAATTAAAATGGACAAAAACACTGTGTATTAATTGAAAGGGAGGAAAATTGTTTACAATACAGCTATATGTTAGGCAAATATATTATTGTCAAACCCAAAACCTTAAATTTGTTGAATTTATGCGAATTTTATTAATATTAATGTACTCACCGTGAATTTGTTTGTATGGAAACGTGTATATTTTGCCCCTGAGAAGAAGTAGTTCCGGCCGTTCTTCCACTGTATAGCGGCGGATACTTCCGCTGGCATTCCAGTCCAGTCGGTCAGGTCACGTGGGTAGTTTATCTTCACCCTACGTTCCTCATAGGTGGCGCCATACTCAGTTGTTAAATAGTAGTACTGGTCCCCTAAACATTTAGTAAAGATTTAGGATTACTCATTATGTTTGATTATGCTATAAAAATGAAATATTATGACAAGCTGAAATATTCCATGGCATTCATGTGATAGAATGAATTATTTTCTTGCTTTTCGTCGTCTCTGATTTCTTTTAATTGTAGAACATTGCTTTAAATTATTACACCGCAATGTCAATTCAGAAGAGCTTCTGCTGGATATGTGAGTACAGCTTTATGTAATTTAAAGCCTACTTAATGCCATAAAAAGTGCTAAAACAAACAGGTGCATCAATAAAGGTCTCATTAAAATGGCCTACCAACCTTTAATGAAGTACACTCCGTATTTATATCCGCTCCACACGAAGGCCGTGTCAATATTCGCCGGGACACCGTAGAACCCGTCAACACCGATTGTTTTTGGGTATCCCTCCGCAATCACGCCATGTGTCCACCTCCAGTACTTAGTTCCCTGAAGTGAAAATATTCTAGCGTTTTATATAATAATCTGGAGGAGTTTCGCAAACATGTCTGAAAGTAATCTGAATAATATGTCACTTTGAAGGTACCTTCCAAAACCTACGATCAAACAAAGGTTAAATTGCTACAGTAAATGGATCGAAAACACACAAATACACATACATAAATGATTTCATAAAACACGGCGATAACCGTCTCAAAGATTTTTTACTCTGATTTTCAAAGACTGTTTTCAGTATTTCTGTATAACAGCATGCTAAAGAAAAGTTTAATTTACATTCAAAGGACGGCAGCGGGTGACCTGTTAGAAGAAAATCATCCTTGACTCGAGGGATCAGATATCGCAAGAACTTACAAGATACGAATTTGTTTATTGATCTGTACAGGGGACATTTAAGAGTTCAAAATTATCTGTACTCGGACCAAGTCACTTTATCTACCGCCAATGGTAAGTTTCCTCACCTTGAAGAAGTAAACGGTACCCGGCTCGGAAGGATCATGTGACGCCAGAGCCGCGTCAAGGTCACCTTCAACTCCCCAGTCAAGTGAGATCATGCGCGGGTACCCAGGATCCACCGCGTGGTCATTCAGACGATAATACTCGTCACCTGCAGTACACGAGGTATTTATGTAGTTGACTGTTGCTTATATAATCAGGTTCATTCTACCAATATTACACATACACATTATATGTATAATAATTTATGAATAATTATTTGTTTTAAACATTTCTTAACCACCACTGTAAACTATACAATTCTATCTTTCAGTACTGATGACTCTCCCTTCCTGACCTGCTTTACAACGAGTCTACTCTGTGTGCATACGATGTGCGGCCATCTGTCAAAAGTAAAACATTATGGTGCAGTGGCGCTATAGAAAGCTAGCTCTGTATAAAGTTTAAAGAGAAATGCGTGTATTGATATACCTGTAAACATGTAGGTGCTGTCGTAATCCTCTATATAGACAGCCGCGTCAACTTTAGAGATTCCACACGACTCGGGGATTGCTGTTATGTCATCAAATTGCGGATCTTCAGTAAATGGTTCCTCAGTAAATGGTTCTTCAGTAAATGGCTCTTCAGTAAATGGGTCTTCTGTGAATTCTGGTGTCGAGGTTCTTGTTGTAGATGGCGGTGTTGATGTCGGCGTGGTGGATGAACTCTTTGTGAAGTCAAGAGTGACCGGTCTTTGAGTTGACGGTGTCACTGTTGGTTGCTTGGTTTTTCCTAATGTACGAAGATAAGCCATTAATAATAAAATGCAGCTTGAAACAAATTTTTAAACTTTTCCACAGTGTATATTTTAATCAATATTCTGCATCAGTAAAAGTATAAGATTTTTCATTTACTATAAAGATATATTTACAATAAAAGTTAACTGCATACCATATAAAGCCTGTATCCCGGCGATATCATCGGGATGTAACTTAAAGGCTGGGATATATCCCTGGTAAAACGGGGCCATCAAGGCGTCTTTTTCCTTTGAATGACTGAGACCGAGGGAGTGACCAAACTCGTGTGCTGCCACCTGGAACAGGTTGATGCCTAAAAGAGAGATAACGTATATAAAATCCAGTGAAAACGAGTATATAACGTTCATCATACCTTCACAGTAATCATTGACTACCGTTCCTCACAAAGTTTTATATATATACAGAAACAACAACCTGATAATGTTGTGAACAATATCCCTTTTATAATAACATTACTATAAAAAGCTTCATCTATTGAAATTTTCTGGTTAAATGATGCTCCTATACATTTCGTCTTATAACAATGTATACAATATATACATTTTTGATTTTGTATTTTCACCTGAGCTTGTATTGAAGGTATATTGTTCATCTTCGTCAAAATGGGCATCTCCTCCAAACTGTGGGAAGTACGCATGCGCGAGCGTCCCACCCGGACCGTCAAATGGTATTCCGTCTCCGTGTTCTCTGCTCCCGAAAAGTATCTCAATGTCGGGATTTTCAGTGACTCGAACGAAGTTCAGTGGAGTTACATCACTCCAAACCTATTATCAGACATTAATAATTTTCTTTATATTTTTCTTATTTTTTTTAGTTAAGGGGGATTACAAATGTGCTTCTGAAGACGTTATTGAATTGATTTAAAGTGTAAAGTCTTTTATCATTATGATGATTTCCTTGTGACATTTAATCAATAAAACATCTGCACGTCATGTTTGCAAATATACAAGCTTTACGATGAATGATCGACCACACTGTCGGTGACCAAGCGTAAGATATTTATAAAATTATATTCTGTTCATGATACATTGTTGTAACATGGACTTAAAGATAAGTGCATTTACACAAAGTGCACCAAACATACACAAGACTATACCATAGCTATTATGGTATAAAGTTGCTCACCTTAAACGCTCGTTGAATCTCATTCAAAGCAGCTGTTTCACTCATGTCCGGTGTAAAGTTCTTTATCCGGTAAGTGATTCTGTTGTTGCTCCACTTGCTTCCTGTTGTTATAGAAAAAAGATACAGATATATCTGGAATTTTAAAATACGCGAACAGAAATTGCTTACAATTAAGATGGTGACTGCTAATCAAATGATGATATATTTTGTAAAAGGTAAAAGAAATTTTAAAACGTACATTTAAAATTTATTCCATCACTTATTTACATCCTTTACCTGTCCACAAAATATTGTTTGAATATGATGTATATTTTGCTTGTAACAGAATAACCCACCCTGTAAAACGTATCTTTTCTTCCTATTTCCACCGTTGCTCTCCGGTTCTCTGTCTTTATTGCCACAGCGGGGCATCGCCATCATTTTCCTTGTGGCCGAGTCCAGTTCGCCTGAAAATATATGGAATTCATTACGTATATGTTGTTTGAAGTATGGTTTACATTTTTATGTACGTTCTCTCTAGAGGGTTGAAAGGAATTTGTAAACGGTACAATGTTTTCATGTTATTTGTACATATTATTGAAACAACCGGCTCAAAAGTCATTACCTCATAAAGCATTTGAATTCAACAAATAGTCTAAACATTAATCTAAGACAAGTGGCTAACGCTGGACAAAGTAATAATGAACAGATTAATAAAGTATGATAATATACAAAATAACATATACATGTGACTGTCAAACCTTGTTTCTTCAGTTATAGGATGGTAGGATGGAGGAGGGCAATTCAATTACCTGTTACAGGAATCCCGGCAATGGACTGGAAATCCTTCAAAGCTTTCTTCTTATTATTTTCTAGGCCCCCTACTTGGGATTCTTCATTGTCCATATAGCCGTAATGCTCTAAATAGATCTGTATGAACAAAATAAAAACTACGTCACCCGTATGTATTCAGTTTATTCATCTTTTAAAATACAAATAGATGACAATAATGTGTGTATTGGACACAGTTATTCAGATACTTGGTAAATGTGTGTGTCACATAGTGTTGTTTATCACAAAGTGTCCTTTATCAATGCAAATGGGAATCTCTATGCCTATGGATATGAAACATATAGTAGGATGTATAATACTGATACCAATATTAGTTTACTTATAGGATGGTAGGAAAATTCCAAAATATAAAGGTTGTGCAAATAAACATTTTAAGAATCTTTATAAGATTTGTTTAATGTGATTATATTTAATATAATAAGTGAAGCTTACCATCGCTTCATGTTCCGAAACTGTTCGGGTGGTCGGGGCCAGTTGACTAAGTTGAAAGGCAAGCAGGACGCATGCGCAGCGCAGGGCAATCATGACGATTATTGAGTTACAGGTCTAACGGTGACTCCAAAGTAACACAGGTTCAGGATCGAGAAAGGAGTTGCCTTCAGACTTGAGTGTCGTTTCTTCTTCTTCTTCTCCCCGCAGTCTGGTTGTTAATGTCGCTGTCCCTCTCACTGGGGTTTTTATACCCTGCCATCACGCCCCACGTCATGAATCTCACGCACGACAAAATTTAGCCTTGAAGCTTCCCTTTGTTATTCTACGTCAAACTTTACGTCAGATGTAGAGTGAGAGAAACACCCTCTGACTTTCCAGTCATGCGCAGCCATGCACGTGAATGCCCCTTTTTGAGTCAAGGAGACATTCCGTAAACAAAATCATGATGTTCTGGGAAAAGTTAAAGATTCATTGTGATGTGTTATAAAAACTGATGTTTAAGACCTACTTGTTTTATTTACTTACTGACACAGCTGTGTGATGCTAAATGTTTATAATTTTTTTAAGTTTTCTTATAACAACCGTTTCTCTGAATATGTTTTTATTTCGGTATTATATTACATTTGACTTAAACATTTCAGGTTATTTAAGCCTTCCGTTGCAGATTTTTAAGAGCATTTTATCTTTAATGCAGCAATGCCCCATTGTAAAAACAAGACCCCACAAAAAGCAAATGTTACAAAGCATTGATCATTAACAGCAGGTGCTCTAGAATTAAAGATCAATCAGAATCGCTTTAGTGCCATATTCGTAGAAAAACAGGAAATACTGCATCAAAATATAGCATCGGGTGTCCAACACTTCAGGTTTCCTAGTAAGCTTTGACAGTCGTATTGCTATCCCACCCATTCGGAAATGCATTAATACTATGCATTAAATGTGCCAAAAGTGTCATATCAGATATATTTTAAAGTGAACATTTATAGATTAATAATTCTTTGAACTTGACCATTATTGAACCACACATTTTTAAAGGAGGAATGAATCTTCAGCAATTGTAGTGACCGTTGTAACCTAAATCTTATTATATTTTTTATGGTGTAATCATCAGTGCAAATCAGGAAGTACCGTACCAATAAATATGCAGCTTTTAATTAAATAACAGTTTTATAGGTCGCATCATACGGAATGAAATTCGCTGGTAATGACATGAATACGAATACCATAATGTAAAAGAGATTTAGTGAGAAATAAAGTGAAATAATGCCAAAATGCATCACGAAGATAACAGTGGTGTAATACAACTTTAAAAAAGCTACACGTGGAACAGTATGAACGTATTATAGTATTCATTATTGTAATAAGATTGGATAACTAATATAACAAGTGACTCAGGGGTCATGACGCTCAGCTGACTAGGAACACATTCACAAAAGGAATTATATCAATGCCAAATATTGTAGGTGGTATCGCCATTCAACTTAAGCATAGCTCAGCTTATGGGTAACAGAGACCTAATTTCAGGTTTCAAAGCAGATTTTTCATGGACCTCCCTGGATGTCAAGTTAAAAGATTCAAGGTGCAATGGTTACAATTTGCGCCCTGTTAACAGACAACCTCATCTTTGAAGGTCTCAAGAAAATGCGTAAAAAAATGACAAAAAAATTTAGGTGGTGCCACCAGTCTGCAGGAACTGATAAAACACTCCATGATGAATGTGCATGCAAAGAATAAATTCATTGTTCAGAAACAAGAGGTTTTATATAAAATGTTTAATTATACTGAAGGGTATTTACAAGCCCTATATGTCTAAGGATATCGGTAATAGAGACCTAATTTCAGATTTACAAGGAGATTTTTCATGGACGTCTCTGCATTTTTAATTAGAAGATTCTAGGTTGAATGGTTATTTGTACCCTGTTAACAGACGACTGCTTTTTTGAAGGTCTCAAAAATGTAGAAAAAATGCATAAAAATTCGAAAAAAAAATCAAGTGGCACCACCAGCCTGCAGGAACTGATGAAGAATCATGGTGATCAATGCATTAGTTGTCCAGATACATGAGCTTTCGTATCATATTTTTAATTATTCTGGGGGCGGGGCTTTTTTAGGTAATGTTTTCCAAAGCTCAGAGGATATCAGTAACAGAGAGCTAATTTTCAGTTTTCATGGAGATTTTTCATGGCCCTCCCTGGATGTCAAGTTTGAAGTTTCTAGGGCCAATGGTTATAGTTTGTGCCCTGTTAACAGATGACCACATCTTTGAAGGTCTAAAAAAATAGAGAAAAAGATGGGTAAAAATTTGGAAAAAAAACAGGTGGCGCTACCTGTCTGCAGGAACTAATGAAAGACTCCATGATCAATATGCATGCAAAGAAGCATGGTGAAAAATGCATTAGTTATTCAGATAATGGAGCTTTTTTATCATTTTTTTTATTATTCTATGGCGTATTTCTGAGCCCCATAGCTTAGAGGATATGGGTAACAGAGACCTAATTTCAGGTTTCGCATGAGACTTTTCATGGATCTCCCTGGATGTCAGGTTAGACATTCTAGATCCACTTATTACGATTTGTGCCCTATTAACAGATGACTGCATCTCAAAAATAAGGAAAAACATTCGTAAAAATTGAAAAAAAATACAGGTGGCGCCACCAGACTGCAGAAACTGATGAAACATTCCATGATCAATATCCATGCACAGAATCATGGTGATCAATGCAATACTTGTTCAACAGTTGACCTAATTTCAGGTTTCCAAAGAGATTTTTCATAGACCTCCCTGGATGCAAGTTACAAGATTCCAAGTCCAGCGGTTACGATTTGTGCCCAGTTAACGGACAGACAGACTGACGGACACACACAAGGATTTTTTTTAATTTTTAATTATGTGGAAAGAATATGGATACGATAATTGTCAGCCATAACAACGGGGCAAATTACAAATAGAAAAACTCATTGTTGATTCATTGCAAAGGTTCTCTATGTATGATGTCCCTCATTTTGAATTCTTTAGAACTGAACTTCAAACGCAAATTTCTGTGGAAGCTCATATTTGCATTCAAGATTTTTTTAACTTCGGTTCTTCAGTCGTTTGTTTCTGTTACGGTCGTCAAAAATGTTACCTTGTAAATTTCAGATATGAAACTGATGGTTCAGAGCCAAGATTTTTTAACATACCATAAATAAATGTGAGTTATACCAATACCATAAAGTGAAAAAATATTTATAAAATAAAGGTCTTTTTTGCATAATCCTATGTTTGATTGTTAAGCGCCCTTGGTTTTAATCATTTTATTTTCAATAACTAGGTTTCAGATTCCGGTATGATACGCTAAACGGACAGAGCCACATCTGTCCTCCTTACTGCCCTCACGCCTCAAGAAATTACCATCGATATACATTTTCGACAGATTCAAGGATGGTTTAATTATTTAACGATATTTTTTAAATTACATTTAACTTACAAGCAAACATATATACATAAGAGAGTTTTGTTGGGTCCTAAGTTGAGTGCCAACAGGTTTATAGACAACTTTTCATTGAATTTTTGTGTACAACAGGGTTTTGGATTGCTAGTTGTTGGCAAGACATGAATAAGCTTAATACTGTAAATATTTAAATGCATCATTAAAATATATCATTGAATGTTCTCTAATCAGATAGAAGGTTATTACCATAATTATCATAATGATAAAGCAATAACCAGGTGTTTGTGTTGTACAATTGAAGAAGTGTAGTTTTGAGATAATGAATTATGTTTTAGTTGAACAGTGATGGTCACATTTGGTCTATTATGTGATCCACGGGCGGCCATTTTTGTATAAAGAATGTTTATGAAAGTTATATATTGTTATAAAGTTTAATAAAATTATAAAATGCATGTAGTTATTATAGGCCTACATATATAATACAATGTAACAGCATTACATTACAGTGAGTGAAATATGAATTATCAAATGATAAATAAAATGTTTTTGATTTAAAGTTATTAAAACTCTGTCCACTATAACTGACCAATATTTCTTCTAAGCAAATAAAAACATTTTTATTGGGACATGACGCATAACCTTATTTGCCTGGTCATCATAGTCATCCAAATCTACCAACCAGTGCCTTGTCCCATCACGTCACAGATGTCACGTAAATACCCGTCAGGGTTGCTTACCATTTTCACGCAGGCATGACGTCTCCATTCATCAACAGTCTCCCTTCACTGGTACGTTTTCTGGGGCGTTACGTATGTGTACTTAGTGTTTGTCTGGCCCCTTAGCGTCCACTTCTCGACCAGGAAACCATATTAAAATGTAGATTCACTTTTTATTAATGATGTCATTTCAACATCCAACCCCTCAAAACTCCAGATATAGGCTTAACGCTTTTTTGGAAATTTATCTTTTCACTGGAACTTTTTTAAGTAAGATCATTTGCGAAATCTAGATTCGGTTAATTCAATATGTATTTCCTTTCCGCCCCTATACTTTCTAATGCTGTTACATCTAGATCTTAATGTCATGGTACTATTCAGCCATTTTTTAAAACATAACTACTGAATACATAAGGAATAACTTAACCTTTCAACCATTGTCATATATAATGTAATAAAATCATATCATATGTAATCTTCCCATGTCTGAGCCTTTCGGCGTATGGGTTTAATTATTATCCTGAACAATATAAGGCGTGAGGCTCTTGTGTATACGCTCAACGGACATGGTCGCGACTGTCTCGTCTCACTGACGTCACCACTGGGGGATTTCCCGTCGTTTCGTTTTCCTTGTTGATTTAGGTCCGTTTTAATTATGTACAACGTCAGTCATTCAAAAGAAACTTGCCCTGCTCATTTTGCTTATGCGAAATGCGTCACAGTTGACCTGTTAAATTTATATGACCCGTTGACGGCCCTTGACGGCCATGTTTGTTGGTACCGGTAAACAAACGTTCGTCAGACGCAATTACATCTTGAAGTGTACCATAGTGACCACCCACAGCGGGAGCAATCCCAGTTCCATGCAACAAATAAGGGCCAAAATTGCATAATTAAAACTTGAATGTTTCTTTCCTTGCTACTTTATGCTTGCTGGCATAAAGCTTTTCTGTTAAAGACATTGTTCTTGCTCATATAACCACTATTTAATCTACATTTACATATTCTGTACAAAATATTCTGAGTCACACATCATCCTTTTTTTTCATTTTATTTCACAGGGTTCAACAGATTATGCACATATGATATTTTCAAAATGTTTCTAGAATTTTGTATAACAAAACTCCCCAAGAATCCAAGAAAAAAGAGAGAATGTTGTTTGGTGAATAGACATATAAGCAAGTTAACGTTTTTACTATTTCATTGTATATCGGTAAAAGGGTTCTATATTTTTTGCTCAGTTACAACTCATGCTGCTTGTGTTTATGCTACACCCTGAATAGATTTAGGGTCCATATTGATTTCGCAGGGTTTTGTTAAACGAACATCAAATTGCATACAACTGATGAAATATATTAAAAAAAGTACCTAATAATATGAAGTATCACAAAATACCAATTGCATTTTTCCATAGCGAAATAAAAAGGGGCTTCAGATCTTTTTGGGCGCTAAGTAAGGCTAGCTTAATTAAGGGTCATCAGTCCACACCTGTACAGTGAAACGCAGTCCTCGCAGGGTTCAGCTCCCCTCAAATAACAAGGGGTTGATGATCTCCAGTCTTTGTATGAGACGGGGCTACTTTTTTAATTAAACGGCCCTTGGGTCGTGGCGCTCAGAAGATGGTCAGAACCTGCGACACTGAAACTAATATTATCTTTTAAGCTTTAGATTGGAGAAGAAAGGAGCATGACATATGCTGGTTTGTCTGATCATAGAGATATAGTTATTAGATATGTAAAATCATTTATAAGTGAAAACTGTCCTAAAGAAATGGTCAGGCTGTTTGGTTTAATCAAACTATAAAACGTAAAAAATACATGTATGTGGATTAGACTTAAGCTTTTATGTGGCTGATTCAATGAAACTATGTTTTATACTATGTTAAAACGAATCATGCAAAAATCAACTGTATCATTTTGATGAAATAACGGATAATAACTTTATGTACATCACTGAACTCCAGACTAAGGACGCCTAACCATACATACGACTGTTGTCCTTGCAGGACCCGTGAGGAGACCCAAATTCGGATAGACTTAATCCATGTGTGCGGGTCCGACACACTAATAATCACTTTCATGCATTATTATTATTATTATTATTATTTAATTTTAAAGTAGATTTTAATTTAATTCTATCTTTAACGCGTTTAGAGATACGCACTTATAAAGGGGTTGGTGACGGAGTAGGATATAACATCGCATCTCAAAAATCCGGCATAGAGATGATCTCAATGCTTCAGCAAAGTCTAGTCACTTATAAAGGGGTTGGTGACGGAGGAGGATATAACATCGTATCTCAAAAATCCGGCCTAGAGATGGTCTCAATGCTTCAGCAAAGTCTAGTCACTTATAAAGGGGTTGGTGACGGAGGAGGATATAACATCTAATCTCCACAGTCCGGCCTAGAGATGGTCTCAATGCTTCAGCAAAGTCTAGTCACTTATAAAGGGGTTGGTGACGGGGGATGATATAACATCGTATCTCAACAGCCGGGCCTAGAGATGGGACCAATTCTTCAGCAAAGTCTAGTCACTTATAAAGGGGTTCGTGACGGAGGAGGAAAAAACATCGTATCTCAACAGTCGGGCCTAGAGATGGTCCCAATGCTTGAGCAAAGTCTAGTCACTTATAAAGGGGTTGGTGACGGAGGAGGATATAACACCGTATCTCAACAGTCCGGCCTAGAGATGGTCCCAATGCTTCAGCAAAGTCTAGTCACTTATAAAGGGGTTGGTGACGGAGGAGGATATAACATCGTATCTCAACAGTCCGGCCTAGAGATGGTCCCAATGCTTCAGCAAAGTCTAGTCACTTATAAAGGAGTTGGTGACGGAGGAGGATATAACATCGTATCTCAACAGTGGGGCCTAGAGATGGTCCCAATGCTTCAGCAAAGTCTAGTCACTTATAAAGGGGTTGGTGACGGAGGAGGATATAACATCGTATCTCAACAGTCCGGCCTAGAGATGGTCTCAATGCTTCAGCAAAGTCTAGTCACTTATAAAGGGGTTGGTGACGGGGGATGATATAACATCGTATCTCAACAGTCGGGCCTAGAGATGGGACCAATGCTTCAGCAAAGTCTAGTCCCTTATAAAGGGGTTGGTGACGGGGATGATATAACATCGTATCTCAACAGTCGGGCCTAGAGATGGGACCAATGTTTCAGCAAAGTCTTGTCACTTATAAAGGGGTTGGTGACGGAGGAGGATATAACATCGTATCTCCACAGTCCGGCCTAGAGATGGTCCCAATGCTTCAGCAATGTCTAGTCACTTATAAAGGGGTTGGTGACGGGGGAGGATATAACACCGTATCTCAACAGTCCGGCCTAGAGATGGTCCCAATGCTTCAGCAAAGTCTAGTCACTTATAAAGGGGTTGGTGACGGAGGAGGATATAACATCGTTTCTCCACAGTCCGGCCCAGAGATGGTCCCAATGCTTCAGCAAAGTCTAGTCACTTATAAAGGAGTTGGTGACGGGGGAGGATATAACATCGTATCTCAACAGTCGGGCCTAGAGATGGGACCAATGCTTGAGCAAAGTCTAGTCACTTAAAAAGGGGTTGGTGACGGAGGAGGATATAACATCGTATCTCAACAGTTCGGCCTAGAGATGTTCCTAATGCTTCAGCAAAGTCTAGTCACTTATAAAGGGGTTGGTGACGGAGGAGGATATAACATTGTATCTCAACAGTCGGGCCTAGAGATGGTCCCAATGCTTCAGCAAAGTCTAGTCACTTATAAAGGGGTTGGTGACGGGGATGATATAACATCGTATCTCAACAGTCCGGCCTAGAGATGACCCCAATGCTTCAGCAAAGTCTAGTCACTTATAAAGGGGTTGGTGACGGAGGAGGATATAACATCGTATCTCCACAGTCCGGCCTAGAGATGGTCCCAATGCTTCAGCAAAGTCTAGTCACTTATAAAGGGGTTGGTGACGGAGGAGGATATAACATCGTATCTCAACAGTCGGGCCTAGAGATGGTCCCAATGCTTCAGCAAAGTCTAGTCACTTATAAAGGGGTTGGTGACGGAGGAGGATATAACATCGTATCTCAACAGTCCGGCCTAGAGATGGTCTCAATGCTTCAGCAAAGTCTAGTCACTTATAAAGGGGTTGGTGACGGGGGATGATATAACATCGTATCTCAACAGTCGGGCCTAGATATGGGACCAATGCTTCAGCAAAGTCTAGTCACTTATAAAGGGGTTGGTGACGGAGGAGGAAAAAACATCGTATCTCAACAGTCGGGCCTAGAGATGGGACCAATGCTTCAGCAAAGTCTAGTCACTTATAAAGGGGTTGGTGACGGAGGAGGATATAACATCGTATCTCCACAGTCCGGCCTAGAGATAGTCCCAATGCTTCAGCAAAGTCTAGTCACTTATAAAGAGGTTGGTGACGGAGAAGGATATAACATCGTATCTCAAAAGTCCGGCCTAGAGATGGTCCCAATGCTTCAGCAAAGTCTAGTCACTTATAAAGGGGTTGGTGACGGAGGAGGATATAACATCGTATCTCAACAGTCCTGCCTAGAGATGGTCCCAAAGCTTCAGCAAAGTCTAGTCACTTATAAAGGGGTTGGTGACGGGGGAGGATATAACATCGTATCTCAACAGTCGGGCCTAGAGATGGGACCAATGCTTGAGCAAAGTCTAGTCACTTATAAAGGGGTTGGTGACGGAGGAGGATATAACATCGTATCTCAACAGTCCGGCCTAGAGATGGTCCCAATGCTTCAGCAAAGTCTAGTCACTTATAAAGGAGTTTGTGACGGGGGAGGATATAACATCGTATCTCAACAGTCGGGCCTAGAGATGGGACCAATGCTTGAGCAAAGTCTAGTCACTTAAAAAGGGGTTGGTGACGGAGGAGGATATAACATCGTATCTCAACAGTGCGGCCTAGAGATGTTCCCAATGCTTCAGCAAAGTCTAGTCACTTATAAAGGGGTTTTTGACGGAGGAGGATATAACATTGTATCTCAACAGTCGGGCCTAGAGATGGTCCCAATGCTTCAGCAAAGTCTAGTCACTTATAAAGGGGTTGGTGACGGGGATGATATAACATCGTATCTCAACAGTCCGGCCTAGAGATGGTCCCGATGCTTCAGCAAAGTCTAGTCACTTATAAAGGGGTTGGTGACGGAGGAGGATATAACATCGTATCTCCACAGTCCGGCCTAGAGATGGTCCCAATGCTTCAGCAAAGTCTAGTCACTTATAAAGGGGTTGGTGACGGAGGAGGATATAACATCGTATCTCCACAGTCCGGCCTAGAGATGGTCCCAATGCTTCAGCAAAGTCTAGTCACTGATAAAGGGGTTGGTGACGGAGGAGGATATAACATCGTATCTCAACAGTCGGGCCTAGAGATTGTCCCAATGCTTGAGCAAAGTCTAGTCACTTATAAAGGGGTTGGTGACGGAGGAGGATATAACATCGTATCTCAATAGTCGGGCCTAGAGATGGGACCAATGCTTCAGCAAAGTCTAGTCACTTATAAAGGGGTTGGTGACGGAGGAGGATATAACCTCGTATCTCAACAGTCCGGCCTAGAGATGGTCTCAATGCTTCAGCAAAGTCTAGTCACTTATAAAGGGGTTGGTGACGGAGGAGGATATAACATCGTATCTCAACAGTCCGGCCTAGAGATTGTCCCAATGCTTCAGCAAAGTCTAGTCACTTATAAAGGGATTGGTGACGGAGGAGGATATAACATCGTATCTCAACAGTCCGGCCTAGAGATGGTCCCAATGCTTCAGCAAAGTCTAGTCACTTATAAAGGGGTTGGTGACGGAGGAGGATATAACATCGTATCTCAACAGTCGGGCCTAGAGATGGTCCCAATGCTTGAGCAAAGTCTAGTCACTTATAAAGGGGTTGGTGACGGGGGAAGATATAACATCGTAACTCAACAGTCGGGCCTAGAGATGGGACCAATGCTTCAGCAAAGTCTTGTCACTTATAAAGGGGTTGGTGACGGAGAAGGATATAACATCGTATCTCAACAGTCAGGCCTAGAGATGGTCCCAATGCTTGAGCAAAGTCTAGTCACTTATAAACGGGGTGGTGACGGGGGATGATATAACACCGTATCTCAACAGTCCGGCCTAGAGATGGTCCCAATGCTTCAGCAAAGTCTAGTCACTTATAAAGGGGTTGGTGACGGAGGAGGATATAACATTGTATCTCAACAGTCGGGCCTAGAGATGGTCCCAATGCTTCAGCAAAATCTAGTCACTTATAAAGGGGTTTGTGACGGGGATGATATAACATCGTATCTCAACAGTCCGGCCTAGAGATGGGACCAATGTTTCAGCAAAGTCTAGTCACTTATAAAGGGGTTGGTGACGGAGAAGGATATAACATCGTATCTCAACAGTCGGGCCTAGAGATGGTCCCAATGCTTGAGCAAAGTCTAGTCACATATAAACGGGTTGGTGACGGGGGATGATATAACACCGTATCTCAACAGTCCGGCCTAGAGATGGTCCCAATGCTTCAGCAAAGTCTAGTCACTTATAAAGGGGTTGGTGACGGGGGAGGATATAACATCGTATCTCAACAGTCCGGCCTAGAGATGGTCCCAATGCTTCAGCAAAGTCTAGTCACTTATAAAGGGGTTGGTGACGGAGGAGGATATAACATCGTATCTCAACAGTCGGGCCTAGAGATTGTCCAAATGCTTGAGCAAAGTCTAGTCACTTATAAACGGGTTGGTGACGGGGGATGATATAACATCGTATCTCAACAGTCCGGCCTAGAGATGGTCCCAATGCTTGAGCAAAGTCTAGTCACTTATAAAGGGGTTGGTGACGGGGGAAGATATAACATCGTAACTCAACAGTCGGGCCTAGAGATGGGACCAATGCTTCAGCAAAGTCTAGTCACTTATAAAGGGGTTGGTGACGGGGGAGGATATAACATCGTAACTCAACAGTCCGGCCTAGAGATGGTCCCAATGCTTGAGCAAAGTCTAGTCACTTATAAAGGGGTTGGTGAGGAGGAGGATATAACATCGTATCTCAACAGTCGGGCCTAGAGATGGTCCCAATGCTTCAGCGAAGTCTAGTCACATATAAACGGGTTGGTGACGGGGGATGATATAACATCGTATCTCAACAGTCGGGCCTAGAGATGGGACCAATGCTTCAGCAAAGTCTTGTCACTTATAAAGGGGTTGGTGACGGAGAAGGATATAACATCGTATCTCAACAGTCAGGCCTAGAGATGGTCCCAATGCTTGAGCAAAGTCTAGTCACTTATAAACGGGGTGGTGACGGGGGATGATATAACACCGTATCTCAACAGTCCGGCCTAGAGATGGTCCCAATGCTTCAGCAAAGTCTAGTCACTTATAAAGGGGTTGGTGACGGAGGAGGATATAACATTGTATCTCAACAGTCGGGCCTAGAGATGGTCCCAATGCTTCAGCAAAATCTAGTCACTTATAAAGGGGTTGGTGACGGGGATGATATAACATCGTATCTCAACAGTCCGGCCTAGAGATGGGACCAATGTTTCAGCAAAGTCTAGTCACTTATAAAGGGGTTGGTGACGGAGAAGGATATAACATCGTATCTCAACAGTCGGGCCTAGAGATGGTCCCAATGCTTGAGCAAAGTCTAGTCACATATAAACGGGTTGGTGACGGGGGATGATATAACACCGTATCTCAACAGTCCGGCCTAGAGATGGTCCCAATGCTTCAGCAAAGTCTAGTCACTTATAAAGGGGTTGGTGACGGGGGAGGATATAACATCGTATCTCAACAGTCCGGCCTAGAGATGGTCCCAATGCTTCAGCAAAGTCTAGTCACTTATAAAGGGGTTGGTGACGGAGGAGGATATAACATCGTATCTCAACAGTCGGGCCTAGAGATTGTCCAAATGCTTGAGCAAAGTCTAGTCACTTATAAACGGGTTGGTGACGGGGGATGATATAACATCGTATCTCAACAGTCCGGCCTAGAGATGGTCCCAATGCTTGAGCAAAGTCTAGTCACTTATAAAGGGGTTGGTGACGGGGGAAGATATAACATCGTAACTCAACAGTCGGGCCTAGAGATGGGACCAATGCTTCAGCAAAGTCTAGTCACTTATAAAGGGGTTGGTGACGGGGGAGGATATAACATCGTAACTCAACAGTCCGGCCTAGAGATGGGACCAATGCTTCAGCAAAGTCTAGTCACTTATAAAGGGGTTGGTGACGGAGGAGGATATAACATCGTATCTCAACAGTCGGGCCTAGAGATGGGACCAATGCTTCAGCAAAGTCTAGTCACTTATAAAGGGGTTGGTGACGGAGGAGGATTTAACATCGTATCTCAACAGTCGGGCCTAGAGATTGTCCAAATGCTTGAGCAAAGTCTAGTCACTTATAAACGGGTTGGTGACGGGGGATGATATAACATCGTATCTCAACAGTCCGGCCTAGAGATGGTCCCAATGCTTGAGCAAAGTCTAGTCACATATAAACGGGTTGGTGACGGGGGATGATATAACATCGTATCTCAACTGTCGGGCCTAGAGATGGGACCAATGCTTCAGCAAAGTCTTGTCACTTATAAAGGGGTTGGTGACGGAGAAGGATATAACATCGTATCTCAACAGTCAGGCCTAGAGATGGGACCAATGCTTGAGCAAAGTCTAGTCACTTATAAACGGGGTGGTGACGGGGGATGATATAACACCGTATCTCAACAGTCCGGCCTAGAGATGGTCCCAATGCTTCAGCAAAGTCTAGTCACTTATAAAGGGGTTGGTGACGGAGGAGGATATAACATTGTATCTCAACAGTCGGGCCTAGAGATGGTCCCAATGCTTCAGCAAAATCTAGTCACTTATAAAGGGGTTGGTGACGGGGATGATATAACATCGTATCTCAACAGTCCGGCCTAGAGATGGGACCAATGTTTCAGCAAAGTCTAGTCACTTATAAAGGGGTTGGTGACGGAGAAGGATATAACATCGTATCTCAACAGTCGGGCCTAGAGATGGTCCCAATGCTTGAGCAAAGTCTAGTCACATATAAACGGGTTGGTGACGGGGGATGATATAACACCGTATCTCAACAGTCCGGCCTAGAGATGGTCCCAATGCTTCAGCAAAGTCTAGTCACTTATAAAGGGGTTGGTGACGGGGGAGGATATAACATCGTATCTCAACAGTCCGGCCTAGAGATGGTCCCAATGCTTCAGCAAAGTCTAGTCACTTATAAAGGGGTTGGTGACGGAGGAGGATATAACATCGTATCTCAACAGTGGGGCCTAGAGATGGTCCCAATGCTTCAGCAAAGTCGAGTCAATTATAAAGGGGTTGGTGACGGAGGAGGATATAACATCGTATCTCAACAGT
Organism: Sipunculus nudus; assembly: GCA_026874595.1. NCBI lineage: Eukaryota > Metazoa > Annelida > Sipuncula > Golfingiida > Sipunculidae > Sipunculus > Sipunculus nudus. The sequence continues at coordinate 87,205,466 of CM049309.1, read as the reverse complement.
CGGGCCTAGAGATGGTCCCTATGCTTGAGCAAAGTCTAGTCACTTATAAACGGGTTGGTGACGGGGGATGATATAACACCGTATCTCAACAGTCCGGCCTAGAGATGGTCCCAATGCTTCAGCAAAGTCTAGTCAATTATAAAGGGGGTTGGTGACGGAGGAGGATATAACATCGTATCTCAACAGTCGGGCCTAGAGATGGTCCCAATGCTTCAGCGAAGTCTAGTCACATATAAACGGGTTGGTGACGGGGGATGATATAACATCGTATCTCAACAGTCGGGCCTAGAGATGGGACCAATGCTTCAGCAAAGTCTTGTCACTTATAAAGGGGTTGGTGACGGAGAAGGATATAACATCGTATCTCAACAGTCAGGCCTAGAGATGGTCCCAATGCTTGAGCAAAGTCTAGTCACTTATAAACGGGGTGGTGACGGGGGATGATATAACACCGTATCTCAACAGTCCGGCCTAGAGATGGTCCCAATGCTTCAGCAAAGTCTAGTCACTTATAAAGGGGTTGGTGACGGAGGAGGATATAACATTGTATCTCAACAGTCGGGCCTAGAGATGGTCCCAATGCTTCAGCAAAATCTAGTCACTTATAAAGGGGTTGGTGACGGGGATGATATAACATCGTATCTCAACAGTCCGGCCTAGAGATGGGACCAATGTTTCAGCAAAGTCTAGTCACTTATAAAGGGGTTGGTGACGGAGAAGGATATAACATCGTATCTCAACAGTCGGGCCTAGAGATGGTCCCAATGCTTGAGCAAAGTCTAGTCACATATAAACGGGTTGGTGACGGGGGATGATATAACACCGTATCTCAACAGTCCGGCCTAGAGATGGTCCCAATGCTTCAGCAAAGTCTAGTCACTTATAAAGGGGTTGGTGACGGGGGAGGATATAACATCGTATCTCAACAGTCCGGCCTAGAGATGGTCCCAATGCTTCAGCAAAGTCTAGTCACTTATAAAGGGGTTGGTGACGGAGGAGGATATAACATCGTATCTCAACAGTCGGGCCTAGAGATTGTCCAAATGCTTGAGCAAAGTCTAGTCACTTATAAACGGGTTGGTGACGGGGGATGATATAACATCGTATCTCAACAGTCCGGCCTAGAGATGGTCCCAATGCTTGAGCAAAGTCTAGTCACTTATAAAGGGGTTGGTGACGGGGGAAGATATAACATCGTAACTCAACAGTCGGGCCTAGAGATGGGACCAATGCTTCAGCAAAGTCTAGTCACTTATAAAGGGGTTGGTGACGGGGGAGGATATAACATCGTAACTCAACAGTCCGGCCTAGAGATGGTCCCAATGCTTGAGCAAAGTCTAGTCACTTATAAAGGGGTTGGTGACGGAGGAGGATATAACATCGTATCTCAACAGTCGGGCCTAGAGATGGTCCCAATGCTTCAGCGAAGTCTAGTCACATATAAACGGGTTGGTGACGGGGGATGATATAACATCGTATCTCAACAGTCGGGCCTAGAGATGGGACCAATGCTTCAGCAAAGTCTTGTCACTTATAAAGGGGTTGGTGACGGAGAAGGATATAACATCGTATCTCAACAGTCAGGCCTAGAGATGGTCCCAATGCTTGAGCAAAGTCTAGTCACTTATAAACGGGGTGGTGACGGGGGATGATATAACACCGTATCTCAACAGTCCGGCCTAGAGATGGTCCCAATGCTTCAGCAAAGTCTAGTCACTTATAAAGGGGTTGGTGACGGAGGAGGATATAACATTGTATCTCAACAGTCGGGCCTAGAGATGGTCCCAATGCTTCAGCAAAATCTAGTCACTTATAAAGGGGTTGGTGACGGGGATGATATAACATCGTATCTCAACAGTCCGGCCTAGAGATGGGACCAATGTTTCAGCAAAGTCTAGTCACTTATAAAGGGGTTGGTGACGGAGAAGGATATAACATCGTATCTCAACAGTCGGGCCTAGAGATGGTCCCAATGCTTGAGCAAAGTCTAGTCACATATAAACGGGTTGATGACGGGGGATGATATAACACCGTATCTCAACAGTCCGGCCTAGAGATGGTCCCAATGCTTCAGCAAAGTCTAGTCACTTATAAAGGGGTTGGTGACGGGGGAGGATATAACATCGTATCTCAACAGTCCGGCCTAGAGATGGTCCCAATGCTTCAGCAAAGTCTAGTCACTTATAAAGGGGTTGGTGACGGAGGAGGATATAACATCGTATCTCAACAGTCGGGCCTAGAGATTGTCCAAATGCTTGAGCAAAGTCTAGTCACTTATAAACGGGTTGGTGACGGGGGATGATATAACATCGTATCTCAACAGTCCGGCCTAGAGATGGTCCCAATGCTTGAGCAAAGTCTAGTCACTTATAAAGGGGTTGGTGACGGGGGAAGATATAACATCGTAACTCAACAGTCGGGCCTAGAGATGGGACCAATGCTTCAGCAAAGTCTAGTCACTTATAAAGGGGTTGGTGACGGGGGAGGATATAACATCGTAACTCAACAGTCCGGCCTAGAGATGGGACCAATGCTTCAGCAAAGTCTAGTCACTTATAAAGGGGTTGGTGACGGAGGAGGATATAACATCGTATCTCAACAGTCGGGCCTAGAGATGGGACCAATGCTTCAGCAAAGTCTAGTCACTTATAAAGGGGTTGGTGACGGAGGAGGATTTAACATCGTATCTCAACAGTCGGGCCTAGAGATTGTCCAAATGCTTGAGCAAAGTCTAGTCACTTATAAACGGGTTGGTGACGGGGGATGATATAACATCGTATCTCAACAGTCCGGCCTAGAGATGGTCCCAATGCTTGAGCAAAGTCTAGTCACTTATAAAGGGGTTGGTGACGGGGGATGATATAACATCGTATCTCAACAGTCCGGCCTAGAGATGGTCCCAATGCTTGAGCAAAGTCTAGTCACTTATAAAGGGGTTGGTGACGGGGGAGGATATAACATCGTTACTCAGCAGTCCGGCCTAGAGATGGGACCAATGCTTCAGCAAAGTCTAGTCACTTATAAAGGGGTTGGTGACGGGGGAGGATATAACATCGTAACTCAACAGTCCGGCCTAGAGATGGACCAATGCTTCAGCAAAGTCTAGTCACTTATAAAGGGGTTGGTGACGGAGGAGGATATAACATCGTATCTCAACAGTCGGGCCTAGAGATGGTCCCAATGCTTCAGCAAAGTCTAGTCACTTATAAAGGGGTTGGTGACGGGGGAGGATATAACATTGTATCTCAACAGTCGGGCCTAGAGATGGTCCCAATGCTTCAGCAAAGTCTAGTCATTTATAAAGGGGTTGGTGACGGAGGAGGATATAACATCGTATCTCAACAGTCGGGCCTAGAGATGGTCCCAATGCTTCAGCAAAGTCTAGTCACTTATAAAGGGGTTGGTGACGGAGGAGGATATAACATCGTATCTCAACAGTCGGGCCTAGAGATGGTCCCAATGCTTCAGCAAAGTCTAGTCAGATGGTCCTTGATGCTCCCTATCAAGCTCTTTACGTTCCTTCATCTTTCCTATAAAAATAACAACTACTAAAATGGTCTGACTTAATGAATCATGTATTATTCATAGAAATATTATTTTATGAAAACAAAGCTAGTATAGTCATGATGGACTGAGCGCTAACCTGAAGGACGTACAATCACAAACATTAATGCCCCGCAAAGGATGCACCGCCATCTGGTGGCACCACAATGAACCCGGACCAATGGGAATTATCGAAAAAATGACCCCGATGTGTTCTTCACAAAGAAAAAAAAATGATAAAATTATGTGTAATTTTAAATACAAAGATTATGTCGCTTTGGTAATCAATAATCCTTATATCCATCTCTCTCTCTCTCTCTCTCTCCATATATATATATATATATATATATATATATATATATATATATATATATATATATATATATATATATATATATATATATATATATATATAATTTGTATTGTTCACATAGCGTGAATTCAATACATCGCGGTGATAGTGCTCTACCGTATGGGAGCGTTTATAAATAATTAAAGTACGGTTAGTTTGACTTCATCAGTTTGTGCGACAGATCATCAGAGTGATCAGATATCTATGTGAAGTTTGTCATAATAGGTATCTGATCACTCCAGTTCGTACCTGAAGAGTGAGCCGGCTTGAATCCTGCTCTCACGAAACAGATCTGTCGCACAAACTGATGAAGTCAAACTAACCGTACTTAATTATATATTGCCAGCTACGCTTAATGTGGCAAAATGGTCAGATATAGAGATGGTATCCAGGATCAATAAAATAAGTTTGATGTGACTGATCTGATTTACTTTTTATAAATTTATCATGTCATGGATTTCGTGTGAATTATTTTAATCATACACTTTCATTTTTTCAGATGACATGCATTGTCCAAAAGGTTTTTTTTTATATTTCTCCTGTCGTTTTCCTGGCTACATTTTCAGACAAGGCCTACAGGCCTAATGCGAACCTGTGCATTGGGAAATATACCAGGTATAATGCTTCAATGCTGAAATTCTGGCATGGGTGCACACAATACAAAAATGATTGTAGCTGGCACAACCAGTCTTGTATACAACGAAGCTATCAAAGATATATACATATGCCCAATTTCAGACTGATATATCAAACCACTCCTGAAAATAAGCAGGGACACACACTGTGCAAAAATTATTGTAAGTAGCACCACAAGTCTTGTATAAGACAAAACTATTCGATATGTATATATATGCCCAAATACAGGCTGATATATCAAATTCCTCTGTAAAAATAAGCAGGCACATACACTGTGCAAAAGTCATTGTGGGTGGCGACACCTGTCTTGTGAACGAGAAAGCCATCAAAGACACATAGACAGGTCAAAATATCAGGCCAATACATAAAAATTACCTTGAGTCTGATGCATGGGGCTGACCAGGCTTAGGTGAGAAAGACAGTTGCCCCGAATGAACTGTGACAAATTAGCTACTGCACTGAGTGAACCCATGACCTGCACCTGGCTAGACTGAGTGAACTCTTGACCAGTTGCATAATCTGACACAGTTGGAAGTCTGCCAAAGCTATAAATAGATCAAGGCTGAACTTTGGTGCCAAATCTGATGCAGTGGGCAGTCTGCTAACACTATAAATAGAATGCAGCTACTGCACTGAGTGAACTCCTGACCCATACCTGGCTGCACTGAGTGACCTGTTGCCTAATCTGATACAGTTGGCAGTCTGCCAAGCTATAAATAGATCGAGACTGACCTCTAGCCTGTTGCTAAGTCTGAAATAGTAGCCACGCCATTGCATAAGCTCATGCAGGGGCCTTGCCCTGAGGGGCCTGACACCCATGAGGTGATCACATGGTGCCCATGAGGTGTTCACATGTCGCCCATGAGGTGATCACATGTCACCATGTAAACTCTTGACCTATATCTGGCTGCACTGAATGAACTCTTGATCTGTTGCCAAATCTGAAACAGTTGGCAGTTTCTCAACCTATTTAAAGATACAGACACAATCTTGGTCTGTTGGTGAATCTGTTTACACATACTGAAAGAAATGTTTTTTTTTCAAGCTGACATATTCATAAACTTTTTATCAAAATATCTAGAATAATAAAAGATGCAGATCTTTCATTGTTAAAGGTCCAATAATTCTGCAAAAAATCATTCATGTAAACTTTAACAAAGGCAACCTAAGAATAATTTTTGTACAATGTTACAGAAGTTAAAATTGAAACAATAATTTTGTAGAAGAACAGTTTTGCAGTCCTCAGTTTGAAATAGACATAATAATGGCCATAAGACCATCTTAAGTTTTTCTGATATTATTGAAAGAACAATGTCCTAGGATAATGGATAATTCTTTTGAAAAATTTAACGATTCAACTTGACAGTTTCATCATAAACTTTTTAAGCTGAAAGAGGCTAAAATTATGAGGTTCCCCCCCCCCCCCCCCCCCAAAAAAAAAAAAAAAAACAGGTCAATGTAAGTGACACATCAAAATCTGCAACTTCAAATATGAGTCATGTGACCAACATTTGCACAATACTTGGTAATGCTAGCTTCTGTCATTTCTGAGATAACTATGTCAGTATGCTTACTTGGCCAAATGACCGTTCAAATTCATTTAACTCCACTAAAATTCATCAAATGCAAACCATATGAACAAACTTGAGAGGGCTTGCCTCTGGGATCATTTCTGCAAATTACTGAACAATTTGGCTGGACCGTTTACAAGAAGAAGATTCTAAAAGGTTTTTCAGTTTTTTCCCTATAAAATCTAAGTAAACGCAGATAGCAAAAAAAATAAGCTGAATCCCACAACATTTGATATGTGACAGATTATTGCATAAAATCTGGGGATGATAGCTCCTGCCATTCCTGAGAAATTATGGGTTAATGTACAGATGACCAATGACCCCCGTACAAAAAAGGTCATTGCAGGTGGCGCCACCAATACCTGAATTTCATATATGACTCATGTGACCAATACTAGCATAAAATTTGGTGATGATAGTTCTGGCTGTTTCTGAGACTGTCATTTTAGTATGCTTTTTTGACAGATAACTAAGTTCAACTTCCTGTAACTCGGCCAAAATTCACCGAACTTGAACCATTCAAACAAACTTGAGAGAGATGGTATAAAAGATTATTTCTATTAAATATTGAACAATTTGGCTTTACCGTTTCGTCGGAGGTGATTTTTAAAGGTTTTTTGCCTTTTTTCTATAAAATCTAAGAAAATGCAGTTTTTCAGATGGCTAATTTATTGCATTCAATTTCATGATGCTAGCTCCAGTCGTTTTTGAAATTGTATGGGTTAACGTACAGACGGCGGACGCTGGACACACCATTCCATTAGCTCACAGGTTCGCTAAAAATTACTACAGATGCATATTGAATGCAAAATTATAATACAGATACATCTCACTGATGGCAAAATCTTGAATTAAGTTGAGTATGAATACCTATTATTTATAATCCATGTACAGCCGTCTTTATATACCCCCAGAGAGCTGTATACCTGTGATTGTAAACATTGCCTGGCATGAGGAATATCTAAAATCATAAATCTACATTTTAAAAGCTTTTAAAAAACATTCTTGTCAATATTAACCATAGATAACCTGAAATCTAAATGTCTAGAGGCATGATGTTATGGATGCTGATAAACAGGTGCCAGGCTAGATGTATCTGCTTCACACAGCTAACATATATGGTAAAATGAATCAATTCAATCTTTATTATTCAGCCAAAATTCATTCTTTGGAACCATAAAAGACAATTATTATAAAAATTATTCAGGGGATTATTCTTGTAAAATATTAAACAAATTGGCCTCAGTGGCGTCAGCCAAAAAACGTTTTCCAGGTTTATAACTCATATGGGAAAATAAAGCAAAATGGCTAAGTGAAACTTCCAATAACTCAGCCAAAAATCACTGAACCAAAACCATTTGAACAAACTTGAATCATCAACATCTAAGGATAATTAATGTGTAAGATTTCCGAATTTGGCCCAGTGGTTTTGGAGAAGAAGATCTTTGTAGCCACTGAGCTAAAATGGGCTGTTATGGCATAAGACTTAATTCAGCTTCCCATAACTCAGCCAAACGTCACTGAACTGAGACCATTTGAACAAACTTCAGAAAGCACTACCCTAGGATCATTTCTGTGCGATATTAAACAATTTGGCCATATGGGTTCAGAGAAGAAGTTTTTTGTAGCTGTCAGTATGATACGGGCACTGTTTACCCCCGTTCAAAAAAGGCCGATGCAGGTGGCGCCACCAATACCTGAATTTCAGACATGACTCATGTGACCAACATTGGCATAAAATTTGGTGATGACAGCTACAGCCGTTTTTTAGATTGTAATTTTAGTATGCTTTTTTGAACAGATGACTAAGTTCAACTAGCTGTAACTCGGCCAAAAATCACCGAACTTAAACCATTCGAACAAACTTGAAAAAGATTATTCAAGGGATCATTTCTGTGAAATATTGGACAATTTGGCTGAACAGTTTCGGAGAAGAAGATTTTTAAAGCTTTTTAGCTTTTTCTCTATAAAATCTAAGAAAATGCAGTTAGCCAAAAAATAAGCAAAACCCGATAGAGTTTTTTAGATGACTAATTTTTTGCAGAAAATTTCTTGATGCTAACTCTTGCCGTTTTCAAGATAGTATGGGTTAACGTACAGACGACGGACGACGGCCAACGGCCGACGGACGACGGACGCCGGACGAAGCCACACCATCGCATAAGCTCATAGGTTCGCTAGAAATAGAGAGAAAAAAGTAAAAAATTGAAAAATACAGGTGGCGCCACTAGTTTGCAGGAACTCATGGAAAATTACATGATTAATATCCATGCACAGATTCATGGTGATCAATGCATTAGTTATTCGGATACTGGAGCTTTTGTAACAAATTTTTAATTATTCTGACGGGTGTTTACAAGCCCAATGACTCGGGAGGATATGGGTAACAGAGTATTGTTTCCAGGTTTCCACAGAGAATTTTCACGGACCTCTAAGCATGTCAAGTTAGAAGATTCAAGGTCCAGTGGTTATGATGTAAGACCTGTTGACAGATGACAGCTTTTTTGAAAGTATCAAAAATAGAGAAAAATTCGTAAAAATTAGAAAAAGTACAGGTATCGGGGGATACTTACGAGACCCATAGCTCGGACAGTATGGGTAACAGACACCTCATTTCAGGTTTCCAAGGAGATTTTACATGGACCTCCCTGGATCTTAAGTTTGAAGATTCCAGGTCCAGTGGTAACGATTTGTGCCTTGTTAACGGACGGCCGGACAGCCAGACGGCCGGACAGACGCCGGACAAAGGGTGATTGCTATAGCTCAGATGACTTCAGTCAGCTGAGCTTAAAGCATGATAAGCTTCAGTGGAGCATCGCGGTGAAATGGTGAATGCACTTGTGTTGTGATCGTAAGGTTGTGGGTTCCCATCCCGAGAAAACCTACAAGAATGAACAGGCCAGAACGACCAGGATGAAACTGGTATCGACGAACTGAACATGTATTTACCCAATTTTCACTTTCTCATTTACGACCATGAATGATTACGAACACAAGGATGACAAGTAAATAAGCAATATATATATGTCATGTTTATTTTCAAAGACGTACAAAATATAGTGAGAAAATGTTATAACCTCCATCTCAGTATATGACTGATGAAACGCAAATTCAGTTTACCTCTGTTATTCCTATGCAAGACAGGGAAAGAAGTGGCTGTAATCGATTCACTGGGAATGTTTATGTTGACCTTAACACCCTTGAATTCGGCTCACTAATTCTGCATGGTCTGTTATGATATTCTAATAGTGTAATGGACAGCCCTTTTATAGTTAGTTACCTCGTCTTCCCCGATTCAAGATCCATCCCTCCTGTTCTTAATTCACTACCCTGTATGACGATAATGAACATTGTTGACGCCAGTGGCCAGTCCGGGAATTCATAAAATTACCGCTTTATTAAAATTAGACAGTGTGCGTTAGCCAGTCTATCAGTTTATTTCTCTTATGCATTTAATTATCTATTATTATTTATGGAGCCAAATTAAGGAAAAGCTCGAGTGTTAAAGTTTAGGTGACATTAAGTGTTTGTGAATAACTATAAGACATCTTTCAGAGTGTGTCATGAGAATTGCCACAGAACACAAAAAATATGCAACAGACAAAGCATGACCATACACACAGAAAAAAAAAACAGATTAAATTAAGAGGAATGAGTTGACCAGAGGACCTGAACCCTCTCAGTTTCTTTACCCTGTGGATCCGCTGATGGAAAAATATTGAATTCCATATACCTCGAGTTTAATAAAAATGAAAAAGGGTAAAACTATGGGAAAATATTGTAAATATCAAAGACCTGAGCAAGAATTAGTACAAAAACCACAGACCAGGCAAAAGAGCCGTCGTTGTCCGCATTGGTACAATATACTTAATGTTTTGTTCAGTGGTAATATTGCTCTGAAGCATGGAAAGCGAATTTGTAAAAGCATGCATTAACTATTGATGTTGTTTCTTGTCCAAAAGGCCCAACTACCCTAAGGCACTGAAAGCAAGTTTGTATAATTACGCGTTACTCAACTTTTGTTGTTGTTTCCTATTTATAGCAAGCATCTAAGCACATAAACCCGATTTCAGGTATATGTTGTGTAAGCTGAAGCGTGTTTGTACTGATTACACTGCGCTGGTTCATTATTGACCTCTACTTTTTTTCACGTAGTGGTACAATCTACATATAGTGGTACTACCTACAACTTTCTCAATGTCTGTGTGTGTACGTCACAACATCTGACACTGTTTTCACTTCTTCGTAATCAGGTGAAGTTTTTCATAATAATTTGTGTGTCCATATTTCCTCATTTCATCGGTCATGGCATCCACGAACGCCAGCTGTTTTACGTTACATTTTCCCCCTAAAAATACAGATGTCATATTTATTTTATTTTATATATTTATATATATATATATATATATATATATATATATATATTGTAAAAATTTTACGCTTTTGCGTATTCTTCGATTCTGTCCAAATATTTTATTCACGGTACACGGGTAAAAAAAGAAATCATCTTACAGATCATTATCAACAGAGGGCAACAGTCACAATGATGTTTTACTGTAACTGTAACAGTCATGTATGAGCCGGCGATGGCGGGTTGCGGCGCGTTTTTTAAATAATATAGGTCAGCCAAACATATTAAACGCGGCTTTTGCCCAAACGTGTTGCTTTTATTTTGCGGTGAACAGAAGACAAAAGTAGGCGTAAGTTCGACTTTGTGGCGTCTTGGGCTCTGTTAAGAAATATATAATTCTCTGCATCAATGACCTCTTTTGTCTTAACAGTAACGCAACTGTTATAAACAAAATTTATATGTCATGCTGGGTTTTCCTGTCGCTTACTACCTTGGCACTCTATTGTTTGTGGCATACAGAACGGGCAATGGCGACTGTTCACTGAAACGGCGAGTTTTCCCTTGCACATCAGAAAACCTCAAATTCTTTCAGAAGAATAAATAGGGAAATGGCCATTAAAAGGGCTAGACTCGTACAATATATATCCGTCATAAGTAAGCCGCGTGTTGAACTGCAATGAATAATTGTACTGATTACTGATCATAGACTTACCGTAGAGATCATGAATTTGGTACTCCGGCAAAGAGTGTTCATCGCCTGAAAGGTGAAAGCCAGTCAGTTTTCAGACGTTCAAGAAAAGATTATATTTGAACATAATTTTCAAATTTTACTTAATAGGGTTGCGTGTATGCAGTAAGCTCAATAAAAAATAACACTCGCTCTTTCGGAAGATTAACACTAATGATATCTCAGTTTCATATATATAAATGTATATATATTTATATGTGTGTGTGTGTGTGTGTGTAGTTATCACTGGACTAATGAAAAGAATGCAACTGTGCAATATCTGTTCAGATTAATAAAAAATTACCTGGATTATGACTTGTATCATACTCGTTAGTGTTCAGTATGTAGCGGCAGCCGTCCCCCATCAGTGAAATCATAAGCTCAACATACCTAATAATGCAAACGTGTATGTAATTAATAGAAAGCGATCAGAGAACGAAGGAAAAATACATATGGTAGACCAGGGAAACGTGTCTCACAGGTCACAAATTCGTTGGCAGTTTTACTGGTCATTTATAAAAGGCGATCAGTAATACAAGGGAGGATTATCGCCCTTTCAGTTTGATCACTTAAACAAAAATCAATAAGGCTGATGGCGTGCCATTTCTTAATAGTAACTACATTTAGCGCATTAGTAATAACACACGTCAACTCACTTGGGTCTCTGCTGTTTGATGAGTGAACAGAGGGACCCTCTGTCAGCAATGCCGTCAAATGTCCCCTCGATGTTCCTTATAAACATTCATATATGGATTCGATGCGAGTGAGACTGAGCAACATAGACACAGGCAAAGAAGTATGGAACCAACACGTTACTACGGTTATACATAACAGTGATTATGCACACCGAGTTGCTAGGAAACATGTTTATATTGTTAAAATTCGAAATAACTTATCATGAAAGTGAAATTTAAACACAGTTTTATCACAGATAAAATTATGTATAAACAGTTATTAACATACTTGTCAAAGTTGTAAATATCACCCCTGTAAAGTCGTATTCTCCCATCTTTCGACTACAAAATACAGAAAAAATTTCGTAATTTATTTTTTATGTATCTTTTCCCTTGGTAACATATAGTACTTGATAAAGGAATGCCCACTGCAGGCACATTGTGATTCCCATGTACTTTTGCAAATGGTAAAAAAAACAGGAAAATAATATATCAACGTAGAAAAACAATCTTGACGATTCTACACTTCCGATCGCTAAGCGGCCATTTTACAGCGTCTGTGTCCTCTCACTGGCAGTAAGTTGCTGCGACAGAAATGTTCGATATTCTCTAAATATGAATGTCTCCATTAATCAAATTGGATTCCCTGGGAACTGTCTATTAAATAAGACAATGGGGAGACAATGTGACTCAGAAAACCTACCATCAAGGTTAGGACCGGGTAGCGATTAGCTCCGGTTCAGATTACCCCAAGGGGTGACGTGAAAGCTATTTCAGATTACCCCCTACGGTTTCAGATTACTCCCTCAAAACAGTTATTTCTTCATGTTAATTTGCTTGGAATTCTCATAATTTCTTTCTTCGGGATTTCTAAAATTAGGCTGAATCTGATAATATCTTAAATATGCATGCAGGCATGTGACATGCCCTCTGATAACAGGTATAAGTCAGCAGAAATGTAATAAATAATATAATTAATATTTTGCGACAGTTATATTTTCATATATTGATTCCAGCTTACAAATCCCGTATCTTACATGTAGTTAATTGAAATAAAATATACTGAGTTGAACGCAATAGTTGAATCACATGATTGAATCAGCGAGGGGTAATTTAAACAGTTAGGGGGAAACCTAAATTACACAAAGACTACCCCCGGGTGTAACCTGGATTCGATTTCAGATTACCAAGGAGTAACATGAAATGGGAGTAACCTCGATTCTTTACACAGGTGGAATAATTTGTCCTCTTTTGTTTTTTTAATCAGAAGTTCTTATGGAATCGCATTTCTTTAATAATAAAGAAATGAATTTTTAATTGGTTAATTGTCCGACTTTGACTCCTGCGATATTTAAGTCTGCTAGATAATTTTTTTCATATTTCGTAATAGATGTTTGCTTACTTGTCCGGTGAAAGTAGATGTAACGCGTGTTTGGTGAAATAAACAATCACTAGACGAAAACAAGATCTCTGTACTTATATCGCATCAGATATCTATATTGGATCACAACTTCGAATACATCATAGTGTCTAAAGTAAAATGGGGTATCATGTCATATATATTTTTTTTCATTTTCGAACATCACTTTCGTTTCTCAGCGCGATCTAGTTATAAATTTTTTAACGCTTTAGATGTGAATAGCAGTTCATGATCAAATGTTAATTTCAATCATTATTTTAGCTATTTGATGTGGAAATACGGCAATTCAAGATGGCGATTTATTCTAGGTTGTGAGAATATACACATTATTTATTTGTGATTTAACGAATGAACGCAATAAGGAAATGCAGAGACTGGTTTTCTTTTTATTAAAAATGAAAGTTGTCTTTGAGATCACCCATTATTACCTGATAATTATGTTATATTAAACCATGGTATCAAATCTAAGGAGGTGCAATGTCACCATGCATGTTTGATTAAATTCGTTAAAGCATAAACAAAGGTCACCTACCTCGTAACAGTCTCCCTTCATTTTTCCATTGTATGTCTTGGTGAATTCAAATCCAAACCTCTGAAAAAAAGATTCTATCGCCGATGCTACGAATTCCACCCCGACAATGGTGTGTCCGCCGTCATGAAGACTGAAAATAATGTAATTAAATATAGTGTGATTTACATTATTTAAAAAATAATAATAAATTTACAACAGTCAGTGTGCTTTACATTGAAAATACCTGCCTTCAATCAAAGAATGTTTCCGTTTGTGCGGGCTGAAATTTTATATAGCGCTTTATATATAAGACAGTTATAAACTATATAATATAAAGTACCTGTATTTACACAGTATACACTATAATGTCATGGGTGTAAATATATTTTTAGGTAAGGATCAAGACTGTAGGTGGCGCTCTATACTTTAGGAGGATGAAGACTGTCATACGCTGATTAATTATGTGCTTTATAAACCTTGTATATTTCAAGGTCAGTATGGCATGATCCGTCATAACAGGTGTTTAGGCATGACAGGAAATCAGTGAACCCATTGCTATTACAATCAAATTAACTATGACTCAACTGAGTCAATGTGTATTAAATTACGATTTTTTTACTATATTATTTATACACATGACTTTTACATTTTATGAGTTGTCTTTGGCAGTACAGACATAATGATACATTACACTTTCATTTCCACGTCGTTACCACAGAGTGGGAAAAAGATTTTGATATTTGTTCTCCCATCAACCAGCTCAGCTGCATGGTTCCGGAACAGTCTAAAACGAGACACAAAAACAATAAACAGTGCGACCTTTTCCGGAGTATGAGGTCTGTGCGTGTTGACTGTATCAATGATCTATGGCACCGTGGGCTTTGTCAAGTTACATCAAACACAAGCTAATGGGTCTGGCATTGACCTCCAAGTTAAAAGTTCAGTGGCATTTTACCTCCATGATTTGACATAATGTCTAAATGCAACGTTTCTTCATTGAAGTACTGGACCCAAACATCTAGTGTTAGTCATTGCTTACAGGTGTCAACAGTTTGGTGTCAAAGGATGTTATACAACACCTTATCTCGTGACCTTCTGGCATACCACATATTGCTTGCATGAATTGACATTTATTTAATAAAAGTAGTTGGTATTCAGAAAAAAATTTCAATTTAATATTCATATTTAACCTATAGGATTTTAAATTGTGAAGTCACCAATTACAAATATCTTATTGAATATGCTAATTCTGAATAACACGCATATTTTGGGATCAATTTAAGGTTTTTGAACCACAGCCGTACTTTCTAATATTCCAAGTAACAGTACAGGCAGATGCTCTGCCTTCATATATCAGTGAACTTGCCAGTGGACCAAGCGTTACTCGGGAGTCGGGATGAAATCGACAACTAGCGGAACTCTGTAGCGGAACTCTGTGTGACGTTCAAAAAGTCTAACGATCTAAATCATTTTCTGATGTCGCTCGCATAACCAAGTTCTTTTCAGTTTCAATAAAAACTGTCTCTATAGCGTTAATAACGTGTGTTGTCGTTTAATAAGAGAAATATGAATCTCCTTTATTCTCTTCATAGTGGCCTTCGAGCAGTCGTATAGCGGCTTGAGCATTGGCTTTTATTCAATAAAAGGACTGATGAGGAAAAACCAAGCATTCTCGTAGTAAACATAAAAATGTTGGTCAAGGGTGTCCTTTGTTTTATTTTTCTTTATAAATATTGGATTTCAGAACTCGTGATCTGAAATAAAAGTGATGTGAAATGACAGTTTGATTTTTTAAATCTGTATAAATCATCGTTTTTTTAATGGACATACGTGTGAAGGTCTTTACTGATGCAGATTCGCGTCATCCGATCGAAGGAACTGGCAAGTTACTCAAAAATAGTATTCGTGCAGCAATTTACCTGAGAGGCATAGACCAATATTTCTAAAATAGACGTCTATGCAGTTTGATTTACAATTATTTAACGCCTGTCATTTAACAGCTGTTATGGAATAAAGTTTATTTATGAGATTTTGTGTATTCATCGTTGAAAGGACAAAAAAAAACATATAGAAAAACAGATTCAAACCAACCTGAAACAAGTTTCAGAGAACCTGTTTTATTCAGACTTGTACATTCACATCTCGGATGAATCATAACTTGGTTTTAGTGGACTCACTTGTGTGGATCCAGAAACTCCTCTGTCTGGTCCATGAAGCCCTCCTGCCACATCTTGGTCCAGTCCTGCTCAGTATATTCTCCATGTTCTCCCGACCCTCCCGCGTGATCTCCATGGTCACCGCCATGTTCCCCACCATGGTCGCTAGCACTGTCCTTGTCAGCCATCTCGGATTTATTTAGATCTGAAGAAATAAGATGAATACCTCTTAATGTTAAGGTTTCATTCAAAAGACTTTATGCAGATATAATAAAGCTGAACATGCATTGATGATTGTGGAATAAAACACAGAGGATAAATCGATATCTTTGCACATGCAGAACTTCCTGAAATACTAAAGGTTGGTGTTGTTGTCACACAAAAATTAGAAATTAAAAAATGGATCTGCGTAAAAGCAGAAAATTCATGATTGTCACCTAAGATGAGATATTTCAAGGTCAAGATCACTCCCTATGTTTAGGTCATGGTCCCCAATTAATAAGGCTTCATATGAGAATCGCGTCATAGAATATGAATAATTGAAAGAAATTTATAAAGTGGTTTTGTGAATAAACAGCTGACGTTGTTGATAACTAGCGTGAACAAATGAGAAACGACTGAAGATGTAGTCACCACTATCTGTTCAAGATAAAACTGTCCGAGACCTTTGGACATGCCATGCACTCTTTATCAACAAATAAGGGACCTGTGGGTCACGGCGCTCAGCTGAAATTGATTATGTGAATATTTTTATAACGTCCAGACCAAATCCTAATCAGGATTCAAACCAGTCCAAACCCTGATCATGATATGGTTCAGCCTAAATCCTGATTCAAACTGTGATTTGACATAATACTGAATAACGCCTTAAGCCTTGACCTTGACCTTCTATCCTGTGCCCTTATTTTATTGGTGGGCCATATATCAATCAAGTATGAAACCCATATGTCAATTAAAACTGGAGTTATCATCAGGAAACAAATGTGCGGACAGATGACCCTTGTGACCTTGACCTTGGACCTTGTGACCCCAATATCGATCAGGTTCTTCCCATATTGGCAGTTCAGCTTTATGTGCCAGATGGAAGGTTTGGAATGAAAATTTTGCTTAAATTGCATCCATAATCATTCTTAATATGTGGGTCCTAAATGTGACCTTGACCTTCGACCTCATGACCCCAAAATCAATAGAGTTCTTCCGTTGGAGGTGGACCATATATAACTTAAAATTGAAATCCAGATGTCTATCAAAACTGGAGTTATCATCACAATTGTTTCAAGGCAGTCGGATTATGGTAAAGACTTCACGGAATAAGTAATATTTTGTAAGCATCACATATGAATTGTAAACAGAAGGTATTTCCTATGTGACTCATTTTCAGTTGAGAGGAGTACTACCGCCCGTCCTATAATGCCTAACTAGAAGGGGTTCGTTTTGAGTAGAAACGACCTCTTGCAGAAGGGTTCAGCTCTGAAGGTATTCTCCAGAAACGAACAGTGTATTTTTTGGGGCGGCTGTAGAGCAAGGCTGAAAACTGTTTTAACGATATCTATCTATATTCTACTAAAAACATTTTTTGTTTCTTTCCTTGAAAGAGTAAAAAATGAAATGAACAATGACAGTGGGACAGATTTGGCATCAGCATAACTCAAATTATCGAACTGATAGAATCCATACCATGGTGGCATGGTCCATGGATGTGCCTTCCACTTCGACAGAATTACATTCCGGGCAAGATGACAGACCCGAGGCGTGACTGGTCATCTTTCCCCAAAGGCGGCCTTTTTTACCGTCTCCTTTCCCCATAGCCCGTAAGACCGGACATCTGTTGCTCAATTCAGTAACAATAATTTATTTATTTCCTTGTGCTGGCACCTTACGGTTATAATTATTACCCAAAATAGCTGTTGAACAGAGGAGGGGTCCATTGAACCAAATAAGCGGGAAAGTTGAGAGGAAAAATAATTTTACCATGGCCTGGGTATTAGATAAAACTTGTCGTCCATTGTCTCGTCATTATTATTATTATTATCAATATTATTATTATTATTACGTGATGAAAAAGGCAAGCGCCGTCACAAACATTTCATGATTGGAATATTCATAATAATCTATGAAAAATATATATCAAAATATTGTTTTTTTAACACTTCTAACACAATATAAACTACTACTGCTCCTAACAATAACAATAACAACAAAAAGGAGAAAACTAGGTACCCACTGGTCACAGTGCTCAGCCGAAGTTGAAGTAAAAATCTAAAATAATATAAAATGGAAATAAAGTCTGAGAAGAAGAGGTAATATAGGCCATGGTTGGTTGATATGATTGAAGAAATTGTTGCACATAATATTTTGTGATCTGACCATGTGTTTTCTAATGTTGAAACTGAAGCATGTGAGCAATTTATGAATATAAGATCTATACGTTTACCATGATGATTGGTTTGCTTTTTTATAAGTTGTTGACAGTTCAGCAGTTTACACATTTGTCCCATTAGATCCTATTTTATTTATTAAACCGAATTTTTATCTATTTTATAACATGTATACAGTTGCCATAACATTGTCACTCAACAGGTGGAAGGACTTAATGGTGGGTGCGGGGGGGGGGGGGGCTAATGATTGGAGTTTAAACATTTATGTACCTCTGTAGATACTTTTTTATTTAATCAATTTTATGTAGTTGCAATTACATTATTGTTCCAGTGCTCAGATGCAAAGACTCAATGGCAGTGGGGGGGGGGGGGGGGAAATGGTGGGAGTTACACAATCCCTGCATATACATACACGATATGAAATTTAATTTAACATTGCTTACAGGAAGGAACGTTTATTCATAATTATCAAATATTTAAGTACAGGCAAAGATGGAAAAAACTAAATCACTTTGACTCCCCATTTTAGTTAGGCAGGAAAATAATGAACAAATGTTTGTATTAGACCCTCCATTTCTTATTACGCCAAATTTTTATAAAGTTTATATATGTTCATAATAAAGTTAATTCACAATTCTAAACTGCATCAACATTTATAGCTAACTTGGTTAGGTACTATCACATTATGCACAAAGATGTATATATATTTTTTATAAAATACATTTCTTAAATTTACAAAACAATAAATATCTGAAAATAATACTTGATTCAGAATTCACGATTCTAAATTGTACCTTTATTTTCCCATGATTTGGCTCAAATATTATCAAATAATGCCTACTGATTGGTTTAATTATATTTTAATTCACTTAAATTATTTAAAAAGGAAATTAATTTCTTTAAAAATGCTACATTACCACTACACATCATCTTCTGTATTACTTCTTGAATTACTATTTTTTTTTTAAAAATGTACATTTGGAGTGGAAACAACTTTACAATAAAAAAAACAGTTTAAACAATAAAAATTATTGCAATACGCTTGGTGGGGGGGGGGGGGGGAGAGAGAGAGAGGTAACATGAGAATAACTGTAAACCTATGACAGCAGGGGTGCTCAACCAGTGTTGCATCACTGATAAGGCTACCATGGCAGGACTGTAGTGACCATGTAGAAGTGGGCAGCCTGGAGCTTGACAATGCAAATGAATATTATAGAGCCTCTGAAAAAACTTCAATAACTGACTTAATTTTTTAGCTTTTATTTTCAAATTTCAGAATTTAAACAGATTAAATCCTTACGTGTACCTGCTGTGAAACTTAAATCAATGTACTATCACGAAAAAAACGTGCCATTTTCAAAGTTGGGCAAAATTTAAGGTACTGTTTTTATATTTATGTTAATAACTTAAAAAAAATTACAAAATTCTGAAAAACAATTAAATCTTGATTGAATTAAGTTATGTCACTGAAACAAAAGTCTCTAGCTTCAATTAATACAATGTTATGTGAGTAAATATCTTTCCTGATTCTTTTATAAAGTTCATTATATTTGGGCCCATAACCTTTGGAAATTCCGGAATACTGACCTTATTTCTGGCATGGACATAGGAACTATATAGGGAAATATTTATGGTAAATATGAAGAAAACAGATGAGTGGTTTTCATATTAGGCAGTCCTGAAGTGTGATCATAGGTTTATAATTGAAAAATGAGGTTTTTCCTTAATATTTTGTAGGAATAAAGTCGCGGCGACCCAGTATTTGGTTTGGTAGGAGTACTTGGAGACATCTAACAGTATGCCGAATTTTGGATTCGTGGGTCTAACGGTTTAAAAAATGTGCCAGTCTAACGGACGGACGGGCGACGAACAATAGACCATTACTACAGCTCAAATGACTTATAGCCAACTGAGCTTAAAATCACGAATGAGAGACATTATTAAAATTAGTTTATTGTTGCAGGAATATTTTCGGTGGTTGATGAAGTCAAAGGGGAGGGGGTGGTCTATGGACCTCATGATAAAGGAGTAAAGTGTGGATCGGAACATATTTCTAATATTTGAAAAATTCTTGGTGTTTCCCTCATCAGATATGTCATGCAATGCTATAAATATATATCATATTAAGTCATATCTGTTGATAAGTATAACAAAACTTAAAATTCAATTAAGTGAGTGTCCCCCCCCCCCCCCCCCCACATTCGTGGTACATCTTAAACTACAAGTTATGTCCTTCATCAATGTAACACATAGGATAATGAGGTAAAACCCTGAATAGCACCAATGCAAAACCAAGAGTGCTGGCTGCAAGACAGATTGGCCGAGATAAAATGGCACGCAATGGAATTCAGGTCGCTGTATGAAGCTGTTGAGTGATCACTGACTTCTATGGCCATTTGGTTGAAGGCTGTTCAGTCCCGGACGACGCCTTATTAATTGTTAAAGGCCAGACGTCAGTGCGGCTAAAACCAATCCTGAAGAGAGAATACTGAGGACATCTGATGGTGAGGTCTAACGTGAATGGTCCATGCATTATATAAATATGAATGTCAATATAATGTATATAAATCTAACTGAACCTCACGATGCAATCGAGAATTATATATCTTATGTATCTTTGTAGCCTATTCAGCCTGTACATATGGTTCACGAGAAAACTAATGTACATTAAAACACAGAAACTTAATGGCATACAGTTACAAATAAATAATGTGTATGTTATAAAATATCCCAGAACGACTGAAGAACAGATTCCGAGGTTCAAAGAGGATGTCATTGACCGCCAGCACATGCACTCTAAGCCATGCGACCTTTTATATACCATTAATTACAGGACAAACTATTCATTTGCCGGGCCGTGACAGGGTCAATAATAGTAGGTGATACGTCCTTCATTTACACATGTTCGCAGCGCAAACAGATTGATGGGTGTTAATTTTCTCTATGGTGGCTGGAACAGAGGCGGGGGGATGGGTGTAATGAACTTTTACTTGAAAGAACGCACTTCTTCGCGCGATGTAACATGCTTATTCGCACTAAATGCGGCAAATGAGAATAACGTTAATAAGTTCTTATTAATCATGTAAATTAGATTATTGGGATAAAAATCCCAGTTGTCTTTGCCATGACACGATTTACTGGCATTTATTAATAAACTAATGCTCCTTGGACCTATATATCGACGTTTGGGTGACAGGCCAACACTGTCAATGCCTATCAGAGACTATAGGAATGTTGACTACATTTTAATCACTTTTATTTTTCCTTGGCTTGTGGTAAAAGATACTAAGGAAAAAAGAAAAGACAAACGTCTGTCACAAATTTGTTATAATTATGTTTCACATTATATTTGTGATTTGATGAATCAGAAATAGTTAAATCATTTAATACTGACCATGGTCATTCGTTAAAAGTTCGGTGCCGCCCAATGTCATTGACTAACCAATGAAATCTCTAACACAAACGGTCATCTTTCATTTGTATATACGCAGGATTCAAGGAGAAGGCGGGGGCCGAATTCATTCGACACAGGCCAATGATGCACAGGCCTGGATTCTACATTTCCATTTTCATCATGAAATGAAACTCTCAGCAATACGTTTCATATTATCCATTATCGACTAGAAAATGGGGCAATCCACAAGCGACTACAGGTATCCGTCGAATCCCAGAGGCATGGGAAAAGCAAGGTATTGATTGTTCCTGACATGAAATGACACAAAATTTGTGGTATCAGAGATCCAAATTATCCGAAAACAGATGGATGTAAGAAACTAAAAAAATATGAACAGACGACAAGCCAGAACAAGTATTTACAGAGCCATAGATAAAGTAAGGATGGAATGTGTCCTGGCATGACAGGTCTAAATAAGAGGTGCAAAAGTGTCTCACAATGGAAAACGTCATGGTGGGTGGTGGTACCTGTGTCTAGAACAAAGTAATCTAAGAAGATTAAGCCACCAGGCTTGTGTACAAAGATGGAGGTATCCAAAATATGTGAACATGCGAAATTTCAGACTGATACATTAAAACCGCCCTGAGATAAATGCATGAACATATTCTACAAACACGTGATTGCAGGTGGTGCCACTAGTCTCGCGGATGAGAAATCTACCCAAGACGGATGAACATGCAAATCTTCAGACCGACACAGCAAACCACTATTGAGAAAAAGTGCTTCAATGTATTCTACAACAAGTGACCCATGGGTAATGACGCTCAGCCGAATGACATGTTGACAGTATGTCCTTGCACTGGCAACTAATTAAGATAATGTAGAATAATTAAAAATATGATACAAAAGCTCCAGTATCTGAACAAATAATGGTTACCATGATTCTTTGTATGCATATTCATCATGTAGTCTTGCAGACTGGTGACGTAACCTGTATTTTTTAGAATTTTAAGCATTTTTTTCTCTAATTTTGAGACCTTTTAAGATGCAGTCATCCTTTAACAGGGCACAAATTATAACCACTGGACACAGAATTGTCTAACTTGACATCCAGAGAGGTCTATTTGAAATTAGGTCTATTTCCCATTTTCTTCGAGTAATCGGGCTTATAAATACCCCTAGGATTATTGAAAATTTGATACCAAAGCAGGGCACAATTCATAATTATTGGACCTCAAAATAGGACCTCAGTATAAAAATGATTGCTTTAAGTAGTCTGTCCGAGGTTTTGGTGCATATAATTTATTGGAACAGCTACTGCGTGTTACATATTGGTGTACTTGATGAAAAAAAAGTGAACCGGTCGGTCTAATAGGATTGACTTAAGTTATTCAGACTTTAAAGGATGGGAGTCAGATATGCATATCTTTGTTCAACTGATTTAACTCCAAAGGACTGACAGATAGCTGGAATGCTACTTGATTAAAATTGCGACTAATGATACGTGCGGCTCGATTTTGAAGACTTTAAAGTAAGACATGAAGAAGGCGCATTTCCCCAGATTGTGAGGCCGTAGTCAATATGTGGCTGAATCAGGCCAGTTTATTTTCAATGCGGTGTCTTGAGGTATGTATCGAATGCACATATAGAGTGCACCTACGTTAGAGGAGAGCTTTTTGCATACTTGTACAGAGTGATCCGACCTTGTTAGGTTTTCATTAAGCACTAACCTCAAGTTAGTGATACTGTTAGATCTTTTGATGGGCTGGTCTAATGCTGTGATATTCAGATCCAAAGTCTTCATAGAACGGGATCTGAAGAGGATCGTACTTGAGCTTTGGTATCAATTTTTTCATTAATCTGGGGGGTTTTTCGAGGCCCCATAGCTCAGAGGTTATGGGTTACAGAGAACTTATTTTAGGTTTCTAAGGAGACTTTTCATGGGCCTCCCTGCATTTAAAGATACAAGATTCTAGGTCAAGTCATTACGATTTGTGCCTGGTTAACAGATGATCGCATCTATAAAGGTCTAAAAAATAACACCCAAAAAATCGTAAAAAAATGAAAAAATACAGGTGGCGCCACAAGTCTGCAGAACCTGATAAAACACTCCTTGATCAATATCCATGCAAAGAATCATGGTGACCAATGCATTAGTTGTTCAGATACTTTAGCTTTTGTATCAAATTTTCCATTATTCTGGGGGTATTTTGAAGCCACATAGCTCAGTGGTTAAGGGTAACAGAACATATTTAAGGTTTCCAAGGACACCTTTCTTTGACCTACCATGATACAAGATTCTAGGTCTATTCGTTACGATTTGTGCCATGTTAACAGATGACCAAATCTTTTAGGGTCTCAAAAACAGAGAAAAAATAGAAAAAAATACAGGTGGTACCAACAGTCTGCAGAAACTGATGAAACACTCCATGATCAATATCAATGCAAAGAAGCATGGGGATCAATGCATAAGTTGTTCAGATACTTGAGCTTTTGTATCAAATTTTCCATTATTCTGGGGGGGGGGGGGAGGGTACTTCGGAGCCCATAGCTCAAAGAATATGGGTAACAGAGACCTAATTTCAGGTTTCCAAAGAGATCTTTTATAAACCTCTCTGGAGGTCAAGTTAGAATATTCCAGATCCAGCGGTTACGATTTGTGCTTGGTAAACGGACGGACAGATGGCCCGACAGACGGACAGGCGGACGACGGACAAAGAGTAATTGCTAAAACTCAGATGACTTACAGTCAGCTGAGCTAAAAACAAAGGGCAGGTGGCACGAATTGTCTGGACTACGAAGAAAACTTTCGAAGACGGATGGACATGTAAATTTCAGAAGAGTACTTTGATCTACTCCTGTGATATGAGTAATTTTCCCCCAAAGCAAACGCACGGATGGACGACAAGCGAAACGATGGCAGATGGCGCTACCAGTCATGAGTACGAGATGGAGGTATCCAAGATCTACGGAAATGCACAATTTCAGCGTAATACATTGAACCTATCACTAAGACGAACTGATGGCTGCTCGGCTTATTACACTCAACCAGCGGCGAGCTCACATAAAACCAGGGCTTATGGAACTACACTGGCTGCCGGTGGAGTACAGTCCTTGCTTTAAAATGCTGTTGCTTACCTACAAAGCCCTCAATGGCCTAGCACCTTCATACCTCGCTGATATGATTAAGGAGTATCGCCCGGTGCGTGCACTAAGGTTGGCCAATAAATCTCTCCTTGAGGTGCCGAGGGCCCGGACATTTAGATACTCCTCCTCTATCCTCTGGAACAATCTTCCTCAGCATATCAAGGATGCCTCAAATGTTCCGTGTTTCAAAAGACTGTCGAAAACACACCTTTTCCAGCTGGCATATCATTAGCTGTTGACATCCACTATGATTGGATTATCGATTATTTAGTTTTCTGCATATATATTTTTTAGTCATTTTAATTGTATTCTCTGTCACTCAATTTTTTTTTAATAATCTTAATGCATTTTACTATGTATAGTGCCTTAGAGCTATTGTATTTTAATACAGTGACTTTGGCACTTTATCTTAAATAAATAAAATAATAAAGTCATATGCATGCAGTGACATGTTATGACAATCACTGTTTTTCTCTCACTCTAAACGTTTCCGCACAGTGTTTGTTATTTTATGTCCTTTATCCAGAAAATAGATAGAATGACTGGGATAAGGATATAGATACAGACACGAATACGGATACGCATAACGCCTAATAAATTCGTATTCCGACAGCTAGAGGCTATTACACTCACCATGAACTGAAAGCTTTAAACCAAGCAGCCCCGTAATCAGTGTTAGAGTGAGTCATGATTGTAATGCAAAACTTATAATATCACAAAGCTAAGTTGTGCGACGATGCCTCAGACCTGCGGGCCTGAGCCATGTATTATGGTGAGAAGATTATCAGAGTGTGAAGTCAGGCACGCACAATTATCAGGTTTTATCTCAACATAAAATCTATGACAACCGATCTGTAGATGCTCTGCATGCGTACCAGCGACTCAGTACAACGATCAAATCCTGCCCGAATGTGATTCCGCGTATCTCTTAAATAAGAAGCTTGGCAGTTTGAGTATATTTTCAAGAGAACATCGTAACACTGAAAATACAGAGACCTTGGCTGATCTATTGCCGGGTTACCTTTTGTTGAACCGAGAATCACTGATCTTGCGAATGCCCTCCCGTGTTTATATATATACAGTAAATATAAGAAGGCTCTGAATCATGGTGACGTCCCATCCCACTTGATTTACAGCCAAATTTCTCTGTGGACAAACTAATATATACATAACATTACACGGACACACATACACACATACTTACAGCACACCTTGCATGTAAATCTGTTTTGCAAATGACCTACTTGTTGAACGGAGCGCAAAGTCTAACGTAATGCCTCGCTCGTAGGGCCTGAACATCTATAGGTGAACGCGACAGATCCTGTCAGTGCGTGAAATAGGGGTCTTGTAGTTTGGTCCTGGAGGGTGGCACGGTTCTGATAACCATGATCATTTATATCTTCTTTCTACATTTCTCATGATAACAAGGGCAGTTTAATATAAAGGACAAAAGGTTCACTTATCGAGGACTGATAACCTAACGGGAGGCTCAATGTGATGACGAACCTAATATATATATATATATATAATATACCTAATATATATATATATATGTTACATTATTAAATTGCCTGAAATTTTTAGTCAATTTACAAACTGCCTGATTCACTAAGGCAATTTATAAAAGGACTGAAATATTCTACGCTCCCGAGGCAGCGGAAATCTTACGCTTCTAAAGAAGGAACTGATTTTCACGCTGCCAGCTTTGACCGTTTATGATTTATTAAGACACCAGATGGCGGTTCGATGTCCGCTGAAAAACACGTGCGTATTATGTGACAAGCAGCCAACCAGATGCCAATAAACCAACACTCGACAGGCATCCTGGCTCCGCCCATAGGCTGCGCTTCAAGCGCCGTTTGAAGACAGTTAACGGTCGAATTTTAATTGCTCGCTTTCCATTCTCGCATCATCGACCGATTCGATTCTGACAGTATGACTATGTTAGCGTAGATATGTATCTGTTGTCTGCAGAACTGAAACCAGCCAGCGAGGTTTTCATGCAGCCTTTGTTGTTACGTTTCGTTTGAATTACAGCTCACCGGCCGGGCATCCTATGTGCCAAAGGCCCTAAGCAAACTACGTCTGCGGCAATTCTCTCCGAACCTGTGGCCTGTTCAGACGGTTACCGGGACGATGACCTGTCACTCAAAGCGAAATTAACATAATTGGCTCCGTGTATTCCTCGCTTGGTCGTGTCTTCCAGCACAAGGTCTCATCTGATTGGACAAAAATGCAGTGCTCCCCTCTGGTGTAGCAATTCAGGATAGGAGGTCATAACAAACAGCGCTTACCATATAGGCAGTAAGCCGATATTTAAAGCGCTGTGTAAAGAGCGTAAAATTTTCAGGCATTTTACAATTTGACTAAACAATTCAGTTTAAAAGAATTAAACAATAAGGATTTAAATGACATGACATTTCATTTATTTTTTTTGTACCATAGCTTTACAGAATACTAATATATTTTACACCATATTATTGCATAGTTAAATGTTTCATGTAAGCAAAAGCGTCCATTTGGCTAAATTTTGGTTTATACCGAAATATTTATGTAATCATATGAGATGTAAATATTACAACTCTCTGGGCCGCAATTTCCGTTTTTACTTTGGGAGTGTGTGCATGTGGGTGTGGTGTCCCCCTCCCTTAGTTCTTATCTCCCTTATCTTCAGCACCATATACTGACACATGTCAAGCGACTATGGAACATCTATCAACGTCAGGAATTTTCACTTCTCACTATTTTTCACCAAATATGGGGCCAATACAGAGAATCACACTTATGAAAAGGGGATAAATTTATACTATAACAAGGCCTACAGGCCTAATGCGAACCTGTGGATTGGGTAATACACCAGGTATAATGCTTCAATGCTGGACCATTACTTTTAATGTATATGAACAATGCAAGTACTAAACATTTCGAATAAGAAACAATTACACAAACATCACTGCTGAATTTCTAGCATGGGTGCACACAACACAAAAATGATTGTAGCTGGCACCACCATTCTTGTATACAACGGAGCTATCAGAGATATATACATATGCCCAATTTCAGACTGATATATCAAACCCTCCTGAGAAATAAGCAGGGACACACACTGTGCGAAAATTATTGTACGTGGCACCACCAGTCTTGTTTACAACAAAGCTATTCAATATGTATAAATATGCCCAATTTTAGGCTGATATATCAAATTCCTCTGTAAAAATAAGCAGGCACATACATTGTAGGTGGCGACACCTGTCTTGTGAACGAGAAAGCTATCAGAGACACATAGACAGGCCGAACTATCAGGCCAATACATCAAACTTACCTTGAGTCTGATGCATGGGGCTGACCAGGCTTAGGTGAGAAAGGCAGTTGCCCCGAGTGAACTGTGACAAATTGCTGGCTCTGGCTACTGCACTGAGTGACCTCAAGACCTGCACCTGGCTAGACTGAGTGAACTTCTGACCTGTACCTGGCTGCACTCAGTGAACTCTTGACCTGTTGCCTAATATGATACAGATGGCAGTCTGCAAAAGCTATAAATAGATCCAGACTGACCTTTGGGCTGTTGCCAAATCTGAAATAGTATCCACTGTATTGCATAAGCTCAAAAATTGGCTCCACATGCAGAACTGAGGGGCATGACACACATGCGGTGATCATATGATACTCATGAGGTGATCACATGCTACCTATGAGGTGATCACATGGTTCCCATGAGGTGTTCACATGTCACCCATGAGGTGATCACATGTCTTTTGCTTGGCTGCACTGATTGAACTCTTGACCTATATCTGGCTGCACTGAATGAACTCTTGAACTGTTGCCAAATCTGAAAAAGTTGGCAGTTTCTCAACCTATTTAAAGATACAGACATATTGGCCTGTTGGTAAATCTGTTTACACATACTGAATGACTTTGGTTAAGATGCTTTTATTCATAAACTTTTCATCAAAATATCTAGAATAATAAAAGATGCAGTCCTTCATTTTAAAGCTCCAATAATTCTACAAAAAATCATTCATAAACTTGAACAAAGGCAACCAAAGAATAATTTTGTGCAATGTTACAGAAGTTATAATTGAAACAATAATTTTGTAGAAGAACACTATTGCAGTCCCCCACTTTGAAATAGACATAATAATGGCCATAAGACCAATAAAAGCTTTTCTGATATGATTGAAAGGACAATGTCCTAGGATAATTCTTTTGAAAAATTGAACGATTCAAATTGACAGTTTCATCATAAACATTTTAAGCTGAAAGAGGCTAAAATTATGAGGTTTTTGCCCATGAAAAACAGGTCAATGTAAGTGGCACCATGAAATCTGCAACTTCAAATATGAGTCATGTGACCAACATGTGCACAATACTTACTAATGCTAGCTTCTGTCATTTCTGAGATCACTATGTCAGTATGCTTACTTGGCCAAATGACTAAGTTCAAATTCGTGTAACTCCGCTAGAACTCTTCAAATGCATACCATTTGAACAAACTTGAGAGGGCTTGCCTCTGGGATCATTTCTGTAAAATATTGAACAATCTGGCTGGACCGTTTACAAGAAGAAGACTTTTAAAGGTTTTTCAGCCTTTTTCCCTATAAAATCTAAGTAAATGCAGATAGCAAAATATAAGCTGAATCCCACAGCATTTGATATGTAACAGATTATTGCATAAAATCTGGGAATGGTAGCTCCTGCTTAACCTGAGAAATTATGGGTTAATGTACAGATGACAAATGACCCCCGTACAAAAAGAGGGTCAATGCAGGTGGCGCCACCAATACCTTAATTTCATATATATGACTGATATGAACAACACTGGCATAAAATCTGGTGATGATAGCTCCGGCCGTTTCTGAGATTGTAATTTTAGTATGCTTTTTTGGACAGATGACTAAGTTCAACTTCCTGTAACTCAGCCAAAATTCACCGAACTTAAACCATTCGAACAGACTTGAGAGAGATGATATAAAGGATTCTTTTTCTGTGAAATATTGAACAATTTGGCTTTACCGTTTCGAATTAGAAGATTTTTAAAGTTTTTATTAGCTTTTTCTCTATAAAATCTAAGAAAATGCGGAGTTTTTCAGATGGCTGATTTTTGCATTAAATTTCATGATGCTAGCTCCAATCGTTTTCGAGATAGTATGGGTAAACGTACAGACGCCGCCACACCATCGCATTAGCTCACAGGTTCGCTAAAAATTACTACAGATGCATACTGAATGCAAAATTATGATACAGATACATCTCACTGATGGCGAAATGTTGAATTATGTTGAGTATGGATACCAGTTATTTATAATCCATGTACAGCCGTCTTTATATACGCACAGAGAGCTGTATACCTGTGATTGTAACATTGCCTGGCATGAGGAATATCTTAAATCATAATTCTACATTTTTTAAAAGCTTTTAAAAATATTCTTGTCAATATTAACCATAGATAACGTGAAATCTAAATGTTTAGAGGCATGATGTAACGGATGCTGATAAACTGGTGCCAGGCTAGATGTATCTGCTTCACACAGCTAACATATATGGTAAAATGACTCAATTCAATCTTTATAATTCAGCCAAAATTCATTCTTTGGAACCATAAAAGACAATTATTATAAGAATTATTCATGGGATTATTCTTGTAAATTATTAAACAAATTAGCCTCAGTGGCGTCAGTCAAAAAACGTTTAGCAGGTTTCTAACTCATATAGGAAAATACAGCAAAATGGCTAAGTTAAGCTTCCCATAACTCAGCCAAAAATCACTGAACCCAAATCATTTGAACAAACTTGAATTCGCAAAACATCTAAGGACAATTAATGTGTGAGATTTAAGAATTTGGCCCAGTGGTTTTTGAGAAGAAGATCTTTGTAGCAACTTAGCTAAAATGGGATGTTATGGCATATGACTAAATTCAGCTTCCCATAACTCAGCCAAAATCACTGAACTGAGACCATTTCAACAAACTTCAGAAAGCACTACCCTAGGATCATTTCTGTGCGATATTAAACAATTTGGCCATAAGGTTTCAGAGAAGTTTTTTGTAGCCGTCAGTATGATACAGGCACTGATGACCCACGAAAAAAAGGCCGATGCAGGTGGCGCCACCAATACCTCAATTTCAGATGTGAATCATGTGAACAACATTGGCATAAAATTTGGTGATGATAGCTCCAGCAGTTTCTGACATTGTAATTTTTGTATGCTTTTTTGGACAGATGACTAAGTTCAGCTTCCTGTAACTCGGCCAAAAATCACCAAACTTAAACCGTTCGAATAAACTTGAGAGAGCTTGTTCCAGGATTCATTTCTGTGAAATATTGGACAAATCGGCTGAATAGTTTCGGAGAAGAACATTTTAAAAACTTTTCTAGCTTTTCCCCTATAAAATCTAAGAAAACTCAGTTACCCAAAAAAAAAGCAAACCCAATAGAGTGTTTTAGATGACTATTTTTTTAATAAAATTTTGTGATGCTAATTCTTGCCGTTTTCAAGATAGTATGGGTTAACGTACAGACGACGGCCGACGGACGACGGAACACGGACGACGCCACACCATCGCATAAGCTCACAGCTTCGCTGAAAATGGTAAGGTAGGTGGCGCCACCTGTCTGATGACGAGAAAACTCTCCAAGATTGGAGACCAACACATAGAAGGACTCCTCTGATATGAGCCATTTTCATCAAAACAAATGTACAGATGGAGACCACACAAAAAAATGGGAGATGGCGCCACCAGTCTTGCATAAAAGAAGGAGGAGGCCAAGATCTATGGATATGTACAATTTCAGGCCAATAGGGCAAATCACTCCTAAGAAAAGGGCATTAATTTATTCTACAAAAAAGGGAAGGTAGGTGGCGCCACCTGTCTGGTTTACGAGAAAACTTTCAAAGATGGATGGACATGCCAAATTTAAGGCCAATACCTTCAACCACTCCGGAGATATAAGCAATTTTCACCAAAAGCACATGTACAAATGGACGCCACGGCAACACGATTGCAGATGGCGCCACCAGTCTTGAGTAAAAGATGAAGGATTGCAAGATATATGGATAGGCACAATTTCAGGCAAATAGGGCAAATGGGTCTCGACGCTAAGCTGCATTTGTCTATAAGGATATATGTTTATGAGGTTTTACAAAATATTGGTCCTGTGATCAGTTTGAAGCCAACCTGTCTACCCAAACTGGAGTTATCATCCATAAAATAATTTGTGAATGGATGGGCCCTGTGACCTCAACCTTTGACTAGTGACCCCAAAATAAAAAGGAAACTTCCCCTATTGGCAGATGCACCACATGGCAATGATGGAAGGATTGAGATGAAAAGTTTGACTTAAACTGCATCCACAATCTTTCTAAAGTAGTGGGTCCTGTGACCTTGACCTTTGATCTCATGACCAGAGAATCAAAAGTTCTTACTTTAGTTGTGGGCTATATATAAGTCAAGTTTGAAACCAATAATTTAAACCAAACTGGTGTTATCATCTGGAAACTAATATGTGGATAGATGGCCTCCATGACCTTGACCTTTGACCTTGTGACCCCAAAATAAAAAAAGTTACTTCCACTATTGGCAGGTGAGCAACACCTGGAAGATGTAAGGTTTGGGACAGAAAGTTTGGATAAAAATACATCAACAATCTTTTTAAAGAAGTGGGTCCTGTGCCCTTGACCTTTTGGCCTTAAGGGTTCTTACATCATTGGTGGGTCATATGTAAGTCAAAATTGAAACCAATATGTCAATCCAAACAGGATTTATCATCCAGAAACATATATGTGGACAGAAGGCCCCTGTGACCATGACCTTTGATATTGTGACCCCCAAATCAATCAGGTTCTTCCTCTACTGGCAGCTCAGCTATATGAGCAAGATGGAAGGTTTGGAATGAAAAGTTTGGCTTAAAATGCATCCACAATCTTTCTAAATAACTGGGTACTGTGAACTTGACCTTTGACCTCATGACCCCGAAATTGAACAGAATCTTTCCCTATTGGCAGATTGGTCTGCATCTTAAAGATGGAAGGTTTGCGATGAAAAGTTTGGCTTCAAATGCATATGCATTCTTTTTTTAGAAATGAGTCCTCTGACCTTTACCTTTGACCGTTGGACCCTTAAATCGACAAGGTTCTTACTTTAGTGGTGAGCCAGATATAAGTTAAGTTTGAAACCAATATGTCAAACTAAACTGGAGTTATCATCTGGAAACTAATTCGTGAACAGATGGCCCC
This sequence comes from Sipunculus nudus, assembly GCA_026874595.1. Lineage (NCBI taxonomy): Eukaryota > Metazoa > Annelida > Sipuncula > Golfingiida > Sipunculidae > Sipunculus > Sipunculus nudus. The sequence continues at coordinate 87,172,373 of CM049309.1, read as the reverse complement.
TGTGACCTTGACCTATGACCTGGTGGCCCCAAACTCATTTATGCTCTCCCCATACAGGCAAGTCAGCTAAATGCGCAAGATGGTAGGTTTGAGATGAAAAGCTTGGCTTAAAATGCAGCCATAATCTTTTTAAATAGGTGAGTCCTGTGACCTTGACTTTTGACCTCGTGACCCAAAAATCATAAATGTCCTTGCTTTAGTGGTAGGCCATACGTAAGTTAAGTTTGAAATCCATATGCCAATCCAACCTCGGGTTATCATCTGGAAACAAATTTGTGTGAATGGACGGATGGACAGACAGACAGACAGAAAAACAGACAGGCAGACAGAGTGATTACTATGGGGCATCCACTTGTGATCAGTAAACACACCAGGTTTTGCGACACTAGATGTAATCACAGCTGAGAAACTGACATGATTGTTGTCATTTTATAGTAAAAAATACAAAAATATTCGTTAAAATATAAAAAAATACAGGTGGCGCCACCACTTTTCGGGAACTGAAAAAACTAGTCAAGGTCAATAATCAAGGCAAGATTCATGACAATCCATGCATTATTTATCAAGATATTGGAGGTTTTATAACAATTTTTTATTATTCTGGGGGTTATTTTCAAGCCCCACAGCTCGGAGAATATAGGTCGCAGTGACCTAATTTCAGGTTTCCAAGGAGATTTTTTATTGACCTCCCTGGATATTCACTTATAAGTTTCTAGGGCCAGCAGTTACGATTTGTGCCCTGCTAACAGACGGTCGGACGGACGACGGACAAAGCGCCATCCCTATACCTCAGTTGAGCTAAAAACGGGAAGGTAGGTGGCGCAATCTGTGTGGTATACGAGAAAATTTTCCGAGATGGATTGACATGTCAAATTTCAGACCAATACCTTGAACCACTCCGGATATGTGAGCCATTTTCACCCAAATCACATGTACAGATTTACGCCACGGTAAACGATTGCAGATGGCGCCACCAGTCTTGAATACAAGATGGAGGTATCCAAATTCAATGTACATGTATAATTTCAGCCCAATCTGTCCATAAAATTAAGACTTTTAATGCTCACAGTTATGTCAAGTGGCAATGATGGGGTATTAAAAGGCACGACAACACGAGAAAGACAGAAGATGGCACCACCCGTCTTCCACAAAGACAAACCTATCCAAGGTCTTCGGTCAATTTGAATTTTGGACCAATCCATGCATCCCTTATTGAGATATTTGTGATTTTGTGTGATTTTCACCATATATGGCAATATTTAAGGTCAAGGCCACTCTCATAGGAAAGGTCATGACCCCAAATTAAATATACAGCATCGTCCCAATAACCCATGTCTATGTATATGCATAATATGAAAGAAATCTGTCCATTAGTTTTTGACTTACAATGCTCACAGTATTGTAAAGTGGCAATGTAGGGAGTATTAAACGGCACGAAAACAAGAAAAGGATACTGGGTTGCGCCACCAGTTTCCGGTACATGAAAACACTATCCAGGATCTTCAGATTTTTTTTATCAATCCATAAATGATGTCTTGATATATTTAAGAATTTGTGTGATTTTCCCCCCGAAATGGACCTATTCAAGGTCAAGGACACTCACCTAGTAAAGTTCATGACCTTATTTTAAATAGGCTTCGTCCCCTCAACCTTAACTATGCACATGTTAAGTTTGGTAAAGATCCGTGAAATATTTTTTTGAGTTATCGCGTCAAAACGAAATCTCGGCGGCGGCGGAGACGGCGCAACCGTGCCTAAACCATAGTATCTCCAGACAATGTCTGGCGATACAGTTATTGCAGCTAACTTCCACTCAGAACCCACACTACCAAACCTAGGATCCACCTGGATTTTTTCACAATAAAACTTAAAGTCCTGGTTTGACCAGTATAACCAGTCAAAGTGTAATGGAAACGAGTGAATCATACCATATTATCAGTCATATTTTAAATTTAGTTATTTATATAAGATTACACTTCATTTATATTTGACGTAAACCCTGAAACAATTTTATGAATAACTCATATTTTACTGTTTGAAAATAGAGCCTTTTTTAATGCAAAATGACTTTTTTTATTATAATGGGGGGGGGGTTTGAATGATAATATGGTATGTCCACCATGGTGGGAAATGTTTAATGTTTAGCATTCCAAGCCCTCACAGTTTGGCTCCACTCAAGGAATGTAGATGGTAAACTCATTATAAAAGTTACAAACAGTCAGTAATTGTGAATAAACCCTACCATTTGTTACTCATTTAAGCAAATCTTTATGATATATATTTGATACTAACATGTATGTAACTGTGTCTATTCTTTACCTTTCTTCATAATAAATATCACATATTATTTCACATTTTAATGTTTCATTTAGTCAAATGCTTCCATTTGACTTGATACTGGTTCGTACACAGGGGCGGATCCAGGATTTGGGAAAAGGGGGGGGTTCAACCCAGGAGGACTAATGAGCCCTTAAAAAAAGGTCCCCAGGTCTGGAAAAGGGGGGGTCCAGGCCGCAAAATTTGATCTGAAGCCCTTAAAAAAACGTTGTTTCTGATGAAAAAGGGGGGGTCCGGACCCCCTGGACCCCCCCCCCCCCTGGATCCGCTTCTGGTACATAAGCAAATATGTAATCATTTGAGTTGTAAAAGAGCATGCATACTTTACTATATTATATGAGTTTATTTATTATAGTGTCATGTACAATAATACAAGATGAAGTACAGTGAATGTCTGCTTATAGTACCCAACCCTCGCAGGGGTTTATATGACACTCAATACTCTAGTCCATAATTGCAGTACAGGCGTACAAACAGTTTTATTTTAATGTCCCATACTTTGGCTACAAAGTCACTGATTTCTTTAACACAGTTTTGAAGCAGGTATATGAATTGACTTTTAGGAGATAATCCTAACAACTCGGTTTCACTGTTAATAATAGATTTGTAAAGTTCCTCTCTAATTTCCTCATATTTTGGACATGAGCATATGAAATAAATTTCATCTTCAACTGAATTGTCCACACAAATGGTGCATATTCTTTCCTCGGGTTTTAATTTCCTAAATTTACCTATGATTGCGTCTCGAATATTTTCAAACCTCCCAACTTCAATTTCTTACGGTAAGATTCCACATCTAAGCTGTGCCATTAAGTATCTCTTTTCTCGCGTTAAATAATGAATGACATAATGTTCAGTGAAGAATGAAGATTTTATTAATGCATATGTTCTTATAGCTTTGGCTTTAGTTTCATTTCTTCTAGCCACTTAGATTCGTAGAATTCTCGTATTTTTTTGCAAACTTTTTCAGTAGGACATACTAATCCCTGAGCTACGATATGCGACATATTCGCTATATCTAGAATTTCTTCTACTTCTATTTCTTATATCTTAACTCCCGTACCCAGTTGAAAATTTGCTTTACAAGACTTCCTTCGTCCATTTATATGAGCTTATTCCAAAATATTCAGTATATCTGTCGCTTTTCTAAACGGGGGATCCAACCCATATCCCCAGTTAAACCTAGAATGGACATAATTTATGAAATCCTAGAAAATAACTTATAGCCTTGTTCTGAACTTTGTCAACGGTCGGGGATTTACAGTGACCCCATACCTCGCAAGCATAATCAAGCACTAGTGCTACGGCACTGTGATAAAGTTTAGTATAAGAATAATTAGAAACATTTTTTAAATATTTAAATTTTGAAATTATATTTCCAAGTGCTCTCGAACCAGCGTCTGATAAAACATCACTTCCGGTTTTATAATCCATATGCTCCGTAAGATAAAATCCTAAATATTTATACTCCTTGACAGCTTTTAAATTCGACCCGTTTTAATTAAATTTGGACGGAATAAGCGAATTTTTTTACGATCACGGAAATGGATAACATTACTTGTAATTGGATTCGGATGTAGTTGCCATAACTTACACCACGAGTCTAAGTACGAGAGCATACACTGTAGGGCACTGGCAGTCGGTGCCACTAGAGCAGTGTCATCAGGGCACAATAGTATACATATTTTAGTAATGCCACAAGTTATCCCCATGTTGAGCGAATTGATAAATCGTACCAACTCATTCAAATATATATTAAATATTGTAGGTGACAGGGGGTCACCCTGGCGTACACCGGAACAGACTGCAAATTCATCCGGGAGCAGATCCGGAATAATTCTAACTTGTGCTTTCTTATTCTCATTTAAAGACTTCAATGCATAATATAGTTTACCATCAATAGTAAGCTCTAGCTACCGGTACAGGAGGAGTTCTCTATTTATTTTGTCAAAGACTTTTTCCACGTCGATCAGGGATACAAACACATCTTTGCCCTTCAGCTATATATTACCCCCAAAGAATCACAATACGAGGATATTCGTCGTTCAATTAATGCGCTATAAACTTTCCCTACACAGGATAGCAATGAGATGCCTCTGTAACTCAAGAGGCTCATGGGGATCCTTCCCTTTTTTCAAGATAGGGGCAATAAATGATTTATTCCAACAGGCAGGCACCGTACCTCTAATGAAACAAAGAGTAAATAGTCCATACATCATTAACATGACATGACATATATTATGATAGTGTGCATATTTCGACTATAATATTCTGCTTACCCCTAACCAGTCTTTATATCTGATCAGTTTTCTTCATAAATATCCCAGAATGAAGAAACATGCATAAGTTTACTCAAAAACAGCGGGTTACATTTGGAAATGTCTGTTTCACAATAATGAGATTTATAAACAATCTTCATATAAATTCAGTCGATCTGCCAAATAAACTGACTGACTTTTCAGCCAATTTGTAAAATGCATAAGATTTTCAGCCATTTTATAACTTGCCTTTGTGAATCAGGTACTTTGTTAATTGACTGAAAATTTTAGGCATTTCACAAATTGACCGATTTTACACATTGGCTGTAACATTTATATAAATATATATATATAAATATATATATATATATATATATATATATATACACAATAAAGCAAATACAAATAAAGTTTATAAAATATATGAAGCTTTATTGATAAATATCAAAGAAAGGTATTGAGAAAAAACTATTATTAGAATGAAAGTGTTTGCTTTGGGTGTTTATTTAAGAATAAACACTTTAACCGACAATTTTTGCGCTCTCCACGATAATAGTTTCTTTCAAGGTATTGTCATACGTCATCATATACCGTGATTTAAAGCATTAAAGGGTAAGGTGAAGGGTAGACAAATTACTATATATATATATATATATATATATATATATATATATATATGTATGGAAATTAAACACATAGAAAAAGCAGGGGCGGATCAAGGATTTAGGAAAAGGAGGGGTCCAACACAGGACTAATGACAAAGCCTCAGAAAAGGTCCCCGTGTCAAGAAAGAGGGTGGGGTCCAGGAATAAAATTGTCTTTAACCCTTAAAAAAGGCTACCGCGGATGCAAAAAAAGGGACCCCCTGGACCCCTCCACTGGAACGGCTATTGACTAGTCAATTCACTGCGAATAGGAATCGAAGCCATGACCTGATGGATACATTTCTCTGTATACATTGAACCAGTATGGCTATTCATATATATATATATATATATATATATATATATATATATATATATATATATATATATATATATATATATTGCTTTTAATAGATACAGTGTACCTAATGTTGTTTTGAACAAAACATAGTCGTTGATGTTACAGCTCTTGAGAACTATTTTAAAATTATTTATAAAAAAGTAAATACATGTTTTTGCCTTATGAGACAGGTTATATTATTCGGAACCAGATGAAGGAGAGATGCGCCGATTAGGTTAAACCGGACCAAAGTGTACCGTACGTGTCGTCTCGTTCGTCTGATTCACTGCCTTATACGGATGATCAGCATCTCGCTACTGTCACGTACATCCTTCCACCCAAACAAAACAGATGACAAATACATAACTACCGATATTCACAGTCGAAATAAATTGTTTTTACATATAATATACCTTTCTGTACATCAGAATAAACAAGTTTATGAAACAGTAATGACCAGCATGATGTCTGCAAAAACTATAATGATCCTTTAAAGGTGCCGGGATAATACATATCTGTAAAGTTTATGTGAGACACCTAAACAAACATATGTTTACAAATTTTTTTTCTGCATGCAAATATTTTAAATATAACAAAATGTTTTTGTATAAAACTGTGAATTCCATTATAAAATGCAGTAAAAAAAGATATGGATAATGCATATAAAAATATAGTACCATTCCACATTAGTTAATTGAAATTTAAACCAACATTACGTCATTTCGTGATATCGACTCAAAACATAATACTCCCTCTTATACAAATGTGTATAAAGATCCCGATAGCAAGAGAAGGAGAGGGAGAGAGGTTTTGGAGATTGGAGAGAGACAATGGGAGGAACAGATAAAAACGAAAGTCAACTAAATGATGCCCGCGTCGTGGGAATAACGTAGTCCGCCTTATTTATTGTGTACTTTGGAAATGTTCTGTTCGTGAATATATTAAGAGCAAGTGTAGGAATATAGCTATATTGTATTGCCAGTTGACCAAAGATGAAGGGAACTAAAAATGCCACTACCCTGCATATACCTGGTTTAGCCTATATTTTTATTCAGGCGCGGATTCAGGTTCGAGACCACCCCCCCCCCCTCTCAACCAACAATATTTTTCTAGACAAATAATAAACCATGACAGGTATATTAGTCTGAATAATAAGTGACCCATGGGTCATGACGCTCAGCTGACTGGGAAGAGATTCACAAATTTTATCATCAGAATGGTAAATTTTATCATCAGAATGGTAGTATATACCCATTCAACTGAAGCATCAAACAGATTAACAGGCCAAGATTGTGTCTGTATTTATATATCTCAAAAATAGAGAAAAAATGCGTAAACTGTTCAACTAGAATACGGGTAGTAAACAAGCGACTACGTGTATCCGCCAAAATCAGAGTGGAACGGGTGAAGTGAGGCATGGATTGAGTGGCAACGGGAAACAGAGTGATGTGTGTTGCATATTAGCATGGATGTCTGCAGCCTAAATGTGTATGTAGGTTGTGCCACCTACCACAAATCCAGAAAGCTGTCCAAGTTGTATACATATGCGAACTTTTAGGCAGTTATGTCAAACCACTACATGTATATGAGTGATTTTAGCCCATGGCTGACATATAGACAGACGCTGTGCAAAAATGGTTGCAGGTGGCCCCTCAAGTTTTGAGTATGATAAAGACCTATGTGAGATCTAAACACATGCACAATTTTGTCCTGATCGGTCAAATGGTTCCCGAGATATGAGCTTGGATGTCTGCAGCGTAAACTAGAATGTAGGTGGCGCCATCTGTCATAAAATCAAGAAAGCTGTCCAGGATGTATAAACCTGCAAAATTTTAGGCAGTTATGTCAAACAACTACAGAGATACGAGTGATTTTAGCCAACGGCAGACAAACAGACAGACGCTGTGCAAAAATGGTTGCAGGTGGCCCCTCCAGTTTTGTGTATGATAAAGACCTATGTGAGATCAATACACATGCAAAATTTTGGCCCAATCAGTTAAACGGTTCCCGAGATATGAGCTTGGATGTCTGCAGCGTGAACGTGAATGTAGGTGGCAAAACTTCGTTTTGGCGGATACAAAAATACCAGTCTGCAAAAACTAATAAAAACACTTAATGGTCAATATCCATGCAAAGAATCATGCTGATCTCTGCATTAGTTTTTCAGATACTTCTGCTTTTGTATCAAATTATCCATTATTCTGAGGGATACTTCGGAGTCCTATAGCTTGAAGGATATGGGTAACAGAGACCTGATTTCAGGTTTCCATGGAGACTTTTCATGGGTCTCCCTGTGTGTCAAGAATGAAGATTCTAGGTCCAGACGTTACGAATTGTACCCTGTTGACAGATAACTACATCCTTAAAGGTTTCAAAAAAAGAGAAAAAAAAAATTGTGAAAATTTGAAAAAATTCAGGTGGCGCCACCAGTCTGCCGGAACTAATGGAACATCTCATGATCAATATGTATGCCATAAATCACGATCATCAGTGATGTAGTTAATGAGATATTGAAGTTTTTGTATGAAATTTTTGACAATTCGGGGGGGTACTTTGGGGCCCCATAGCTCAAAGGATATGGGTAACAGAGACCTAATTTCTGGTTTCTAAGGAGATTTTTTATGGACCTCTCAGAATCCCAAGTAACAAGATTCTAGGTCCAGCGGTTACGATTTGTGCCTTGTCAACGGACGGACAGACGGACGACGGACAAAGAGTGATCGCTATAGCTCAGATGACTTTCAGTCAGCTGAGCTAAAAACACAATGTAAATCTACACTAGCGCTGAACCCCCCCCCCCCCCCCCCCCCGCAAACAAGGTACCTGTGGGCCACAGCGCTCAGCTGAAATTGATTATGAGAATATTTTTATAACATCCAGACCAAATCCCAATCGGGATTCAGACCAGTCCAAACACTGATCAGGATCGGGTTCAGCCTAAATCCTTATTCAGACTGTGATTTGACATAAACTGCATAACACCTTAAAACCGGTGCCCTTGACCTTTGACCTCATGACACCAAAATCAAAAGGGTTCTTACATTATTAGTTGGCCATATATATAAGTCAAGTTTGAAACAATATGTCAATCCAAACTTGAGTTATAATCAGGAAACAAATATGCGGACAGATGGCACTATGACCTTGACCTTTGACCTTGTGACCCAAAATTATACAGGTTCATGCTTTATTGGTGGGCCTCAAATAAATCAAGTTTAAGCCAATATGTTTATCCAAACTGGAGTTATCATCCGGAAACAAATGTGCTAACAGATGGCTCCTGTGATCTTGACTTTTGACCTTGTGACCCTAATACCTATAAGGTTCTTTCCCTAATGGCTGGTCAGCTATATGTGCAAGAAGGAAGGTTTGGGATGAAAAGTTTGGCTTTAAATGCATCCACCATTTTTCTAAATAAGTGGGTTCGGTGACCTTGACCTTTGATCTCATGATTCCAAAATCGGTAGGCTTCTTGCGTTAAACGTGGGCCATATGTAAGTCAAGTTTGAAATCCATATGTCAATCCAAACAGGAATTATCATCAGGAAACAAAAATGACGGACATAAAGAAACTCAAACAGAAGGATAGACAGAGAAACAGGGTGATTACCGTCCGCTTACTCAAGTGGGGCCCTAATAACACACAAGGTTTCAGGACTGTAGTGTCGCATTACTAATAAGGTAATCAGAGAGAGCTGCACTGAATGAACTCCAGTGATAAAGTGGCCTGCTTGACAACACAATAAAAAAAGAGCCTCCAAAAATTCTATAACTAGCCTAATTTTAGAGCTTTTAATTTAAAAGTTCAGCTTTCACCAGAGTGAATCTTTATGTATACATGTAGTGAAAATTTAAATCACAGTACTTATAGGGAAATGTGCCATGCTTAAAGTTGTGTAAAGTAAAGGTACTGATTTTATAATTTTTTTTATTAAAAAAAAATATAAACTTGGGGGGGGGGGGGAGTCTCTAGCTTCAGCAATTATCTTGTTAGGTGAGTAAACATATTTACAGACGGACAACGGACAAAGGACCACTACCATAGCTCAGATGACTTTTTTTCTTATTGCAGAAAAAGAAAATATACATATACTGATACAGATAAATACAAATACGATGAACAACACAGTCATACATATTACATAAAAGGAAAATGACAAATGGTCATTTTATCTAAGCTATTATATAGAGATATATTTAACATTTGTTATATATATTTCGGCAAACAGCAGATCTTCAGATTTTCAAGATCTCAATACATCTCTCCCACTTTTTATTGTGGGTGTCTCTTTTACCTTTCTTTTTGCTGCTCTTTCTTCTATACTAACAGTTTAATCTAAAAAATTCTTTTAAAAGTTTAAATATTGGTTTCTTTTCCTCACATCTACATGTGACCAAGTCTTCATCTATACCTAATTCGCTTTTCCATTTCATGATGGATTTCAGGGGTTTAACACACTTCTTCCTTATCAATTTATTGTAAACATATCTTTTGTTCCAAGATAAGCTCAAATTTGTGGTTTTCCTTATTAATACCTGAAAGTGTACCTAACATTTATTTCCATTATAGCGGAATTTCTTCCAAGAGGTTTATATAATACATCATATTACACTTACAATGAAATTTCTCTTCTTGTTCTTTATACTTTTAACGTCTGATGACTAATAGTCAGCTGAGCTAAAAAATTTGGTTCTGCGCCTATTATTATTATACAAAAATGTTTTCTCTAAAAAACAGAAGGGAAAAGCGTATGTAATTCAACAGAAAATAATACTTTACATTGTTTAAAGATCCTTTGAAACAAATGACCAATGGGTCATGACGCTCTGCTGACTAGGAAGACATTCACAATAGGAATTTTATCATCTGAATGCCATGTTTTGTAGCTGGAATCCCCATTCAACTGTAGCTATAAAATTCTTCAAAATCATCTAGAACAAGTTTCATGATAATATGTCAAGCCATTCCAATGAAATCTAGCCTTTTTTATGTAGACACCTGAGCTAAAAAATGACCATGCACATTTTTAAAGATATACCTGGATATCAAGACCAACAGTAAAGTTTAATACCCTGACACTGTCTAGCCTCTAGGTGCTTAAAATGTTTTTGGCTAGTAATATAGGTCACCAATTCAGGTTCCCATGGAGATTGTCCAAGATGTTTAGGCCGGTAGCACGCAAAATATAGGTCACCATAACCTAAATTCAAGTTTCCATGGAGATTGCCGAAGACTTCCTTGTATATAACATTGGAACATTCTAGTGTTAGCAGAAAGAATCTGTGCCAATCTGATTTTCAGGGTGCTAAAAATCATGTTTTTGACCCATAGTTCACAAAATAAAGGTCACCATGACCTTATTTGAGGTCTCAATGCAGATATACCCCCAACCTGCCTGAATGTCATGTAAGAATATTCTAGGCCCAGCGGGTACAATTGGTGCCCCATCTGACTGACTGGGTGCTTAAAATCATGTTTTCAGCCTGTAGTTCGCAAATTATAGGTCACCATGACCTAATTTTAGGTTTCCAAGGCCTAGGACCTCATTTGATGTACAGTTAGAGGTTTCTTACTCCAACGATAACGATTTGTGCCCTGTTATGGACGAATTACTTCATCTGAAGTTTTCAAAAATAGAGCAAAAAAATGCGTAAATTTTGAAAAAAAATACAGGTGGCACCACCAGTCTTCAGGAAATGATAAAAAACACTCCAAGATAAATATACATGGAAAGAATCTTGGCAATGAATGCATTCAGAGAGTGGAGCTTTTGTATCAAATTTTCAAATATTCTGGGAGGATACTTTTGTGCCCCATAGCTCGGAGGATATTGGTCACAGTGACCTAATTTCAGGTCTGCAATTGGATTTTTAATGGATCATCATGGGTGTAACGTTAGACGATACTTGGCTTAGCGGATACAATTTGTGCGCCATCATGACCTAATTTCAGGTTTCCAAGGAGATTGGCCTAGAACCTCCCTTGATGTACAGTTAGAAGTTACTAGGTCTGACGGTTACGATTTGTGCCCTGTTAACGAACAGACTGCTTCATCTAAAGGTCTCAAAATTAGAGAAAAAGTAAGTAAAATTTGAAAAAAATAAAGGTGCCGCCATCAGTCTTCAGGAAATGATGAAACATTATGATTAATATATACGGAAGAATCATCGCAATCAATGTATTAGTTGTTTAGATACTCGACCTTTGGTATCAAATTTTTAATTATACTGGGGGTGCTTCCTAGCCCCATAGCTCAGAGGTTATAGGTCACAGTGACCTTATTTAAGGTTTCCAAGGGGATTTTGTATTGACCTCCAAGGGTATTTGGTTTGAAGTTTCTAGGTCCAGCGGTTACGCTTTGTGCCATGCTAACGGACTGACGGACGGCCCGACAGCTAAAGACGGACGGACGACAAAACAAAGAGTGATCGCAATTGCTCCGATGACTTTCAGTCAGCTGAGCTTAAAATTCAAACAACATTTGGAAGCACGATAAATACTGTCACAGGGTTCAGTGACTGTATTTTCAAAGAAAGCCTGAATAAATTCAGGGAAATACTCACAAGGAAACAGATCATTAAGGTAGCATAATTCACCTGTCAAATCGCTTTGTATCGAAAACAAACATGTTCAAATGTTGTGTCTCTGCACTTAATTTTCAAACTAAATGGACTTGGAGATGAAATTATGCGAAATAGTCAGACAAGGGCATTGAAACGAACCACACATGACCAATTGATTATATGTTATAAAAACACTATCCGGGGATATTTATAAGCAATGTCACAGATTTAGGGGGAATTGCTGTGGTCAGATTCATTTCAATTAATGCCAGTAACTTTGGTCGGAACCTAATCATAACTTTGACCATAACACATACGGGGAAAATGCAAATGCGTAACAGTAGACTAAGCAACCAAGAAAGAATGTTACGGACACTCACCATGGTAAAGAAGGCTGACAAATTTCACTATACGCCCTTATAGCTGCTTTATTTAGATAAAGAACTTTAAAGATAATGGTGAAACGAATCAGCGCCATGTCATTGGTTACTGGGGAGCTACAAACTCAGCCCTTTATACTATGTACTTTATTATTGTCTTCCTTAAATTGACAAAATAACTTTACCAACAGTTCGATTACTTCGAACAAAGTGATAAAGGTCACACCCATCCATAGATTCATTATCCCTCCAATACTCCCGAGTAAAGTCTCGAAAGGCAAGGCCGGTTTTTCTTGCAGGTGTGTGACTTCTTGGAGGATAAGCTCTACATTCACTTCTACAAAATGCTCTCTGTCAAAAATATAGTCTTCGATATCGTCAGTGCTAAGTTTGGATGTCTCTTTGATCATCTTTTCGAATGCTTTAAGCATCGCCACCGGAGGCCATTTGATCTGGTTGATCGTATAAGGGTATCTTATTGAATCGCACGGTGTGCCACATTCTGGACAAGACAGATTCGAGTATACGCTTTCATTGATATAACAAGCGAAACGGCCGATTGAGGCTCTATCTGTTATCTGTCCACATGGAGGGACCACTCCTTTGTTTTCTTTTATATTGGGAAGGGTAACGTCATGGCACTCACATTTCTTTATTAAATGTCTCTGCGCACATACCATATCGCATGCTTTCAAGGTGTAACTGAAGTTGTGACCTAACCACGTATATTCTTCGTCGGGCGTTTGGATGCAGGTACCGTACGGGGATGGAAGCCTGTTTGTTTTCATAGGGGTGATTCTTATGGTGGCACTGTGACCTGGGGCTACTGTAATTCCTTGCGAAAAAACGGGTAACGTTTGGGGTTCATGGATGACCACGATCACTCCTTCCCCGGTGGATTCTGGTCTCGTGTCGTCATAGGAATCATAGATGCCCACATCTGGGTCGTCCAAGTAGAGTATCAGATTTAAACCGAATATTTTAAGATTTTTGGTTTCATTGTTCCACAGTTTGAAACAGTTTCCAAAATCCGGTGACGTCAGTAAATATGCTTCTTGCATATCACATTCAGTAGTAATTCCAAGTCTCTCTCTGTTCCCTCTGCGCCACTGACACTTTGCTATAAACGTATCAATCTTGTGTCCAAGGGCAACGAAAGTTGAATGGTCCATGTTCTCATAAATACCTCTCATGATCTGGGGTTTTTCTTCTATGAAGGTCATTATATCCTCTTGGTCAAATTCTGAGAGTAGGTCATCTGGAAAAGTAAAATTATCCATACTAGCGACATAATTAGCTAACTTGTATGAACTATTTTTACTGAAGGGCTGCAGGTTGCAGACGGTGATGTCTGGCAGAGGAACGTCATGGTACCCGTGTCTGTATGACATCACGGTGTGGTATGAGAAATAGCCACTGAGCGTCTTGTACATATACCAGATACCTAGGGAGAGTCCAATGGTGGTAGCTAACGCCCACATGATGCGGAACCCAGCTGATGGCGATCTGGCCGATCGTGACACTCCCTTCATTGATGACGTCACCAGAGACTGGTGCAAGGTCTTTCGAGCATTCTCGAGAAATCCCATTGCAATGATAACGAAATGCTGTACCTAACTTTTTGTGGGCATCTAGTCAGTTGGTTTGTAAAGCAAGGCCAGCCTGCCTTATGACTGTTTGTTTAACCATCGCCGTAATTTAATTATCATACAAAGTCATGCTGGGTTCATTTAAATTGTATGCGCGATACTTAAAGATATCCCAAGTCTGCAAACGCGAAACGTGACTCCGGACCTGAGTAATACCGGTAGTAACGGGAATATATAATTCCTGGATGTTACAAGGTACCATACTCCGAGGCAGTTCAATACAAACGAGTATGGGCACAGGGTATCTCGCAGAATATAATTATCCCAAATCCATTTTCAATACATGAAATCACCACTGTTTGACAAAGGCCCGTCTGCTGCATGGGGAAGCTCAGAACTGTACGACACGCATTACACGGTGGTCGCACTCGTTGCCATGCGAACACGTGACAAACTGGTGGCGAGAATCGATCAAAGATCTAAGCTGCCCATGTGGGTTTTGTTAACCAGTATATGGATGTCAGAGCTTGCAGTAAAGTTGACAAAAAATACAAGTACCTTGTGATACCATATGAAAGGCATGAGGCGTCGCCATGGCTACATGCATTTTGCATAATCTAATATTATATGGGTATGTAATAGCTGTTTATTACCCCCAGACAATTACCCCAAGTCAATTAACCCAAAGACAAGTAACCCCGGACAATGACCCGAGACAATTATCCCGAGACAATGACCCCCAAGACAATTACCCCACTGGTATAGCTTATTGCATATATATGTAGAATATAATGTTTTATGTATACATTTTGTGAGCAATGTGTCCAAGCTGAGAAATTACCGTGTGTCATGTCACCCACTATTTGGCTGTGTTTTAAAATTTAATGCGGTATGCATTATGCACTGGAGCAGAGCTGTCTAGTAAGTAAACCTAAAATCTATATCAATAGAGCCCTTTGGAAATAGATATTTTTTTTATCTAGACATGTATACAGACCGAAGGCAGATTTGACCTAGGTCAATGGATCTTATTTGGTGCATGACATCATTATCCTGATACATTTGTAAATCATGTTGATTTGATAATTTAATAATAAGTATAATATATTAATATATATATAATATTCAATAATAATAATAATTAATTAATTAAATATATATATTATATATGTCGAGGCCCAGATTAGAATCTGGCCCAATTTAAAACGGGGCCAGCCCAGATCAAAATTTTGATTTGGACCGGCCTAGATTAAAATTTTGATCTGGGCCGGTCCAGATTAAAATCCTGTGGTGAAGACTTCAGGATTTAAATCTGGTCTGGACTGATTTTAAACTCGGCTGGTCCAGATTAGAATTTTGATCTGGGCTGGTTAAGTTTATTATCCTGTGGTGGACTGATTTTAAACTGGGCTGGCCCAGATCAAAATTTTAATCTGGGCTAGTCAAGATTACAATCCTGTGGTGGACTGATTTTAAACCTAACCAGATCAGAATACTAATCTAATCTTAGGCTAGCTTGATTTTTATCATCTTAAAGCAGATAATACAGTAAACATTTATTACACAATTTTGAAGGGCACAAAACACATAAATGATAAATAACATAACAAATAAAATTGTGAATTTACAGGTCTTGGATCACAAGCTTAACATTGAGTAACATATATATTGATTATTATTGATTAAAATTTGTTTTAGTTTGTTGAATTAATGCCCATGTTCTGCAAGCTATATTTGTAGTTTTTAGTTGTAAAATACCAATGTTTAACATGATTATCTTATAATTATATATTAGACATTTTACATAAGTCTCAGGTATAATTACAAAATAAATATAACAGGATCGAACAAATGATATTTTCATAGAATATGAAATAAATTCATTAAATATTAAATATTATTGACTTACAGCCTACTTACAGCCTTACAATGTTTTACAATTCTTTGAATTGATGAAAGGCCAGCTAGTTAAATTTAGTGTAATTGAAGCCAGCCTAGGAGTAGATTAGGATTCTGATCTGGGCTGGTCCAGTTTCAAATCAGTCCACCACAGAATTGTTAACTTGACCGGCCCAGATCAAAAATCTAATCTGGGCTGGCTCAGCTTCAAATCAGTCCAGACCAGATTTAAATCCTGAAGGCTTCACCACAGGATTTTAATCTGGACCGGCCCAGATCAAAATTTTAATCTGGGCTGGCCCAGTTTAAAACTGGTCTGGCCCAGATTAGAATTTTGATCTGGGCCGGTCCAAATCAAAATTTTGATCTGGGCTGGCCCAGTTTTGAATTGGGCCAGATTCTAATCTGGGCCTCGACATATATATATAATTTTATACATATGTTGCCAGCGTGTATGGATAAGATGACAAGGGCTATGGTAGCTGCCCTTCATGGTTCTGTTTTTTTTTTACCTTTACAACGCAAAAAATAGCTAAGTAATAAAAGTATAACTTAAACAAGGCCTTCAGGCCTAATGCGAACCTGTTCAAAGTTTGGGAGTATGAATGTTTATTTTTAAAATTTAATACTTATCCTCTCATGACCTGCATATCTACTTTAGTCATTATGATTTCAGCCATATGGACGTTTTGGACCGGCACGTTTCAGACTAGGACATTTAAAAACTAGGATGTATATCAGTCAGGATATTTTCGATATGTTCTTTTTGCCAGGGAGGGATATATGGACAGATGAACGGACAATTTGGCAGCATGATTTCGGAGAAGAACATTTTTAAATGATTATATATATATATATATATGTTCTATTAGCCTTGGTATTGATTCACACCTGTTCATGCATCCTGGCAATGGAGGCTCAGCTTTCCCCCAGGTCAAGGGTACCTAATGTGCCACATGTAACCATTTGCTCTTACAGACTGAAACTTACCACTGGCTCTTACAGACTGAAACTTGACTGTTGGCTGATCTGAAATGGTTGGCAGCCTGCCAAAGTTATTTATAGATACAGAGCTTAACCTGAACTATTGTAAAATCTGACATAATTGGCAGGTTCTAGATGTCTATTTGTCTAGACTGTATCTGGACACCAGGCAGAGCCAGGTCAGTTGCCATGGTGATGTCTGGACTGCACCTGGGTGCACTGATTGACCTCTTGACTTGACATGTTGAAACTTGCCATGCTGCCAAATCTGTTTTCAAACACTGAAAGCGTTTTTCAATTGGCTACACTGCTTTTTTAAAGCTGCATTTACCCGATCTATTCTTATAAAACTGACAGAACAATACCATAGATCTTGTAAAGTTTAAACCAATCAGCTTCACAGTTTCTTAAAAAAAAGTGTATAAGCTAGAAGAGTCTAAACTTACATTTTTGCTTGTTCAAAACATATCAAAGTAGGTGGCGCCACCAACACCTCAATTTCAGATTTGACTCATGTGACAAACATTGGCATAAAATTTGGTGATGACAGCTCCAGCTGTTTCTGAGATTTTAAGTTTAGTATGCTTTTTCGCACAGATGAATAAGGTAAACCGACTGTTACTCGGACAAAGATCACCGAAATGAAGAAATTCAGACAAAATTGCGAGAGATTGTTTTAGGGATCATTACTGTGAAATATTTGACAATTTGGCTGGAAAGTTTCGGATAAGGTTTTTATATCTTTTTTAACTTTTTTTCTGTATAAAATCTATGAAAATCACTGAATTAAAACCATTTGAATTTGAATTATCAACATGTAAGGATCATTCATGTGTGAGATTAAAGAATTTGACCTAGTGGTTTCTGAGAAGAAGATCTTTGTAGCCACTGAGCAGAAATGGGCTGCTATAACAGCAGTTATACTACTGCTATATTTTACTATATTCAGAAACCATTTGAACAAACTTAAGAAAGGAGCATTTCTGTGCGTTATTAAACAATTTGGCTTTACGCTTTCAGAGAAGAAGTTTTTTTTCTGTAGCCCTCTGTATGCTTCGGGTACCGTTGACCTCCGTACAAAAAGACCAATGCAGATGGCGCCACCAATACCACAATTTCAGATATGACTCAAATGACCAACATTAACATAGAGTTTGATGATGATAGCTCCAGCCGTTTCTGAGATTGTAATTTTAGCATACAAATGACTATGTTCAACTTCCTGTAACTCGGTCAAAAATCACCGAACTGGAACCATTCTAACAAACTTGAGAGAGATTGTTCCAGGGCATATTTCTGAGAAATACTGGACAATTTGGCTGGACAGTTTCAGAGAAGAGTTTTCTCTATAAAATCTAAATTAATGCAGATACCCTATAATAAGCTCTAGGGCACCAAGTTTCAAATTTTTTACATGTATTTGGAGCTGGTAGCTCCGACGGTTTCTGACTTACAGCCATGGACGGCGGACAGCCAACCTTGGACGGCGGACGGACGACGCCGCGCCATCACATAAGCTCACAGGTTCGCTACAAATATGACTTAAATACTGTGGTTCTTGAGAATTTACAAATTGTTTACCAGGTGTTTTCTGATTCTGTGTTAGGCATGTAAACGTAGGCCTATATCCTAATACACCTGGGGCCAATTAAGATTCTAGGAAAATGTTATATATAACATTAATTCCAGTTCTAGTAATATGTTGAGAAAAATTCCCATTCGATTCCAATTCAGAACATGATTGTTCACATCAAATTGATTTCACAATTTAAAAAAGGTGACAACAAGAAATTTCATCAGTAAAGAGAGAAAGATAGAGATAGCTTACTATGCTCCTTGTAACGCTGTATTGGAGGAGCCATACGATGCAGGGTTTATCTGCGAAAAGAAAGACTCCAAGTCAATATCATCTAATGAGCAATACTTATAATATGAAAAATCTGCTGGAACATTTGTTTACCAATTCAAATGAGTTCCTCTGAGCCAGTTTACATCATTTTATTTTTATACATATCGTAATGGTTTGTCATATACAAGACTTTTGCACAGTGTATGACCCTGTTTATCTCTCAGGAAAGGATATCAGCCTGAAATTTGGCATATGTGGCATATTTCTGAAACCTTCGCCATATACAAGACATGTAGGCCTACTTGAAAAGTAATGGTCCAGCATTGAAGCATTATACCTTGTGTTTTAACCACTGCACAGGTTCGCATTAGGCCTGTAGGCCTTGTTACAAAATTCCGACGGTAGCCAGATCAAGTAACGGGCAGATTACGGTAGGGGCTGACATGGCCGCAGCTATAGGGGCCTCGTGTATTAAGGGTGCCCCTTACATTGATTTAAAACAATAGTGTGCAAATTTAAGTTCACCGCGAGATCGACTTGATGATAACGGAGGGATGTTACTCTCGGCATTGTCATGTGTGTTAGATACCTAGACTTCAGCACTGAGATAATTTTTTTAATGCTACAGTAAGGTTGATTTTAATAAATGTCAGATAAAAATAGGAAATCGAAAAATTAAAGAACACCATTTCATTTTTTTGCATTTTGTTTAAAGCTGTTCACAAGACACGAGTGGATGGACGTCGTGTTGCTGTCATTTGTCTTCACACGAAGGCCTGCAACAGTGCCGGGAGATCAGCGGAAATATAATATTTTCCGAGGCTGGTCCTAACCTCCCCATAATTAGTTCAATTGTTGCGATTGATATCAGTTCTCCTTAAAGTTAATGAACATTAACGATACGTCATTAAATTAATTTTTATATTCACTAATCTCAATGACTAAAATGATGACTTTGCTACGAAAATAAAGGAAACGCGCTTTATAAAAATAAACTATATTGCATGTGATATGTGCATTATGCTTTATGCATTATTTATTATTATTATCAAATATTTTAAATCATACTGTTTACTGAATTCCAAGTGGGAATGGATCTTAGATCTTACAACCCATACTCCGCTAATAAAGGTCTAAATAATGTAAGTACACATGCAGCTACACAAATCGATAATCCTGGGATGTCCAAGACGACATCGTCCCATGTTAAATAACATCTAAAAGATATAATTAACCATGGATAACGCAAGAGCTAAGAAGATTTACCAGGAAGACACATAAAGCCTTTAAGCGTTTTAGTCTTCCAAATCAGAGAAAACCATATGTCGTATTCAAATATCATAAGAACAAGGTTTATGTGTTATGAAAAACTTGCTATCAGGAATACATAATTAACATTATTTTCGACGAAAATAAAAACTCAAGCGACTTTTGAGTTGTGTGGTGATGCTTGTGGTGTATCTCCTAAGAAAAAGGGTGGAACTACTTACAGTGATGAACAAGCAAAAGCAGACATTCTAAACCAGCAGTTCACATCATATTTTACTACAGAAGACCTTGGACAGGAAGTGCCAGGTAAGGAACCAAGCCCCCATCTTAAAGTAACATACATAAAAATAATGATATTAGAGTTTTAAATCGTTTACGGAATTTAAACCAACACAAAGCGACAGGACCGGATGAGATGTCAACAAAGATTTTGAAACAAACTTGTAAAGTAATATCGCCGGCCCTGAGGTTACTATTTCCAGCCTCACTCTACCAAGAAAAAGTGCCAGAAGATTTTAAATAGGGCTAAAAATTATATCAATATACTATTAAAGAAAGGAGACCGAAGTTTACCATTCCACTATCGACCTGTCTCATTAACGTCATTTTGCTGCAAAGTATTTGAACACAAAATTCATAGCCACATATTGGGGCATCTTGACCAACATAACTTGTTAACAGACTCACCAAATGGTTTTACGGGGAAACATTCCACAGAAACACAAGTAATTTTATCTATAAATGAGATGCTTAGGAAAAGATTGATTGAATACTTTTGGACTATTCGAAGGCAATTGACAAAGTTCCTTACAACCGTCTTTTAATAAAATTGATACACTATCGAATCAGGGGTCAAATACATGACTGGATAAAAAGTTTCCTCCAAGGAAAGACTCAGTATGTGGTCGTCGGTATCCAGTGTCCAGGTTTCATCTGGGGGGAACAGTCTTGGGCCCACTGCTATTTTTTTATTTTTCAAAATGATTTACTTGAAACAGTTTAATCTTCTACTCGATTTTTTGCAGACGACTGCCTTCTCTACAGAAAGATCAAATCACCGATAGATCAGACTATATTACAAGAGCATTTAAATAAACTACAGAAATAGGAGGATACCTGGCTTATGCGTGTTAACCCTGACAAATGTGAAGTCTTGAGAGAACAAACAAAAAGAAATCAATGCTTGTGATTTATAACATACATGGACTAACATTAAATCACAGATACAACCAAATACTTGGGACTCAGTATTCACAGGATTTTACACTGGGATACTCATATAAACGCAATTACCATAAAAGCAAACTCAATCTTTGCGTTTCCGGGAAGGAACACAAGGCGTTGCCCACCAAGTATATAAGTAATATAAAAGCTCAGTGTTACGCCACACCCGTAAGACCTAGAATGGAGTATGCATCAACTGTGTGGAGCCCAGCTAAAATATCTCAGCAGGGGCGGATCCAGGATTTTTCAACAGGGGGGTGGCTAGAATCAGAAACTGGTTTTAATTTGATACAGATAAAGTGCAAATTATAATATATATATATATATATATATATATATATATATATATATATATATATACTTTTTAGTAGTGTAAAAACATTAGCAATGTTTGGACGAAACGTAAATGTAGACTCAAAAGTAAAAATTTTCATATTATGATTATTGGTAATTTTATTTGAAAATATATTTCGGAAGTACTTGCAAACTCGCTCATCCGTTGTATACTCCTGTACAATGCTTGACAGGCAGGAAATACTAAATAAATTACAAAAAGCATAACAACTTAATAATTTGGCGCAATATATGATAAAGAAGCAACATTTTCTTGATTAAGATAACCTCCCGTATGTGTTATAAGTGCAGGCTTGATGGAATATATTAATCTGTAAAAACACGCATGCATGTATTTAACTAATGACAGCTGCTCTTTATTTGGGTAAAATTACACAAATACCAGTGCATAAACATGAACAAAAAAATCTCATCGTGATCCTTATGTACGAACAGACTTTTTTTGCAAATTTGCATATAACTTCATAGTATTCGCATATTTTGAGAATTTGGTTTGGGGGGGGGGGGGGGAGCAGTTAGATACCCAACCATAACCTACATATGCGCTATCAATTATCATTTGTGATCATATCAAAGGAGTGGAAAATTAGAACCGAGCACATGCATGCAAGGACGCATCAATAAGCATTCCTCTATTATATCAAAAACAAGTTTACCCATTCATAAAATAAATGCAAACGTAAACATTCAAAGGTAATAAGCAACATTGAATTATGTAAATATTAATGTGAGGCAAACCGATAACCCATTATAATTAGTTAAATACTCGAACTACAGCTGATTTTCAAGTTGATTTTACTTATTCGAGATTATTTTGAATGACCAGTAGCTTGAATTACTCTTCACTGTGTGCGGCTGCTATATAAAAGAGCTTATCAACTTACGGTAAATTTGATCTCTGGCATGTACGTCTTGATGTATTATAAAGCATTTGTTATCTATTATAAATTTATGCACCATTGATGAATGCATTGCTGATCGATAAGAAATATTCATAAATTAATACTGTGGGTATAAAATATTTAATTTTCCTGTCACATTTTGAAAAATTGTTCTTTTCACCATATACCTCTTACAAAGTGTTCGACTACGAAAATTCAAACGGATATATATACAGCCCAATCTTAGTCATTAATCATTTAAATGTTATTAATGACGAGCCAGCACGTTTTCAGATTTTAATTCTGCAATCATAATTAAGACCATGCATATACATAAACTGTTTACTGTGTTGTTTACTGTGTATGTATTTCCAAAATCAGGGCTAATTGAAAAATGTCGTCGAAGCCTTAAGAAGCTGCAACATTCTACGTGAACGGCGTAGAATTAATTTTGATAGAAATGTTAATGTCTGCATCCATTGTGGGTATTCCAATTTATTCTTTTAAAATATTATTAGATATAGGCATTGCACAGACACACGCTTTTAGTTCCATTTTTCCCCCAGTTTTTGTTGTTGTTGAATTGGTCTTTTGTTTAATGCTATATGGTAATTATAAATAAAATAATGCAAATGACATAAGGACATAACGGATAGATATACATATTTCTCTGATATAAATGCCTATAACAGTGGTTTAGGGGGGCTTCAGCCCCTAAAGCTCCCCCTCTAAATCCGCCACTGCGCAGATAAGTCAAGCTTGAGGCCATTCAACGAAGGGCTGCTTGACATGTAACAGGAAATGTTCACAGGACTATAGGAGTGTAACGGCCCAGCTTCAGTGGCAATCTGTAGAAAGGAGGCGAGAAACAGCTCATGTAGTAATGATGTACCGTAAATAATCTTGTCGCCATTCCGGTGGCATTTCATCTTATCCCTTACATGGTCCGGAAAAGAGGCCACTCCCATAGATATTTGGTTCCACTTGCAAAAACAAGTATTTATAAAGAATAATTTTTTCCAACGGCAATCCGTTTGTGGAATCAACTGCCAAATGGATTGGTTGAGGCTGACACCTTGGACAAATTTAAAGCCCAGCTGTCCAAAACACCACAAGTGATCTAAAGGTATGTGATTTTACGGTTAATATGCAGCACTTTACATATATTATTAGTCACAAACTCTGCAAGGTACGAATATACTTTTGGTGGTTGCACCGCATAATAAGAAAAAGAAGAGAAATAAAACCGCTTACAGACAGGTCTGGCATAAGACTATATAACTTGCGCAGTGGTCTTATTATGCTCCCGAGGCGGTAGTACACCTATAGGTAAAGCGCTGTTTAAAGAGAGTATGGTCTCATTACATTCCTTCAATTCATCCATTTCATCAAATCCTTGCTTGCAAGGGGAACATTTGCCGTAGACCGCCACCAGACGTCAGCACCGACATGTTTCGCAAATGAAAGCCGGGCATTTGCGGGTGCAAGATCCTATACGATCGAACATTCGCAAATTTGCGATTGCGAGGGGATTTGCGAAGGCTCGCAAATTTTTTTTTGCGAAGTGTGCTGGAAACCTCTCGCACGTCTCTCGCAATTTTGCGATATATATATATATATATATATATATATATATATATATATATATATATATATTTCTGAATTCTCCGGGTGCTGGCTTAAGACAGTCAATGAACACAAAAAGAAGAGAGACATCAACGCCAACATTTCAAACAATCATATTATTTGGATAACATGTACAGATTGTTGCTAAATTTTCAGCTACCCCTGTAGCCTTCGTCAGAGCGAGTGACTAACTGTAAACAAAGCTTATAGTGTGACCCTTCGCTAGGTCAACGGGGCTGGCTTGCCAGCTATACCCATTAATCAATCTGATGTCTTGTCAGGACTGGCCTGTGTATGTCCACATGAAAACAGGGCTGCTGCGGTGTCAAAGACAGGAAGGGGTTAGTCTCGAGGGGATAAGTATGTGCTGAGTGCCGGGTATTTACAGAGAAAAGCCAAGTCTTTGTTTAATCCTTTTATGTGCGTACGTAGTGTATGAATGTGCCTTTGTTCTGATGTGAATCTGTCTTTGCTGGAGGGAAAGTTGCCTTTAAGGATGGTGCATGTTAAATTTCGAAGAGAATGGTCGGATTTGTTGAAATGTGCGGCCACGGGGAATCCGGGGGTGTTGTCGCGGATGGTTTTTTTGTGGTTGTTCATTCTGAGCCTGAATTTGGTGCCGGTTTCTCCTATATAATTTCCCTCCCCATTGGGGCATTTTTTACAAGTAATGAAGCAAATGACATTGAGGAATTGCAAGAAAAAGGGCCTGGCCTGAGGGTTATGTTAGATCCTGGGGACTGAAATGTGGGTTTGGTGTTTAAAATATCGCAAATCTCACAGCGGCGGTCACCGCATTTGACATTCCCTGACGGGCTGTTTGTGTAGTTTCGAGTGGACAAGCATGCGTTTGAGGTTGGGAGGTTGTCTGTAAGCGGCAACGGGAGGCGTGGAGAAAAGAGAATTTGTAGCGGGATTTGAATTAAAGTGATTCCAGCATTTTTGTATATTTTTGTCGATAGAGATGATGGCCGGGTGAAATTCCTGGATCATGGGGATGCGTGAATTTCTTAGTAACTGAGGAGGCTGTTTCGTTTAATATTACAAACTTTTTCAAAATTTTGTAGGATTAACTTGAAAGGGTACCCTTTAATGAGGAAATGTTTGGCTAATTCGAGTGCTTTGCATTTAAAATCTGAATCATTTGAGCATATGCGTCTGTAGCGCAGCATCTGTGCAAATACAATATATATATATATATATTTCAATACTGATAGTGGCTGCATGGTTTGTGGCTGCACTGTATATATATATATATATATATATATATATATATATATATATATTGTCAGGGGTTGCCGACTCGCAGGTTCTCTCATGATAATTCGAACTCCAGACAGACGTTAAGACGATGTTTAATCAATATATTAAAGCCGCACAGGTTCGCACCATGCACATACACTAAAATATATTAAAACAGCTGGCTACTGGAGACTCGAGACTTGACACCTCCGACTTGACACTTGACACCGACTACCTTTTAAATGCCATCCCAGTATACTTATACATTCTAGAGGCGTGAGTGAGGACCTTAACGAAACATAGGCTACAAGGCTGATGTTGGTATCGTTATCTGTCCACTTCAGAGTAAATGTGTGTTTCCTGTCTGCTCTTAAAATGCCTATTAAGCAAAGACTATTATAAGCTCAACAATAAATAATACCTTGCTAGACAGCTCACACAACACTTTATCAGTTATACTAATTGTGACGTATTCACGAATTATAATTAACTTGTAATGTGAAATAAACTTAGATTATACTTTGTGGATCTTAATTTATCAACTGAAAAATGATTAATAACTGGAAAATTAAATAAGGTAAGGTATCATGGCATATATGTACATACAGAGAACAAAGAGGCCCACCTGATACTCTATTATTCTAAGAAATATAAATAAGGACCTGGTTGCTAATGAAGAATATACTTTTACAGAAAACACTCTGTCTCTCTCTATATATATCCATATGGGATATTGAGCAGGGGTCGAGTGGACGCCATCAGCCTCATCGCGCAGACGCTCGGCTGGGTGGCCCCTTACGCAATCAGACCAGAGAGACCAGAACTAATAGTTAACGGCTGGACATCAGTGTACGCCTAGACCTGTATATGTATAAGTGTGTACTTTGTAACATACCTAACCCCTTAAGTGTGACCGTCCTCGGCACACTAATCAAAATTACTAGTCAGCATAGGTACATTAGAAACACCTGTTCTATCTTCATGGGACATATCTGAATAACTTAAATGTTGAATTAACGACAATCACAGTGAAACTAAGAGCCCATTACATATGATAGAAAATATCCTTGGAAAAGCAGGAAGCATGCACAAAATATCCATATTTAAAATTGACATAGTTTATAAATACAAATATCATCTTATCAGCAAATATTTAGCCCTTTAGCATTAATATATGTCCTGACTGGGTACTACAATGTTAATGTTCAGTACTCTATATTAAAACTTTAGAATGTGAGATATTGTGAACCTGTCTTAACATAAAATCAAACAATCAAAATATACAGAGGCAGCCTATACAAGCAATTTATGCAGTCATGTGTCTGAAGTCAGATCTAGCGATACAGCTGTGGATTATCCTAGCCTCCTGTAAGCACTATAGATTACAACTGAATTACATCTAACATCAAACTCTGAAGACAACATAGTAACCTTCAAACCAAAACTTCTATCAAATCCACAGTTCAACTTATATCCATTAAATATATACTATCAATCACAACTGTTTTACTGACCAACCAGGGTCATATGGGCCCTCTTTTTACAAGAACTGTTAATATGCTTAAAACCAATAAACCATTCAAGTTTATCAGAACCATAAAAGCCTATACAACCAACTATATATCCATTATATATCTTAAAGGTATACCAGAAATAATTTAACAATACCCGATTAAAATTATGAAGCTTAAAGCTTATATAAACAAAAAAAAGATAGATAAATATGAAGTTCGACGTACATAATCAATGCTGAATCACAAATGAAGTAAACTACTTACACTTGCCTTGCAACGAGAGTAGAAAATAAAGATATCGACATGGCCATTCAGGGAAAAAATACATGAAGCACAAAACATACCTGCCCCAGGCAGAGCAAACATGGCGTCCCAACATATACAATTGATCCATCACTGGCATCTATCTGTACGATGTTGCCCCATGCCGCTACATATCCACATAACATAAAACAAAATATACCTGGCCGTCCATAGCCCACAACAAGTCCACAAATTAAAAAATGTCCATGTCGATGATCTCACCACTGTAGCCTTGGATCTTTTGCAAGAACCTGCATGGTCTTGATACCTTCTGCATGGCCCTGGTGTTAAGTTTCCTGTCTCTACAGCTGGATGGCAGTGCTTCTGAAGTTTGTCTATCCGCAGTTCACCAAGGATTGAAGGCACATTGAACCTTCCATTTTTTTTTTAAATAAATTAATAATCTTATTCCGATATTGCGGGGTTTTTTTGGTTGTCGATCACAGAGGTAATGGTTCATGAAGTTAAACATAATATTATAAGCCACGATTGCAAGACAGGTTGACCTGATATTTTGAAACGTCCATTTTGCTTCCATGTCTTTTCTCATTTTCTTCAAATTGAGCCGCAAATCTACATGCACCTTTTTTCTTTTTTTTTATTTGTTAACTTATCCATATGGTTTTGATAGGGTCCGGTAAGTGGTGAACTTCCTGAAACTCCTCCATTCTGAGCATGGGAAGCGGGTTCGAGTGACTAGTTCACTAACCTGGACCATTTGATTTGATTCGTTCCATGGCATAGGTCCGTGAAGCGGCGAACTTCTGAAATCCCATCTCTGATCAGCAATTTGTCAGGGGTTGCCGACTCGCAGGTTCTCTCATGATAATTCGAACTCCAGACAGACGTTAAGACGATGTTTAATCAATATTTTAAAGCCGTACAGGTTCGCACCATGCACATACACTAAAATATATTAAAACAGCTGGCTACTGGAGACTCGAGACTTGACACCTCCGACTTGACACTTGACACCGACTACCTTTTAAATGCCATCCCAGTATACTTATACATTCTAGAGGCGTGAGTGAGGACCTTAACGCAACAAGGGCTACAAGGCTGATGCTGGTATCGTTATCTGTCCACTTCAGAGTAAATGTGTGTTTCCTGTCTGCTCTTAAAATGCCTATTAAGCAAAGACTATTATAAGCTCAACAATAAATAATACCTTGCTAGACAGCTCACACAACACTTTATCAGTAATACTAATTGTGACGTATTCACGAATTATAATTAACTTGTAATGTGAAATAAACTTAGATTATACTTTGTGGATCTAAATTTATCAACTGAAAAATGATTAATAACTGGAAAATTAAATAAGGTAAGGTATCATGGCATATATGTACATACAGAGAACAAAGAGGCCCACCTGATACTCTATTATTCTAAGAAATATAAATAAGGACCTGGTTGCTAATGAAGAATATACTTTTACAGAAAACTCTGTCTCTCTCTATATATATCCATATGGGATATTGAGCCGGTCCTACTAAACACCGGAATAACCCGGAATCACCCGGAATACAATGCAGCATTTGCAAGAACTGGGTGCACCGAAAATGCGTACCGATGAGCTGTGAACTTATGCTATCCTGGAAGGACAAGGGCCTGGAATTCATCTGCATGCCGTGTTCATTTGCGGAGGCAGTTACGATGTGAGGATGGCTTTGAACAGGTTAGTGTTAAATGTGATCTTTTTATGCTTTGGGGGAAAAGGTTTTGTACCAAAAAAAATATAAGTTAATAAATGCAACCGGTGACATTTTTCATAAGGCACACAAACATATATAGTGGCTCTCTGAAAGAAAAGAATGAAAAAAAATGAAAAGAAACCTAGACAAGAGAGAAATTTACCTGTGTATCAGATTTTTTAAAAAGCAAATAATGTATCGTCCCGATAATTTTTTCTTGTAATAACCTTTTTATGGATAAGGGCTCTTTTTAGTGAACGGGGGAACGTGCGTCCCCGCGCGCTGAGATAAAAACACTTATTTGAGGTTATCCATGCATGCATGCATGTGCGTGCGGAATCGCGCCAGTCCGCGGAATATCCAATGAGCGGGCCTGCCCGGCCCTTAGCCTTCGTCGCAACATGGTTGCTCCAGGAATCACGCATTCTTATTTATTTCTCCGCTTTCACTGAAGATAGCATGTTGCTTCTCGCTCTCGAACTCCAGCTATTGACAAAACTTACTATAATCTAAATGCTTCTTTTCCGTTATAACTGATAACATGGGCCTAAAACCTGTGCAGGGTTCCGATTTATAGAAATATCGCTTATTAGTAACAGTTCACAGCGACAAAAGCAAACTTAATTGAAAGTCTTTATCGTCTTTTTTTCTGAAAGCACCCCAAAACACATTTTACAGAATTTAACTTATTACTCAATGCTAGACATACGCTCTTTACACAGCGCTTAAACTATAGGCCTAGTACCTATATCAAGATTTCCGCTGCCTCGGGAGCGTATGCTGGACAGCTTTTCTAAATTTCCTCTTATTTACACATACAAATTCACGCGCGTCTCGCTTTCACGCGTTCATGCTTGCACGGAAAGGGAGCCTAACAATAATAACAATAGTGCGTGAAGTAATTTATGTTACACACACACTGCACATACACAATATATATATATATATATATATATATATATATATATATATATATATATATATATATATTTATATATATATATATATGTTATAATATGTTGATTCGATTGAATAATCATAAATGTCTGGTAGGAAAGTGATCCTATGGACTCATTCCTGTTTAAAGTTGTCAATTAATAAAAAATAATTCAGCTCAGCTGACTGCAAGTCATCTGAGCTATAGCGAAGACCTGGCTTCCTTATTGTTCATCATTTTTGTTTTATATACATGATATATTACAGTTATCAAAATGTTTTGGAAAGGTATTAAAAAAGACATTTAAATCACTAAAAAATAAACAGGAAAGCCTGGTGATATTTGTAAAAATATTTTTTTAGAAAATCGAAGAAAACAAAACAAGCGTTCCATAAAACGAATTACTTCGGGTTTTTTCATCACTTTAGGACAACTTATAATATTATACATTTACTTTTGTTAACATCTCTCTTTGCTTAAAAGGCTCATGTTATGGTTGTTAAAAATGCACTTTAATCTTAAAATCAAAGTGCGCTTTTGAGAAAGAGTGAAACAGATAACAGTTAGTTGTCGTGAAGGCCTGCTGGATTGGTTTGTCTGCTTGGCTGACCCGCGCTTAATACGATTGTGAGCCCAGTTATTTCGTATTGCTTACGGATACTCCTTTGCGAGGAGTATCAATTACAATCGCTTTAACATATTTACCCGAAGATCTAAAATGAGTTTCCATCAATTGCTTCAATTTTCATATTGACACACACCTTACTGTAATATTAAGAATGTTTACAATAAACTGTGGTGGGCCTACATGTCACTTAGACATAACAATACTGCATGTTTGGACAGAGCAGTAATGGTCCTTAAGCTCCAATGCAAACCAAGACAGTTATTAGACGATATAGCCTTTTCAGGTGGTTAAAAGCGCCTCCTCCCTCATGAACACTCAATGTCTCTGTCAGTATAGATGACATACCTGTAAACAGCATCTTTAATAAAAAGTGTACCAGCGATAGACATTATATAAATAGACTGATTCATTGAGCCTTGTTTGCAACAAGAACGTTCGAAAATAACTACCACGCAAACAAATAAGAGCACGATGAATAGAATTTAGTGTAAAGAAACCCATAGATATTGTAGAACAGCGTAACAAGAGTCCTCGAGTACACGTGCACTTGTGCAGGAGAGCTGTTTAGATAAACATGAAAGGCCCCTGGGCGACCAGTTAATTAAGACAATTATCATTATCTCACGTGGGGTAATACCACGTTTAAGCAAACTACTAAGTAAACCAGCCAGTCACTTGATCCTCCAAGAGATAGCCAGGGGTACTCGGGGGACTGGAGGATTTTGTCCATACATATTAGTGAGTTGTCCTGTTTATACTCTAAGAAAAAAGGGTTCTTGGGGGTTCCATGCAGAACCTGTATGGTTCCAGCTGGAACCATAGTTCAACTTAGAACCGTTTTTGATATCCATGGGTTCCAGATAGCCCACTTAAGGTTCTTCGTGTGTTCTGCCCGAAGAGAGGGTGCCTGATAGAACCCTACAGTACCAATACGTGTGTGGGTCACTGTCCTAAGCTGCACTATGAATCAGTATTCACTGACTTTGTGTGATAAATGATGTCATTATCTTATCTCATTATTTCGCATATTATCTTATATTAAATAGAATTATAGTTTCTTTTTTTATCTTACCTTATGTTATATTATATTTATAAATAATAAAACTAATAGAAATATAGAAATATATAATATGATATAATATTAAATCATAATAGCATATTATATATTATAAAACATATGTACACATATATATATACACCACAAATATATAAATATATATACATACATATTTGTATATGTTTATACATATATACACACACACACACACATATATATATATATATATATATATATATATGCAGTGGCGGATCCCCTTTTGAGCCAAAACAACCTTTTCTGAGGGGATCAAACCAAATTTTGCGACCCTGACATTTGACAACTACACCTGATGGCCTTATCGATTTTGTTCATAATGCAAGGCAAGATTAACATTACACTGACAACATAAACTCGACATTTTCCCCCTAAACTCGTCCGAAAAGACGAGGGGTGATCCCGTCAGAGCCCGCATCAGCCAGTGGGTAAGTCCAAGCAGCGGGAGGCGGGCTACGGGTGACGAGTTGCCTGGTCGGGCGCGAACAGTGGGGGGCGCCTGGCAGCATCTGGTCACTCTTGTGTGCTGCCATTCGCAGGCTACTGTCACGTGGCAGCATCTCAGCGGCCTTTTCGAATGTCTAACAGCTTTGAACGAAGACATCCACAACGGCCATTTTGAATATGCTTTACCAGTCCCTCATGAGAAGTGAAAATTTGCTGAAAAAAAGAAGACTAAGAATACGGGTAAGTTGCTGTATGGTTGATCGCTTACAAAGGCCCGCTATCACTCTGATGTTTAGAAAAGCTATGTGTTTTTATACAGCATTAAGCCAAGATTCAGCCCTCACCACTGCCCAGGCAAAAGGCCAGTTGATACCACGTGTTATTGTATTGTGTAATATGGGTGCCCTGGCAGAGTGGTCATGTTCATGTATAATAATCTGCAGTGCCAGCGATGTGTTTTCATATACTCAAGTACACATTTATGTTTCATATATATATATATATATATATATATATATATATATATATATATATATATATATATATATGGGGTGCGTGCGTGTGGGTTTTGTATATAAGTACACTAACATACAATAAACGCACAAATGAGTATACTAATATATGTATGTGGATTTGTTTCGCCTTATTACTATGGGTAGCATTGCATTGATATAGACCATAATTCATATTGGATTTTAATATGTGTATAATTCATATTAATTTTCTTTACTTTCTGTGTATTTGTAGATTCGACTATAAATAATATTTATCTCTTTAAAATTAATATTGTTAGTTTATTTGCCTCTGCATTGATAAATTATCGCCATTTTGAATTAATGAACTGATTATGACTTTATCTGTAATATATATATATATATATATATATATATATATATATATATATATATATATATATATATATATATATATGCATATAAAATTAACTTGTCGTTCTTCTAGATATAGCACGATCAAAGAAGCAATATATTTGTCAGAATATTCTCAGAAAGGCAGAAAGTGTTATGTTGTTGACATAATTTATATAGCATATAAAAATTTGTTCTTTTCAGTACTGACCATCAATACTGCGACAGTATAACTACCAAGGCTGTTTAAAGAGAAAGATGAAGAGCTGTTTGTCCTGAATAAGGTAGGTGTGTGCAGGAGTGGTCTGCATTATTGAATATGTCTCGTTATTCCTTCAAAATTCAAATTTTTTTTTATTAAAATTGAAACCTTAAGCACAGGCATGTTTTACAATGAAAGAGGTTTAATCTGGATCATGCATTTGTTCATTTACTGTTGCTGTGTTATATTTTGTTTTAACAGTGTTACCAGGTAATATATAGTTTGTACATATTATACATTGTATCCCACCTGTTATATTTTAACAAGATGAGACATTGGTCACAGTGAGTTACAGGACAATGTCCACAATTTTCCATGTTCAGATTGATTACTTATTGTTTCCTTCTTTCTTTTGCAGGCTGATGCCAAACTGACGCCGTGTGTTCTGTTTAAGGATTGTCAGGAAGGGAATCCATTGACTGCCAAGAGGGCATCAATCCAGGTAGATCGCGTCACCGTCGTGGACGAGCATCCAACTATGGACGCGACAACAACCTTATGTTGTGTCATTGGGTTGTACTTTATGTTTAGTACAGTTTATTCTAAGGGACTGACAAACGTTGTAATTTCTCCATGCACAGGTCATGAACATGCCAGATCCACCCAAACACAAAGGCCAACAGTCGTAAGGGTCTTTGGGGCCCTAGGATTGTGATTAAAGATCAAAGGCAACAAAAGAAAAGATTGAACTGGTGCGGCTGTGTGATATGCTCGGTGTGGAAAAGTTTGAAATCAACCCCTCAAATCGAACGTTTTAGGGATCATTTTAATAAAATTTTGCTCATCACACCTCTTGAATATTACCATAAAATCAACACTGTTAGAAAGATCAGTAATTGGTAATTAGGATACAAGTTTACTTATTGTTGTTACCGAGGCCATGAAAGTGATGAGCATATTTATAGGTGTTTAATTGATGTAATTCGGTCTTGTTGTAAGGCAGTATATAGGCAATTAAATTACATGAAATGGATCCGTTGCATGTATCGTGGATTATATTACAACTCTAATTGTATGGGCATCAGATTCAATATATTTTACCTTAGGACTGACCGAGTTGCCGAGTATGAAGAATGGACATTATCCCGTACCGTTTGAAAGATTCGTTTGCGATTTTTAGATATGCAATATCATCAATCCATGCCGCATGGTCATGTTTTATATAATTTTTTACAGTTGTTTATGATATGCAGATTAAAATGTTTTAACATTGAGCACGTTTGTTTTTTTCAGTTAACAATCAAAGCATATTTAAAACGCAACAAACACAACACAAGAACAGTTTTTACATTTAAGCAATGAAATGAAAATGATCCTAAGAAATATTTTGCCAAATATTTTGCATGAATTGCCCAACTGTGCTTCTCTACAATACAGCTGCTTTAACACAAATGTCATCATCACATCACAACTTAAATGTATAAGATCCGATTGGTTTAAGTGAAGAGAACCCATATCCTAAAGAATATTTCGTAAATTAATATGAATACAAAATGGAGTATTCATCCATATATCTGTCATACCAGGACCCTGTAAGAACCCTTATCCGAAGAATCGGTTCCAGAAAGAACCTATCAGTAGGGTTACAAGAAGCACCCATTGTTAGGGTTATACAAAGAACCCTTGGGGTTCCATGAAGAACCATAAGAGAGGGTTCTATGAATAACCCTGACGAACCTTTCAGTAGGGTTCTAAGAAGCACCCATTGCTAGGGTTATATATGGAACCCTTGGGGTTCCATGAAGAACCCTTAGCGAGGGTCCTATGAAGAACCCTGACCAAAGGGTTCTACCTGGAACCTTTAAGGGTTCCCCACTGGATCCACTCTAAAGAACCCTTAAGGGTTCTACATGTAACCCTTTTTTCTTAGAGTGTAGACGAGTTTGGCATATTGCCTCAATTTATCATTGAATATTTTGATTAATTGTACGCTTAATATGACATACATAAAATTCCTTTGAAATCACTTTCAAAAGAGCTTAAATATGCATTTGCAATTTATAAAATTAATTTTTTGATACTAACACTTCCTTTCACTCTTATTTTTGTAACAAATTCAAATGCAAATGCATATGTTAGGCCCTCTTCCATGATCGCGTTTCGGTATATGGTACAATATACATGTATGATTCATTATATTTGTCCAGTGCTTGCGTATGCCCCTTAAATAGAAATATCTTAACGTTTAGGTACCTGGTATGTAAAATGCAACTTAAACTAGACAGGGTATAAAGCGAAAATAATTCAATGAATATAACAGGTTTAAAGATAGAAATGGTCTTGAACTTTGTATTATTTAATGGAAACAAAATATATATTTTATATCTACAGTATATCTGTATTGTTCCATCTAGCAGTATGACAATATACAGGTAGTCCTGAAATGGCTAAGAAATTAAAAAATGAAAATAACTACAATTTGTAAGATGCACTTAAACTGTTCACGATTTGATCATTTTTTTATGTAAACGTTTCAGGCTTGATACTGCGAGGCCACAAGACGGAAGACCTGTCAGAAATGAAAAGAAGCTGAGCAGGGCGGCAAAGAATGAGCGGCTGCTTATGCAAACATACGGGGTTCACTTACCTTGTGTGGAAGCTCCAACAGCGGAACCAAGGAGAGAGGATCCTATAAGTGGACAAATCCTGAGGATGCATGATGAATTCACCTGGCAGAGATTCAGCCCAAGATCTACAGATGGAGATTGAAACTGTCTGTTTCGCGCGATCTCTCTGGGTCACTATGGGACACCAGATTACCACCTTCACCTGCGTCTTGCTGCAGCCCTGGAAATTGTGGAAAACCGCCACTTCTATGACTGTGACAAAAGTGAGTTGGTAGATGATTACCGCGTAGTCCCGTTTAAGTTTCATGAACTGCTGAAGATGGTATGTGGTGAGTACTGTGATTTGACCGTGATGTTCGCTTTGAGTACCGTCCTGGGTCTCCCACTTGGATCTTACTTCCCCCCAGTACCGGGTGCTATGGAATATAGCCAGGCATACACCAGAACTATATGCGGCAGAGGAGTAAACACCGGAACCCAACCAGCTTTGACGGTCATGTGGACAACCCTTGACCAACGACAACGGAAGAGTTTCGTGCCTAACCATTTTGTGTTGCTGTGTCCACGCGTTAGGGTCACAGGAATCACGATGAGCACACCTGCAAAGGAGGAGACTGAGATGTTCGAAGTAAACATCAGCAGTATAAATGAAACCTCTGAGAACAGCAAATGCACAGATGAGGACAACTTCTCCTTGCCGGACCTTGATACCATTAAGAAATCTGCCCAGGGAGATTATAACTGTAGCCCTACTAAGACACAGGGTTCATCGGGTCACGCTTCTATTGTCGCCTGCGAGTCTGTTGCCAGTGATTCACAAGATGAGATAACTGACATTTTAGCAATTGAAGCATCAAGCACTGGTTCTCCTGCGAGAGATCACCACGTTGGAGATGCTGATGGAGGAACCCCACTCGCTAACTCAAAGTTCCTGGCCATAGATGAGTTAATACGTCTGATGGAGGAAAAAACGCCACTGCCAAACATACCATGCGGAATAAAGGAAAATGTCTGTTTTGTAATTGACAATTCAGTTAATATTGACAGACGGAAACAGGGCAAGTGTTCACATTTCGCCGATGACTGTGGTTCCTGGGACTCAAACGGAACCAGTCCACATACCCTCGTCTGGAGACAACAAACTGGTAAAACTCTCCAAGTGATAGTGCGAGATGGTCATTTCTGTGTGATCCGCCGGGTTAACAAGAAGATGACACCGGTGCCCCTTGATCCCCAGCCACCTGCAAGTGAGATCCTTAATGTAAGGCGCCATTATGTACATCTGAAGGCATCAAAAGAGTATAAGAAGAAGGTTTCATGGATAGAGGAACTTGAGAATGTGGCTTGTGTGGAATATAGTGGGAAATGGCCTGGCCTCAACCAGCATGGCAATAGCCGTTCTAATACAGCTCCATATATCAGATCAAAAGAAGGTGTCATAGAGAAAATAAGAGAAGAAGTTAAAGGAAAAGCTTCAAAACAGGCCTACAATAAACTTCTTCTCGATGAAACTTTGACGAGTGCACCAAAAAATCTGAAACAGGTCCAGGACATTAAATACCAAGAAACCAAAAGGGCGAGACCTGCTGGACATTACAGGGGCAATTTTGCCGACCAAGTGATGCAGATTATGACGTCCATGCACTGTCAACCCAATCCCTTCATTCAAGAGATAAGCATGTCGTGCGGTAAAATACCAAACATATTATGTTTCACGAAAGAACAAGTTTGGGATTTACGCCGCTTCTGTTGCTCACATCCTGTGGGCCAAATATCTCCGATGGGTGTGGACAAAACGTACAACTTAGGAGACTTATTTGTGACTGTAATCACATACAAAAACCTGGCCGTCAAACATGATGTTACATGGGAACAGTGATGTGCGTACCTTTGGCACTCTTTTCCGACGTCTCTCGATGGAACTTGCGGGTACATCATCTCAGCCAGTAGTAGGATCAGATGAAGAGAAGGCGATAGTCAATGCTGTGTACCAGGCATTTCCCTCGGGGAAACACGTTACATGTATGCGCCATCTGAAAGAAAATGTTAGGAGCTTCTTGGCTGACAAAGTCGGATTAGCTAAAGCGGAGAGGGATCGGTTCCTTTCAGCTCTCTTCGGAGAAGACAATTTAGTCGCAATAGCGGAAAGTACAGAAATTAACCACAGGTTAGCTGAACATATTGCTGAAATTAGCCGTGACGTCAGTCCAAATTTGGAAAAATACCTGGCGAAACAGGTGTTGCCCTGACAACAAACCGCCATCTGGTGTCTAAATATATCATAAACGGTCAAAGCTGGCAGCGTGAAAATCAGTTGCTTCTTTAGAAGCGCAAGATTTCCGCTGCCTCGGGAGCGTAACAGGTCGTCAGCACGGGGCACTGCAACGCTAGTTGTAAATTGGGGGAGGGGAGGCTTCAAACAGCAAAGTGGTTGTGGATGTCCCCTGTGGGTTGGTTCGGGGGGGGGGGGGGGCGCAAAAAATGAGGGCCGTCAGGCATGATGGTTTTCTAATCATTGAAGCCCACACTTATCTCTCAACATTGTAAAAAAATTAACTCATTTCAATAATTAAATGGGGAACAGGGGGGAAATCACCGTTCACATGCGGTATGTGCATAGATCTTATAGAATTATAAGGGGATACTTCTATTCATTCTTGTCAATCCTCAGTCATCCTGCAGTACCACGCCAAATATATACAAGACATTTATAAAGTTTAAACATTTAATATAAATCTGAAAACATATATTTATATATATATATAACATAATATGAACTAACCCCGTGGCAAAAGCGCCCGGAACATTAACATTAGCTATACATAACAGGGACCTATATATATATATATGGAAGCGCATAGCGGAAAATAGTGCCCATTCGAGGCATTTTACATATACACAAACAACACATACTGATACACATATAACTAATGATATATACAAATATATAAGAATATTTTGTATAAATTGTGGTAACCAGATATATTTTGTTTGTAGGTCATCATATACTTGTGTGTATATATATATACCTCATTTCTTTATTTTCTTTAAGGGAGTTGTGGTCCTGGCATTTATTTTTCTCTTTCTTTGACCAGGTTTTTTACTGCCATTTCTCGGGGCTTAACACAGTGGTAGAAACGTGTCAAGTGGCGGTCACGTTGTGATTGTTTCAGATTATTCCAACCTGAAACTGGTCGTTCAAACTGACGGTATTCGCTGCAAAATTGAAACTCCCCAACCCCTACCAGACACCTTTCAATATCTTTCTGCTGAGCTCTAACCAGCGTGTGTAGCTTGGTGATAAGATCCCCTAAGGATTGCTGCTTCCATTCAGTACACAGTTTTAGCTGATGGTTAATGCTTTCACAATTGTTGTTTGTTCATTTGACGAATGACATAGTAGGGTATGTTTATGATATATTTAGACACCAGATGGCGGTTTGTTGTCCACTGAAATAAACGTGCGTACGATGCGACAAGCAGCCAATCAGATGCCTATCAACAAACACTCGACAGGCATCCTGGCTCCGCCCATTGCCGCGCTTCAAGCGACGTTTGATGAGTTTCCGGTCGAATTTAAATTGCTCCCTCTGCATTCTCGCATCATCGACCGATTCGATTATGACATTAAGACTGTGTTAGCGACGCGTTGCCATGTATCTGTTGTCTGCAGAACTGAAACCAGCCAGCGAGGTGTGCACGCAGCCTTTGTTGTTACGTTTCGTTTGAATTACAGCTCACCGGCCGAGCATCCTATGTGCCCAAGGCCCTAAGCAAACCACGTCAGGGGCAATTCTCTCTGAGCCTGTGGCCTGTTTAGACGGTTACGCTGGAGGATGAACTGTCACTCAAAAAGAAATGAATATGATTGGCTCCGTGTATTCCTCGCTTGGCTTTGTCTTCCAGCACAAAGTTTCATCTGATTGGACAAAAATACAGTGCTCCCCTCTGGTGTTGCAAAGCAGGATACGAGGTCATAACAAACAGCGCCTTATGATATACGAAGTAGCCCTATAGGTAAAGCGCTGTGTAAAGAGCGTAAAGACCTGTGTGTATACAGTAACTTCATCATTAGTGTGAAACGCTAAATTACGTATATACTCAAATTTTTGACACTCGGTAAACATAATCTATCTCAGCATCGACTGTAACTCAAATACTGATATTTATCACTCAATTGAGGCTAGGCAAACAATGATCAATTATAAATTCTGGCTGCATTATGGTAAAGTAAACCTATTCCACGTGCATTTGTAGTGTGAATGGAGGATTTCATCCAGATCCCAGACTTTGCCCTGATTTGATTGGCTGGAACACGTGACATCATGGACTGAATTTTATCAAAAACTTAGATCTAGTAATGCGTATTGTTCTTATTCTCTGTTGAAAAGTTTGGAGTGACAGTGTCAGAAATACCGTGCTTTTACTGAGATCTAGAATTTTTAGTCACAGGGGATTTCCCAGTGTGTGACGTCACTGCCGTGTTGACAGTGATCATAAATGTGCCAATAGTTTTTGAACAAATCACACGACCTCATGTTTTTAGTAGAAAAATATATGGAAAAAAAAGTTTTTCCTCCAGGAATTGGGCTCATTTTATGTAAAATCTATATTAATATTTTTTTCATAACTAATTATGTTATATGATGATATAATGAGATTAGGAATACGTTTGCTTGATTTGATCCTTAAAGCTAAGTGGCACGCTTTCCACTGCGCATCGCTGAAAGCCTGGCCCAGACTGAGAAGCCGGGGCCTAATAAAACTCATGAAAAAAGACCCTTACGTAAAAGAAACGATCTTGAAACTGAGTAAGTCATAAAGATTGGGTTTGTCCATTCTCTATGAAATAAAAGTTTAGCTAATAATTTTTTTAGTGGTAATTTATTAGTTTAATAATGGATTAAAATGCCTTTATTTGGGGCCGTCAGAAAAACCAGGCACACAGAAACGGCCGTATCATACTTATTTTATGCGTATTTTACACTTTGTCTAGTTGATTATAATAGAATGGACAGTATCTAACCATAGACACCAGAAGGGTAAGTAAAATTCGGAAAATCAAGCCGATATCTCATATGGTAAAACAGACGGTCAATTTTCACGCAATACGTCTCCCGGGCAAATATGAAAATGAATTTACACTCCATTACAAATTACACATTTCTCATTTTATGACTGATTACGTTAGATTAGACAATCATATAATTGTGTACAAGATTTAAAACGTAAAATATTCCAAATTTCAAGCGTTTATTAAGGTTTTCGGGATGGTCTCATAAAAGGCTAATGAACGTACCATATACCATGATCGGACCAAAATCGTCATGCATTGTACAGGGTACAGAGGTCCAATTTTCAACAAGTTTCGATTTATATAGCCCTAATGGTTATTCCCGTTACTGTTCAAGTGTTTAATTTTTATTTGAACTGGTTACAAGATAATCTTTAAATTTATTTAAATTTTATGTTTTAGATGTTATTTGGGACCACAACTTAATGTAGCACTTTATCATAGAATCGCTACTTAACTTAGTGAAAAAATAAAAAAAAATTGGAGGTGGCAGATCGATAATTTATTGCCTACGGCTGATTAATTAATTGCCATCCACACAACCATGTATACGAAACCACTCCTGCTTATTCACTTATCTCAGAATTTTATGTCATCTTGCTAAGGGAAACTACTTTTGAAGCTATATGCATAATTTTTATGCAAATTTCATATACTTGAAATACAGAAACTACTGTTTGACTGCTTGGATCTGTTGTGACCCCATATTTTTGGGTGAAAATTGATCATATAGTATAAGTGATTCATAGGCCAAAGTAAAGGAAGGAATCAATTCTAGTTTTTTTGTAAATTTAATTTTAATCCTGCAGAGGAGTGATGTATTCTGGTCATTTCCGTCACGTATTTATTTTTATTATATATGAATTTTGACCATATATTTTTTTTGTTTTGTTTTTTTCTTACAATAAAATGTCTTTATTCCATCAAAAAATTATGTTGTTGACTTCTTTTTTTTTTAAGTTTCCAGATTACACGTTATTGCATATTCTGTAGTTTATCATATTCTTTAACTGATTTTTCTTCAGTCCATCATTAGAGCCAATTTACCACCGTCGTGTTTAATGGTCATATCTAACCAAAATGCATTGTGACCACCCTTGATCAATTTGATTTCCGACATGAATCAACCTTAACGCTAAAGTATAAA
Source organism: Sipunculus nudus (assembly GCA_026874595.1). Lineage (NCBI taxonomy): Eukaryota > Metazoa > Annelida > Sipuncula > Golfingiida > Sipunculidae > Sipunculus > Sipunculus nudus. Next base: position 87,130,401 of record CM049309.1, on the reverse strand, counting down.
AGTTTCCGTGGATTATCAATTCCAGAAAAAAATAGTGGCACTTAGCTTTAAGTCACTATTTTCCGTGACACCACTTTGCATTTAGGTAGCGAGACGCCACCTTGTGTTTAAGTTACATACTAATCTTCACCTCTTGCTCCTTACCTCATAATGACAGAAAATACAGTGAAAAAGTTCGTCTACGACTTCCGTAATTAACCTTTAATATTTCTATGACTATGAAATACAAATATGAATCATATTTCGTCTACAATATTGTTGGTAATGATTTATTAGGCGTTATTTCGGGTTATTCCGGGTTATTCCGGTGTTTAGTAGGACCCATATTGAGCAGGGGTCGAGGGGACGCCATCAGCCTCATCGCGCAGACGCTGGGCTGGGTGGCCCCTTACGCAATCAGACCAGAGAGACCAGAACTAATAGTTAACGGCTGGACATCAGTGTACGCCTAGACCTGTATATGTATAAGTGTGTACTTTGTAACAATATATATATATATATATATATATATATATATATAAAATGAAAAAAGATGAAGGTAACAAAAATGATATGTAATTATTTAAGACTTGATTTCAGGTATCAAATCCACGATACTAGGAAAATTCAGAAATCATACCTTCTGCTAAGCTGCGCCTTCAGAACTAATCCCTGAAGTTAAATTGACATACCACGATTTTTTTAAAGGCCGGGAGAGAGGGAAAAGGGAGGGGCGTTGAACCTAGGACGTCTTGTTGCGTTTTCCAACGCCGATCCAACGCATCCCTAATTTGCAAATATAATAACATTAATTATTTGAACGCCTCGTAAAAATACTTAAAACTTGTTACATACACTGTATAACTTTCATAATCATCATGCCTCATTGAGAGAAATTCGCTTTTTATTGGTATTTACTCTGTATGTTATTATGCAATTCTCTCAATTAACACGATTTATGTGCGCACATGCTTCAAAACATTATTTGAATGTGCATGTAATTATTGTTATAATAATTATACATTTTTACATATGCATATGTTCTGATTGTTGAGATTTCGGTAAAATCTTATATATAATTCGTGATAAAAGAGAAATAGATGCAAAAAATCAGGAATATTTCAAGGGAATTTATATCATATAATTGTTTTATATTTTGAGAAAAAAAACTTTTTCATAAAATGTAGTGTAAGAATTTACTGAACCTGTAAAGATTTATGTAATACAAATTTGACAATTTACCAGGTAAAGTAATTTTCTCATTTTACACAAACGTGAACCAATCCGAAGTTTATTTATAAACACGTCTGCCATAGATATGCCATACACATGCAACCATTGACAAGTGCCAAAATTAAACTTGAAACATTGATTTGTTACCTCACCATTCTTGTGGCGTGTCTTTTGATCTTAATGTTTTTTAAAGTTTTCGTATATTTCTCTGTAGAATCAAATGGACATCGGAACATTTTAATTTTGTACTATTACTGTCCATTATATATTCAAATTCTCCAATAAATCATGCAGAAAAACACCGATAGAATCGATAGAACCGATGCAAAAATATGAGATAATTAGTCATCTAATTCAGCTAAAGGAATACTGTTAATTTATAATATAATAATTTATATGATATATAATTTATGTATGATATATGATTTATATATGGTATATATACCGGCTTCTGTGGCTCCGGGGTAGAGCGCAGGACTCGAAGTCGGAAGATCGTGAGTTCGAAACCTTAGCCGAGGCGGTGAGGTTTTTCACGGTTGGCCCCCACCCAGGGTGAGCGCTCTTCGGGCTTAATGGGAAGGTCGTGCCCAATGACTGTGTTTCACTCACAAACGAATGCGCCTTTCGGGGGTCCTCGGTGGTATGATTACCAACCCAGGGCCCGCAGGTGCAGTAGTCACCGGGCCTGGTAAACGCCAGGATATCAAATGAGAGGAAGCGTGTGATACTGCTCTGTCACGTAGTCCGAAACCGGAATGGAAATCTGCAACTGTACATAAATTAGTTAAGCTAGCATTAAAAAAATGGAGACGGTTACCTCAACCAAAAAAAAAAAATTAAAAAAATTTGTATGATATATATTATTTTATAAACCCTATATACATTAATTGACGTCACTGAAACACTGAAAACCAAAAATGTGTTTGGGAACACATTTAAATGTGTACGAGACTTGTATCTGAGATGAGGCATTAAAATGTGTACAGAAACACATTAATGTGTATGATAAATTTAATGTGTTTTGTAACACATCATAGATGTGTTTGGGAACACATATAAATGTGTTTCGGAACACACATAGACGTGTTTCAGAACACACACATGTGTTTGGAAACACATAGAGATGTGTTAGAGAGTTGTATCTGGGACGAGGCATTAAATGTGTACGGAAACACAGTAAATGTGTATGATAATAAAAATGTGTTCTGAAACGCATTTGATGTGTTCTGAATGTGCTAAAATGTGTTCTGCAAAAGTTCCAAATACATGTAGCTTGCCTGGTCTTGAGACTGGAATAAGTAAGGAATAAAAGTATCTAATCCATATAATTCAGCTGTATATTCACCTGTAACACAGAAAACAAATAACAAAAGCAGTTACACAAATTTGAACCATTTATCATAATATTTTCACCGTATATTTATTCAGTTTATGAAAAAAATATATTATAGTCCTTGTCCTTATTGAATACAGAGACACAGGTCTCTAATGATGTTTTTCTGTAGTATGCAGGCCAAGAATCTGAGAAAAACACCCCAGATTATAACTAAACCAAGTGATGCACATACTATAATATACAGAAATGGGGTATATATGTAGAGTGCAAGTTGCCGAAATGTCATAATATATGGTAAATATAAGTTCAATGAGTCTGGAGTAATTGTGCATTCCTCTATGATGTAGCCCTCTTAATTGGATCACCAGCAGTCTTGAGACAGCCTCATTTCGCTCCTCTTCTTGAAGAGCATAAAGACTTGGGTGGGCTTAAGTCCTATAAAATAAGAAAACGAACGTATAAGAAATTAAAAAAAACAAACAGGCATGAAACATTGTGCAGTTGTATATTAGCATTTACTACTCGGGTGGGGAGGGGGGGGGGGGGGCATATATGTAGCTAAGTCACCAACATAACAAGAGTGTGGCTGTATAAAAGCACGCTGCGACTGTGACAACCTTATAGGGTTACAAACCTGACCCTGTTCTACAACAAGCTGCCTGCTGTCTTATCAGTAGTTGTTACATGTGCCCTGTACTGAGCGAAGCTTCATGAACTTTGTGCATGGCCCTGCATGCATACACATGCATATACAGTGAACAGTTGGAATTATATAATAATAACGTCTTTGGTAATGTTAAGTTGTTAAGTACGACAAAAATATGTTATATACATGTATAATATAAATCTCCTTGCACATTCCTTGAAAACTGCATGACTGTATACATATTATTTTAGAGGCAATGTCGCAGTCAGGCAGGCATGCAATGCAGGCATCATCATCTAAATCTGGTTAATTAACACTCAGTGCTCTTACTGACTGTACATATAATTAAGACATTCCACATATAGCCGATTTTGAAAAAACAATACATTCTTAACTTACCTCAGACCTTGCAGCATGTACTCTGCCAGTTATGTCTGCTGAGATGATGGGCCACCCGAACAAAGACCAGACTGTTTTTGAATTTGGCGGTTATGTATCACGTAACAACCAGCTCCCTCTCGGGGAAAGGCGCATACACATTACATGTGTTTTGAAACACATACTCAAACACAGTAGATGTGTTCCCAAACACATTTCCAAACACATTTTGGAAAACAGGTGTGTTTGAGCGGAATAATGCGTTTGGTAACACAGTGAGTATGTTCTGACTAAACTAAACACATTTAATGCATCATACACAGCAAAATTTGATGTGTTTGAGTTCCGGCACGCGCTAAATGTGTTCCCGTACACATTTTTGATTTTCAGTGAATGGAAACTCAGTTTTCCATTAAAATTAGTACATATTTTTTCTAAGCACTAAATATGAATTTTTTAAAAATAAAATATGCATGTGTTATTTAAAATGTATTTTAAGAAGGGAAGCCCCAGACTAGCATGACCCTGTGTTTACACGTGGGCCGCACCCGGCCAGCTAGAACAAGGAACGCCGTAGCATAGCAACGCCAGGGCTTGAGCCAAACACGAACCAGAATGCCAACAGCGCACAATAAAAGGGATATATGTATCTACAATGGAAGCCGATTTTATCAGAGAAGGACTACATACATGATAGAAAACTATTTAGCCATATTGGATATATAATACATCATATGTTATATATGTTATGAAATTTTAATTAAATAGAAACATATAATCTAGGAAAACATATATTTATTTTATAACTATATAGTATAATTATATTAAACATTATTTATATAGGCTGCGAGGGCCGCTGCCAGAGGTTTTTTGAAATTCGGGAATTTACGAGAGCCTGCACCTTTTAGTGAGTTTGCGAAAGTTTTGATCTCATCCAATTTCAGTCTGCGAGAGGTTTGCGAAAGGTTTTTGCTCGCAAATACCCTTGCGAGACCTTTGATCACATAGGCCCTTGTCTGGACACTTTCCACTGTGCCGGCATATTACACGGTCCCTCAGGTATTATTTCTAAAAGGCTTATGTAATAGCAGACAGCTAAAATAAAGCAACTGCGGTGTCCTGTAATAAAACATTAAAACAAACTCAGAATCAGAGTGCTGATATGATAAAATATAAATATAATATAATGCTTATTTCACATGTCAGTCAGTAATCCCAGAATTTGGCGGTTATTGATCTTTTACTTTGCTTATATTTTGTAACACCAAGGACACAAATCTCCGCAATTCCCAGAGTCGTTTGGGAGTTCTGTGCAAACTTTTCATTAAAGGGTAACAGGAAAGTCAAAATTAACTGGTATATTCAGTAGATAATTGACTTGTAAAACGTTTTTAAAGGCTTCACTTATTTTAAATACTTCACTGATATTCAGATATAGAATCTTCATGGAATCATGCTTAAGTGCTAACAATCTCACGCTTGCAACTCGACATCCACAACGAAACACACAGGACAGACATGTATGGACAGACAGTTCTACAGTAAAGTATACGTGGCCATTATAGGGGTTCACTTAAAAACAAATGAGAATAAAAACTTATCATTTACAGAGCAATACAGGCCTCAAATTCATAAATAATCAGGTCAATATTACTTGTTTTAGTTGTATAGTCTCTTTACAATTCACGGCATGGCATAAATTTGAACGAGTCTCGCAAGTGTCTCTCCATTAACGCATGACGCATGAGGCCTACCTGTGAGAGAGACACAAGCCAAACGTTCACTGAAAGTACTGTAATTCCCCATATGTTAACCCCAGGCATAAATATTTAAATTGATTAACTCTTGGATCTCTTGTTTTCATTTATTATGATACTTCATGACGTTACATGCGATTTGTCTTTAATGCCATTGATATATGCACAGTTCAAATGAACGCGGTGTTTTATACAGGTCCATTGCTCCCGGTCCCGAAAATTTGTGCTGCCCTCTGTTGTGAACTTTGGACTCCACTGCCCCATACATATCACACGGGCAGTCTCTGTAAGCATTCAGATTTACATCGGAAGTGGACCTGAAGAAATGACAGACTACAGCGGGAAGGCTTTGTCGGGTAACGCACTCTCGATAGTTAACTTGTGTCAAAAAAGGGTAACTACAGTCTGGTATTGTTAATTAATAGTTCCGCTGGAACTGCATGACCGCAATACCTCAAAAGGGGGGAGGGCTGTGGACTGCCCAATGCCAGCGGAGTTTCGGGTCCTGTAGTCCCGTGCATCGGTGAATCAACGTTTTATCTGTATCAAGATATATACCCATTTCATCTGCTAAATCACTTACCTTTGTGGTGTATCGGAACTTGGGGATCTCGTAGGTGAATATAAGGGAAATCCAGTGTAACGGAAATTGTGAAATTCCCTTGCAAAATTCCAAGCCTTATATGATATTAATAATAATAATGATAATAATAATAATGATAACAATAAATACACTCACATATATAGATATATAGTGAGATACAACAGGGGTTCTGCATGAATTTTTCTACAGTATTTCAACAGCATTTCTGCAGGTTATTTGTGATATATTTACAGTTATATCTTATCTATTTTATAAATTTGTATCTCGGGCACTTTTTTTCTGAATTTGTGTGGGTGGAAATATTTTTATTTTACCTTTTCATTACGGATTTTAGATAAAGTTTATATGATAAGAGGACAACATGATGATAATAGGAATACATTCTTGGCCATCTGCCATCTGCCTGGTGGTGAAACCCAGCAAATGCGGCTAAATCAAGCAGTGGTTAAATGAAAGGAGAATGCAGCAAATGTATATACACAGCATTACTCTGCAGGTTTTTTTCTCTTAAATATTTAATTAAGTTACTAATAATTCCCAATAATAAACATGTATAGTGTTACCGGGTGACATAAATAAAAGTGGACCGATCAGTCTCGCTAGTGAAGCTTGCTTTTCTAGCGAAGTGGTTGGTACGGAGGACTTGTGTGCCACTGACATGGGTTCGACTCCCAGATCGGCCCATTGTTTTCCCCTGAGCATTTTGTATTCGTAACTAAATGGGGGCTCGTCCAACATGACGGTTACTTTGTCGCCCAGGGAATAAGCTCACTAAAGTGTGACTCCTGGGATAAGAAGTCTTGTTCTGAACGCTCTTAACACAATAAACATGTATTGTGTTACCGGGTGACATAAAAACTGACCGAACAGTCTCGCTAGTGGAGCTTGCTTTGCTAGCAAAGCGGTTGGTACCCTGGACTTGTGCGCCACCGACATGGGTTCGACTCTCAGATCAGTCCAGTGTTTTCCCCTGAGCAATTTGTATTTATTACAATAGTTATTGTATCCGCAAAACAGTTTTGCGTATACTATGTTTTCTGTTGAACGCAGCGGCTGCTGCCGCTTAGGTTTCCGGAAAACTCCTCTGTTACTGCTGAGCAGAATTTTTAGCTCAGCTGACTATAAGTTATTTGAGCTATAGTCGTGGTCCATTGTCCATCCATCTGTCCGTAGATGTGGCACGTTTTTAAACCGTAAGACCTAGGAATCCAAAATTCAGCATAATGTTAGATGTCCCCAAGATCTCCTACCAAGCCGAAAACTGGGTCTTTGCGACTTCGTTCCTATGAGAAATTAAGGAAAAACCTCAATTATTTATTAAAAACCTATTTTCACACTTCAGGACTGCCTAATATCAAAACCACTCAGCTGTTTTCCCTCATATTTACCATAAATATTCCTCTATATAGTTCCTATGTACATGCCAGAAATTAAGTCTGTTAATTATAAATTCTTTAAGTTATGGGCCCTGAACATAATGGACTTCGTAAAAAATCAGGAAAAATATTTACTCACTTAACATGAAAAATTTTGAAACTAAGAGTTTTTTTCCCAAGTATATAACTGTTTAATTAGGGTTCAATTTTTTTTACCCAAAATTAGATCTGAATTTTGTAAATTTTTTAAGTTATTAGCATAAAAATAAAATCAGTACCTTAAATTTTGCCCAACTTTGACCATGTCACGTTTTTTTCCTGTAAGTACCATTTATTAAATTTTCAAAGCATGTAAACATAAATATTTAATTTGTTTAAATCTGAAATTTGAAAATAAAAGCTTGAAAATTAAGCTAGTTATTAATTTTTTTCTTGAGGCTCTATTGTAGTCATTTTCTTTGATTACAGATTACAGATGCAGGGTGTCACTCCAGGTCACTGGAAGTCAGCTATGCCATGGTTTCTGATTTGTTAGAGTCACTGGGGGAGACCCCCTGTTGTGACAGGTGTACAGTTATTCTCATATCACCACCCCAATCACCCCCCCCCCCCCCCCGGCAAACCCAACCCACCAAGTGTTATGCAGTAATTGTTATTGTTTTCACTGTATCTCCTTAATTGTAATGCTGTTTCCACTTGATATGCAAAAATTTTCCTTGAAAAAGTAATTCAAGGTGTAGAAGATGCAATGTTGTGTAATGTAGCATTTTTAAAGAAATCAATTTTCTTTTAAATGATTTTAACCAATATAATTGAACCCATCAGTATGCTAACATTTATAAAATATGAAGCACATTATGGATAAATAAAGACACAATTAAAAATTGTGAAATCTAAATCAAGTATTATTTTTTAGATATTTATTGTTTTGCAGATTTAAAAGATATATTTTTGTGGTAAAAATAGATAAACATTTGTATGCATGATGTGGTGTTATCTGACAAGATTGAGATTTATGATGATGCAATTGAGAATTATGAATCAACTTTTATATTCAGATATATGTTATATTGGAAATGTATAGAAATATAAACTTAAATTTTAAAAAAATTGATGTGATAAAAAAATGAGGATTTAATACAAACATTTGTTCATTATTTTCCTGCCTCAGCAGAATTTGAGATCAGGCTTTGTTTGCCCTGTTTTATGTTGTTAATTTGTTATATTTCAACTGTATACATTTCATAAAAAAATACATATATATTTAATAATATATATTATACAAAAAAATAGATTCAATTGAACAAATGTGTAAACTACTGAAATGTCAACAGTAAATCAAAAAGCCAACTAATGATCATGGTAATAGTACAGATCATTTGTTCACAAACTGCTCACATGCTTCAGTTTCTACATTAGAAAACACATGGTCAGGTCACAAAATATTATTGTATCCCCAGACAAAGTCGGGGGATACTATGTTTTCATACCGGTCCCGCCGCCGCATAAAAATCTTGTTGGCGCGATAACCCAAAAAATATTTCACGGAACTTTACCAAACTTGGTATATGTATAGATATGGGTAAGAGGACGACGCCTATTTAAAATGAGGTCATGACCTTTACTAGGAGAGTGTCCTTGACCTTGAATAGGTCCAATTTTGGGGAAAATCACACAAATTCTTTAATATCTCAAGAAATCTTGCATGGATTTATCCCAAAATCAAGTTGATGGAAGATCATGGATAGGGTTGTCATGTTCCAGAAACTGGTGGCGCCACCTATTATTCTTTACTTGTTTTCCTGCCGTTTAATACCCCCAAAATTGCCACCTTTCAGTACTGTGAGCATTATAAGTCAAAAACTAATGGACAGATTTCTTTTATATTATGCATATACATTGGTATGGGTTATGGGATGATGTTTAATTAAATTGGGGTCATGACCTTTCACATGAGAGTGGCCTTGACCTTGAATATTGCCATATATGGTGAAAATCACACACCTCTTATGATATCTCCAGTGTTGATAGCCATATGGATTTCAAACATGACTTATGTATGGCCCACCACTAAAGTAAGAACCCTATAGGTTCTAGGGTCATGAGGTCAAAGGTCAAGGTCACTGGACTGGCATTTTAAAAGATACTGTGGATGCATTTTAAGCCAAACTTTCATCCCAGGTCTTCCATCTTGAATATATAGCTCACTTGCCTATAGTGGATGATCCATATAAATTTTGGGGTCACAAGGTCAAAGGTCAAGGCTACAGGAGCTATCTGTCCAAAAATTAGTTTCTGGATGATAATTCCTGCTTTTATTGATGTATTGATTTCAAATTTGACTTATATATGTCCCATTGAAAAAGCAAAACTCCAATTGATTGGGGGTCATGAGGTCAAAGGTCAAGGTCACAGGACACATCTTTAAAAAGATTGTGGATGCATTTTCAGCCAAACATTTCATCTCAGACCTTTCATCTTGCATATATAAGTCATCTGCCAATAGAGGAAGACCCCTATCAGTTTTGAGGTCACAAGGTCAAAGGTGAAGGTCACAGGAGCCATCTGTCCAAAAATTAGTTCCTGGATGATAATTCCTGCTTTTATTGATGTATGGATTTCAAACTTGACTTGTATTTGTCCCATTGGAAAAGCAAGACCCAAATTGATTTTGGGGTCATGAGGTCAAAGGTCAAGGTCACAGGACACATCTTTAAAAAGATGTGGATTCATTTTAAGCCAAACTTTCATCCCAGGTCTTCCATCTTGAATATATAGCTCACTTGCCAATAGTGGATAATCCATATAAATTTTGGGGTCACAAGGTCAAAGGTCAAGGCCACAGGAGCTATCTGTCCAAAAATTAGTTTCTGGATGATAATTCCTTCTTTTATTGATGTATGGATTTCAAACTTGACTTGTATTTGACCAATTGGAAAAGCAAGAACCAAATTGATTTTGGGGTCATGAGGTCAAAGGTCAAGGTCATAGGAAACCCCTTTAAAAAGGTTGTGGATGCGATTTCAGCCAAACAATTCATCTCAGATCTTTCATCTTGCACATATAGTTCACCTGCCAAGAGTGGAAGACCCCTATCAATTTTGAGGTCACAAGGTCAAAGGTGAAGGTCACAGGAGCCATCTGTCCAAAAATTAGTTTCTGGATGATAATTCCTGCTTTTACTGATGTATGGTTTTCAAACTTGACTTGTATATGTCCCATTGGAAAAGCAAGACCAAAATTGATTTTGGGGTCATGAGGTCAAAGGTCAAGGTCACAGGACACATCTTTAAAAAGATGTGGATGCATTTTCAGCCAAACATTTCATCTCAGATCTTTCATCTTGCACATATAGTTCTCCTGCCAAGAGAGGAAGAGCACTATCAATTTTGAGGTCACAAGGTCAAAGGTGAAGGTCACAGGAGCCACCTGTCAAAAAAAATTAGTTTCTGGATGATAATTCCTGCTTTATTGATGTATAGATTTCAAACTTGACTTGCATATGTCCCATTGGAAAAGCAAGACCCAAATTGATTTTGGGGTCATGAGGTCAAAGGTCAAGGTCACAGGACACATCTTTAAAAAGATCAAGGTCACAGGACCAACATCTTCAACAAGATTGTGGATTGTTAGATGGAAGAAACAATAAATATGCCAAGTGTCAGTATATGCTGCTAAAAATGGGGGTCTGTTCATAAAGGGGGGGGGGGGCCTACTATGTCTGGGGATACTCTGGCACACATTTTTCCGATGAACTGGTAATCTGGCGGTTTATACCTGTTGTAAGCGCTTCCAGTAACAGACCGAGGAATTATTAAAATGCATAACTGTAGAGGCACTGTATATGGCTGTGTGAAAGCATATTCAGTTACCTAGAGCTGGCTGATTCTAGGAGATATCAGCTGAGAAACTCATTGTTTTCTGAGTCCAGATAGAAAAGTCTATGCACTAATTGTATCTGCCAAAACATAGTTTTGCGGATACTATGTTTTCAGCCAACCGCCGCCGCCGCCGCCGCGTAGGTGTCCAAAGAACTCCTCCGTAACCGCTGGGCAGAATTTTACAAAACCCGGGATTATGTTAGGGTCACATGTGAACTGCTGCGCCCCGATTTTGTTTTGACCTTTGACCTTTCCTCTGCGCTCTGCGTCCATTTGTGCGTCTGTTTCCACACATAAACCCACATATCTCGGGAACCGTTTGACCAATCAGGAAAATTTTTTGCACAAATGGAGCCCTTGGAGAGCTTTATAACATACACTAAAAATGGTGGCGCCACCTGCAACCATGTTTGCACAGTGTCCATCTGTTTGTCTGCCTTGGGTTAAAATCACTCATATCTCTGCAGTGACTTGACTAATTCACCTGAAATTCGGCATGCGTATACATCCTGGATAGCTTTTCTGATTTTATGACAGGTGGCGCCACCTACATTCACATTTACGCTGCAGACATCCAAGCTCATATCTCAGGAGCTGTTTGACCGATTGGGCCAAAATTTTGCATGTGTATAGATGTCACATTGCTCTTTACCATCGCAAAACTGGTGGCGCCACCTGCAGCCATTTTTGCACAGCTCCTGTCTGTTTGTCTGCCATGGGATAAAATCACTCATATCTCGGCAGTGGTTTGACATATCTGCCTAAAATTTTGCAGGTTTATACAACCCCAACAGCTCTCTTGATTTTATGACAGGTGGCGCCACCTGCATTCTAGTTTTTGCAGCATACATCCAAGCTCATATCTTGGGAACCATTTGACCGATTGGGCCAAAGTTTTGCATGTGTATAGTTCTCACATAGCTCTTTATCATACGCAAAACTGGTGGCATCACCTGCAACCATTTTTGCTCAGCGTCCATCTGTTTGTCTGACACGGGCTAAAATCACTCATATACATGTAGTGGTTTGAGTTATCTGCCTTAAATTTTGCATATGTATACAACTTGGACAGCTTTCTGGATTTTGTGGTGGGGGGGGGGGCAACCTACATACACAATTTGGCTGCAGACATCCATGCTAATATGCAACACTTCACTCTATTTCCCCTTGCCACTCAATCCATGCCTCACTTCACCCGTTCCACTCTGATTAAGGCGGATACATGTAGTCGCCTGTGGACTACCCGTATTCCAGCTAGCAAGTGCTGTTAGTACTGTCTCTCAAGAGGCAAACCAGTACTCCAGGAGGGACTGTTACTGGTCAGAGCTCTGTGTATCTATAAGTGGACTGATTGTACTGTGTACACAGTGTGAGCAAACAGTGGGTAAGGCAGCGCATCATTCCAATGTCCCATTTGGGCGATGGTTATGTGATCAAATTATGATGATTATGTGATGAAATATAAACAAGGGACTACTCTGTGTAGTGTGGTTAACAGACTAAGTGATTTTTCTGTGTGTAGTATCGGACGCTTGTGATCTTCAGTGCTTGCATATATGGAGCGCCTCTCCAGAAAAATGTGTCTTCTTTCTTTAAAATATTGATTTGTTTTTGTTAACTCTTGTCTTATTCATCTTATGGAGTAATGTATGTATGAGTTTCAGCCAGTTGGTTTAACAGTTATAAGAACCTGATTGTTCACATCTTTAGTGGTGTGACAACCATAAAATTTTTTTTGAAGAAATTCTAAGTTGTCTCATTTTTCTCATGTATACATATCACTAAAAGGCATTGTGACAAAGCATTAAAATAAATGAAATTAGATTCCTATATGATCTTATTTTTAATCTATATGATCAGTTTTAAATACATCTCATTTTTGATTCAGTGCTTGGTGCACTTGACCCTGACAGCTTGGGGGTGACCTTGACCCATGAGCATCTGCATATGACCTATGAGAAGGCAGCAGTTGGGGTTGAACCTAAATGGCAGCATATGCAAGACAAACCTTTTTCTCTGGACACAGTTGGCTGGATTAGACAAAACCCGTAAGAATTTTAAATATTTTATACACAGATATTATAAATGTTTGCTGAAATGCATAACCAATATAATTTTATTTAGATTAACCTGTCAAATAGGAATACTTGAAATATTTGGAAAAAAAATGACAGACCCTAACTAACAAATCATTTTTAAACATCCTTTTAAAAATTAATTTCACTGGTTAACAAGATAATTTATAATCTCTGTCTGTCACAAGGAATCATCCAAATTAATAATATGCCAAAAGTCAAGAACACATGCAGTTTAAAGTTGTCGTTTTCTTTTATTTGCAGGTACTCCAGTAACCCTAACCTCACATTTACGGATGTTGACGCTGTCATCGCTGATGTTGCTATGTTCAAGGTTGCTGTGCTCTTTGTAACTTCCATTTCTGCTTAAAAAAAGGATTCATACTGAAAAACAGCACTTAAATACCCTAGACTGCACTTTTACAGCCTAAATTTAACCTTCCACTTCTGTTTGAAAAATGAAATTAAAATTATTATTGAAAACGTTATAATACAGTGTATAACAAGGTACAAGGGTTTCATGCAGCATCAGAGAGGGAAAAGCAGAATCTGTGTGAAATAAACTAATTTTGCTTTGCTCAGTTCATTTTTCTTTATCATTGTACTGGTCAGATTAGGTACTGCGAAGGATTTAGAGGGCTTTTTTTCATTAATAAAAAAACTAAGAAATAGAAAAAATGCAGGATCATACAGAAAAAGAGCAGTGAAACTACCCCAGACTGCACCCTTGTAGCCGTGATTTACAACAAGTTCTTCCCAAGTGTAACCCCTGCTGAAGGTCAATCCGAGATGGTTCATGCCCCAGTTATGCTACTTCATGGCCTCACGATATAAGCTGAAAGATATAATTAAAAACCAGAATTTCAACTGAAATGATATACCACAAATAGTTATAACATATTATAACATATTTGTTTCATTTGAGTTTGCAATTTTTCTGTTACAAGGTGACTGAGTAGGTGGTAATTCGAAAACATTTCAATATTTTATTAATTAAACAAACATATTGCATTGCCACTACACTTATTGTTATGCTTTATTAGTCTGAGGATATAACATGTTTTGAAAATTTCAAAACCTTTGTATACTGTTTTGTTACACACCAGAATTGCCTAGCTAAAGTAAAAGTAAACTGAATAATACTGATAATGCAGGTAATGGTGAAAGCTGATAACCAAGTATTTCATCAAGTGTGATTGCACTTAATTATTTTTTGTACACCTGCACTTTTATTTGTGTTATATAATGGGACATCCTATCAAACATCAGTGTTAAAATATGCTTAATCCAATTCCAGTCATGAATTTCTGTGTTTCTTTATCACTTAAAACATGACTTTAAATTTCTGCTTGCAGTTATCAGATCATTGACTCTGACCTTACTGTTAACCTCCCCGAAACAAATGAAGGACGGTTGCTAATTATACTACACATAAGTTATATTTTGTTACAGTCCTGTACTAATTACTGTATTTGCTTTGTTTTTACCCTGTCGTGTTACATGCTTCTGTTTAATTTTTGGGTTAACAATCCCAGATTGTGACTTTATTGTGTTATCTTAAAGCTGGCTATTCACCCAACATGTCAATGGACCCCACAAGGTAATTCTTGTTAAGAAATGTTCTTATAGATAATAAGTGATAGATGTATGAGCTCATTTATCTATAACTTGTTAGTAAACACAGCGATGTTGAATAACAGATAAACCATGTAGCCTAAGGTGGTTGGTTGTATATAAGTGCTGAAGTTGAAATGTCATGTCTGGTAGTTGTAAAATACCCAATACAAAACTGGGTTGTCTGAATTGCTGCCTCATGACCTTGTTGAACGTGTTGAGATTAGTTTGGCAGTCCCCCCCCCACACACACACACACATTCTAGAAACACATAGATCAAAACAAAATGAACAGCCTGTGTGCAGCAGGAGTTTTATGAAAGGTTCAAGGGATTCCTTTTAGTTGATAGATGGCAGATATAAGAGTAGAGTTATACTTTAGTATAATTAGATACAAAACCTCCAGTATCTTGATAATTGTATCCGCCAAAACGAAGTTTTGCGGATACTATGTTTTTGACTGGGTTTCGCCGCCGCCGCATTCGTTTCCGGAGAACTCCTCTGAGACTACTGAAAGGATTTTTCCTAAACTTACACCAATTATCGGGTCACATGTGAACTGGTGCCTAATCAATTGGCCTTGACCTCTGAGCTCTCCTCTCTGCCCAGCATCCGTTTGTGCGTCTGTTTCCACACATAAACCCACATATCTCGGGAACCGTTAGACCGATCAGGAAAAAAAATATTGTACAAATTTAGTCCTTGGATAGCTTTATTACATACACAAATATGGTGGCGCCACCTGCAGCCATTTTTGCACAGTATCCATCTGTTCATCTGCCTTGGGTTAAAATCACTCATATCTCAGCAGTGGTTTGACTAATTCACCTGAAATTCGGCAAGCCCATCCATCCTGGATAGCTTTCTTGATTTTATGACAGGTGGCGCCACCTACATTCACGTTCATGCTGCAGACATCCAAGCTCATATATCACAAATCATTTGACCAATCAGGAAAAAAATATTACACAAATGTATCCCTTGGATAGCTTTATAACATACACAAAAATGGTGGTGCCACCTGCAGCAATTTTTGCACAGCTTCTATCTGTTTGTCTGCCTTGGGATAAAATCACTCATATCTCTGCAGTGGTTTGACCAAATTACCTGAAATTTGGCATGTGTATACATCCAGCATAGCTTTCTTGATTTTATGACAGATGGCACCACCTACTTTCATTTTCACGCTGTAGACATCCATGCTTATATCTCCAGACTTGTTTGACCAATCAGGAAAAATTTTTTACACAAATGAAGCCCTTGGATAGCTTTATAACATACACAAAAATGGTGGCGCCACCTGCAGCCATTTTTGCACAGCGTCCATCTGTTTGTCTGCCTTGGGTTAAAATCACTCATATCTCTGAAGTGGTTCGACCAAATTACCTGTAATTCGGCATGCGTATACATCCTGGATAGCTTTCTTGATTTTATGACAGGTTGCGCAAGCTTCATTCATGTTCATGCTGCAGACATTAATGCTTACATCTCTGGACTCGTTCGACCAATCAGGAAAAATTTTTACACAAATGTAGCCCTTGGATAGCTTTATAACATACACAAAAATGGTGGTGCCACCTGCAGCCATTTTTGCACAGCGTCCATCTGTTTGTCTGCTGTGGGATAAAATCACTCATATCTCTGCAGTGGTTTGACTTTTCCAGCTGAAATTTTGCATGTGTATTCATCTTGGATAGTTTCTCGTTCAAATAACAGGTGGCGCCACCTACAATCATGTTTACGTGGCAGACATCCATGCTAATATGCAACACACCTCACTCTTTTTCCCCTTGCCACTCAAACCATGCCTCACTTAACCCGTCCTACTCTGATTTTGGCGGATACATGTAGTCCCTTGTTGACTACCCGTATTCTTGTTTATGCATGAGTTTCCACAAATCTTGACCATGTTTAGTTATGTCAGTTCAAAAAAACTGGTGGTAACACCTATATTTTTTCTTTTTTTTAATGATTTTTTTTCTGTTTTTATGAGACAGTTAAATGACAGCATTTATATATCTGTTTCTCAGCTGTGGTTTCATCCAGTGTCCTGAACCCAGTGTGTTTAATGATTATGATTGGTTTCTTCAGTTCCTGAAGGTGGCACCAACTGTATTATTTATTATTTCTGATGCATTTTTATACGTCTGTCATATGACATGAGTATTATGGTATACCCACGGTCCGTTAACTTTTAGTGTCACCACAATAACATTTCCTGGGCTTTGGTGGATTTTGGCAAACTCACCATAAGTACTTACCAACAGGTTATTTCGCCCGAGTTCCAATATGGGCAACATCCATGCATATTTAATAATGTCATGGCTCACTTGGCTACTTTATTGTTTCGCTGCAATAACTTACAAAGAATATGAAGGATTTTGATTAGAGTCAGCAGAAATGTTAATCAATAAAATATCTCGTATTGCTTTGAATTGCTTTCATATAAAGAAATATGCAATTATTCGGTGAAACTGTACTTACTTAACCCAGCCCGCATGTATTAGTAATTCTACCTAAAGAAAAGAAGTTTCGCCTTTTTTATATTTTCTTATTGTCAGTAAGATATGCTTTTCAAAGTTTCAGTTTAATTATTTATAATAAACAAGAATTAAACCACTATCCAGGACATCTACTTCCTGCGTAGACCTAGAGAATTTATGGAGCATTTTAACGCCATACCACCCATACTGTGCAATGTACATCTTGTTACAAAACGCCACGCTAATTCTGCCGCTCCCTGCCAGTTCACAGAGGTTTATTAAGTCCTCTGTTCTCGCATCTACCGTTACATACGGAAGTTAATATGGGAACAAAGACTAATTATTTGAAGCGCAGAATGTTGTAAAAAAAAAATGGAAGAATAATTTTAGCCTATAAGAAAATAGGCATTCTGGGGAAAAAAGTCATGATTATGATGTAATTGATAGTTGCCTTCGTTAATCGAGCGCTTGAAAGTGGCAGGAAACTGACTGACTTTTGATAAAACT
This sequence comes from Sipunculus nudus, assembly GCA_026874595.1. Lineage (NCBI taxonomy): Eukaryota > Metazoa > Annelida > Sipuncula > Golfingiida > Sipunculidae > Sipunculus > Sipunculus nudus. Next base: position 87,112,532 of record CM049309.1, on the reverse strand, counting down.
TGATCGGCCCACCACTAGTTGGTAATGAGTAAATCTGGAATTGAGTTGTCACAGCTGAACTATACACAACCCTCAGGTGGACTGTTTAGCTGATTAGCTGTGAGTTTTACACACCTGACAGACTAGTACAGCGACTCTAAAGCCACTATATAATAAGTGAAAGAATTGGCAGATTCAGAATAGTCATTCAGAATAGGCATCAAAGCACCATTTCTTGTGTACTGATATGACTGTGTAATAGTGTATATAAATGCTGAAAGGCCATCAAGACTGTCATCCTGGATTACCTAGAATAACAAAAAAAATTTCAGCAATTGGAGCATCAACCCACTTTTTTGTGTACCTGTACTGATATCTGAGTTTGTTACAGTGTGTATAATATAGGTTATTGTTTTATCAATAAATATTCAGAAAAAGTACTTGTACTTGTACTCAAGTACAGACCCCTGTACTTGTACTTGTACTCAAGTACATTGAAAAATTGTGTACAAAATTCTGAAGTACTTGTACTTGTGCTCAAGTACTGACCCCCTGTACTTGACCCAAATACTAAATCAGATGGGTGGTGCCACTTACTTTTCCGTTTTCGTAGAATAAATTAATGCCCTTTTCTCAGGAGTGATTTTGCAGTATTGGCCTAAAATTGTGCATATCCATAGATTTTTGAATCCTCCATCTTGTACTCAAGACTGGTGGCACCATCTGCAATTCATTTCCTGTGGTGTCCATCTGTACATGTGCTTTGGGTGAAAATTGCTCATATCTCAGGAGTCATTCAAGGTATTGGTCTGAAATTTGGCATGTTCATCCATTTTGGAAAGTTTTTTGGTAAACCAGACAGGTGGCGCCACTTACCTTTCCATTTTTGTTGAATGAATTTATGTTCTTTTTCTCAGAAGTGATTTGTAGTAGTGGCTTCAGGTGGTGCAATCTACAATCATGTTTACGAGGCAGAAATCAGTCTCACTCTAATATTTCCCCTTACTACTCAATCCATGCCTCACTTCACCTGTACTACTCTGAATTCAGCGAATACACATATTCGCTTTCAACTACCCGTATCTAGTTTCATGCATTCGTGCACATAGCCAAAGAGTGATTCAAAGCCTGAATTTGTTATGTCCATACATCTTAAAAGGCTCTCTCTAATACACAAGACTAGTGGTGCCACTTTCATTCATTTTGTGTTGTGTGTACCTCTGCCAGTATTTCAGCAGTGACATTTGTGTAATTGGTGCAGGCACCTGGGTTCAAAATGTTCAGTGCTTGCATTGTACATATGTATACATGTCACACATGTACTTGAAAAAAAAACGGTCCAGCATGGAAGCATTATTCCTGATGGATTTATCTCATTGCACAGGTTCACATTAGGCTTGTTGGCCTATAGTGATCACTCTATGTCCGTCTGTTCGTCCGTCCGTCCGTCTGTCCATCCGTCCGTCTGTCTGTTAACCTGGCACAAATCTTAACCGCTGGACCTAGAATCTTGTAACTTTACATTCTGAGAGGTCCATTAAAAATCTCCTTGGAAACCAGAAATTAGGTCTCTGTTATACCCATATCCTTCGAGCAATGGAGCCCCAAAGTACCCCCCAGAATATTAAAAAATGTCATACAAAAACTTCAATATCTCATTAACTACATCACTCATGGTCAGGATTTTTGCATACATATTGATCATGAGATGTTTCTTCAGTGTCGGCAGACTGGTGGTGCCATCTGTATTTTTCGATTTTTTATGAATTTTTTTCTCTATTTTTGAGACCCTTAAAATGTGAACATCTGTTAACACGGCACAAATCGTAAAGACTGGACCTAGAATCTTAATTCTTGACACACTGAGAGACCTATGAAAAGTCTCCATGGAAACCAGAAATTAGGTCTCTGTTACCCATATCCTTTGAGCTATGGGGCCCCAAAGTACCCCCCCCCCCCCCCAGAAAAGTAAAAAATTTCATACAAAAACTTCAATATCTCATTAACTACATCACTGATGGTCATTATTTTTTGCATACATATAAATCATGAGATGTTTCTTCAGTGTCTGCAGACTGGTGGCACCACCTGTATTTTTCATTTTTTTTACGAATTGTTTTCTCTATTTTTGAGACCTTTAAAAATGTGAACATCTGTCAACAGGGCACAAATTGTAAAGACTGGACCTAGAATCTTTCATTCCTCACACAGTGAGAGACCTATGAAAAGTCTCCATGGAAACCTGAAATAAGGTCTCTGTTACCCATATCCTTTGAGCTGTGGGGCTTCCAGTTACCCCCCAGAATAAAAGAAAATTTGATAAAAACAAACTGCAACATCTCAATAACTACAACACTAATGGTCATGACTTTTGGCATACATATTGATCAAGAGGTGATCCATCAGTTCCAGCAGACTGGTGGTGCCACCTGTTTTTTTTTTCAAATTTTTACAATTTTTTTTTCTCTATTTTTGAGACCTTTAAGGATGTAGTTATCTGTCAACAGGGTACAAATCGTAACGACTGGACCTAGAATCTTGTAACTTTACATTCTGAGAGGTCCATGAATAACTCCATGGAAACCTGAAATTAGGTCTCTGTTACCCATATCCTTTGAGCTATGGCACTCCAAAGTACAGCTCAGAATAATGGAAAAAATGATACAAAAGCTGAAGTATCTGAGCAACTAATGCAGAGATCACCATGATTGTTTGTATGGATATTGATCATGGAGTGTTTCATCATTTTTTGCAGACTGGTGGCACCACATGTATTTGTTCGGGGTTTTTTTTACAAATTTTTTTCTCTATTTTTGAGACCTTTAAAGATATGAACATCTGTTAACAGGGCACAAATCATAACAACTGGACCTAGAATCTTCATTTTTGACACACTGGGAGACCCATGAAAAGTCTCCATGGAAACCTGAAATTAGGTCTCTGTTACCCATATCCTTCAAGCTATAGGACTCATAAGTATCCCGCAGAATAATGGACAATTTGATACAAAAGCTGAAGTATCTGAACTACTAATGCAGAGATCACCATGATTCTTTGCATGGATATTGATTATGGAGTGTTTCATCAGTTTCTGCAGACTGGTGGCACCACCTGTATTTGTTCGGGGTTTTTTTTACGAATTTTTTTCTCTATTTTTAGACCTTTAAGGATGCTGTCTTCTGTTAACGTGGCACAAATTTAACAACAGGACCTAGAATCTTCATACTTGACATGCAAGGAGGCCCATGAAAAGTGTCTGTGGAAACCTGATATAAGGTCTCTGTTTCCCATATCCTTAAAGCTATAGGACTCCAAAGTATCCCTCAGAATAATGGAAAATTTGATACAAAAGCTGAAGTATCTGAACAACTAATGCAGAGATCACCATGATTCTTTGCATGGATATTGACCATTAAGTGTTTTTATTAGTTTCTGCAGACTGGTTTAACCACCTGAATTTTTTTTAAGTTTATGCATTTTTTCTGTATTTTTTTAGATATATAAATACAGTCACAATCTTGGCCTGTTGGTTAATCTGTTTGATGCTTCAGTTGAATGGGTATATACCGGTACTACCATTCAGATGATAAAATTTCCTTTGGCGAATCTCTTCCCAGTCAGCTGAGCGTCATGACCCATGGGTCACTTGTTAATAATTTTTTCAGGAATGATTTGCAGTATTGGCCTCATGTGGTGCAATCTGCAATCATGTTTACGTGGCAGAAATCAGTCTCACTCTAATATTTCCCCTTACTACTCGATCCATGCCTCACTTCACCTGTACTACTCTGGTTTTGGGGGGTTACACGTAGTCACTTTCCACTACCTGTATATAGTTGTTTTATGCATCTGTGCACATAGCCAAGAGTGGTTTGATGTATCTGCCTGAAATTTTTCATGTCCTTACATCTTTCATGGCTTTCTTGTACACAAGACTGGTGGTGCCACTTACATTCATTTTTATGTTGTGTGCACCATTGCAGTATTTCAGCAGTGACATTTGTGTAATTAGTGCATGCACTCAGGTTCAAAATGTTCAGTGCTTGCATTGTAAATTAACAGTCCAGCATGGAAACATTATTGCTGATGTATATCCTATTGGACACTAGGCCTGTAGGCCTTCTTTAAAAAAAACTCATTAACATATCCTTATAGACAAATTCAGCTAAGCGTTGAGACCCATGGGTCCCTAGTTTTCCTTTTGGAATAAATATGTTTAAACCAAACAAACTACATTATGTGAGAAGTTCTGTGTAAAGGTGTCAGTATATAGATATTTCCATTTCCTCTGCTGTAGGAATGTGGTGGACAAACATTGGTAGAGAATTCCATAAGGGGTTTAAATAGAGACCTCACTGTTGTCCGGGATATGGCACTTAAAACTGGTGTCAACATCATCGCAGGAACAGGTATGTGAACAGGTGTAGCACTGGTGTTACACTGGTGTTACTTATCAGTATCTCAACTGATACTCCAATAAGAATGATCCAATAAAACACACAGTCTTCTTACAGGGGTACAACAAACAGCTCAACTTATTGCAAGAATCTCATCCTCTTTCAATGTTAACCCTTCAAATCCCGAGTGCTACACAAATGGCAATCAGAACGTTTTGAATATTCATGTCCAGGCCCGTAGTTTAGTTCATTCTTCAATCACTAGATGACAGCACATGTTGAGAGCTGTGAAAGGCCAACTCATTTAGTGCATACACTGTGTTTTGACCCTTGTTTGTGGTCTGTATTTGCTTCAACAACCAAACAAGTCTTTATGATCAAGTCACATAAAAAAAAGGAAAATGGTACATCTATTTAACACTGGGAGTGAAACAACTTTCAGATTTTTTTTACACATGAATGTCAATAAAATATTGAAAATCATTCATTTAACTAAGGCTCATAATGTATAAGACAGTTTCTGTGAAAAGCCAGGGCAGTTGAGTGACAGTTTTACATGATGAACAATGTGTTGCATGATTGAAGGACTCTGTTGTATTCAAGGAAAGAAGTAAACAAAGTAAACACATATTTATTTTTTCTCATTTTGTAAAGTTGAAAAATAATGCACAAAAACCTGTGAAGTGATATTTTTTAAAATTCAGATGTAATATATTTTGCAGGGTATTATTTGGATTCATTCTTGCCACCAAGTGTTCATTCAGCCAGTGTGGAGACATTGACCAATCAGATTGTTAAAGACATAGTTGAGGGGTTAGATGACACAGGCATTAAATGTGGGGTTATCGGAGAAATTGGCATCAGCTGGCCAATGACAGGTAGGTCATGGTAAAACTCTTATGTGCCAAATCATTTGTTACACAGTATTATAACATTCAGAATGATATTTACAATTATAAAATATAAATTGATAATTATTAACATGGATAATTTTTAATAATAATTTATAACTAGAATAGTAATAAAATAATAATCATAATGGTCAATTGCAATGAAAGATTTAAAACATATATTTAAGATGAAGCATATTGTTTGCATTAAGAATATTTCATATTAATAAATTAGATGAAGCTTCAGTGCTTAATATGATGAAAACTGACTTCTCAGCCCAAATTTTTGCTGATGGTAATAATATCACCAGTAAAATATAGATATCAATGATTTATCAGATACTGGAAGGCAGAGAAAAGTATATGACCTTGGACACTGATAATAGTCAAGAAAATTCTGATTAAATCATGCATACATTACCTGTATATACAGCTGACAACCAATGGGGTTGATCAGCCATGCAGTTCAAGTACTATAACACCATGGCCTGTATACTGGTGACTTGCACTTATAAACACAAACATCTGGCCAGTGGCTCCCTAATAATTATAATTACTGCAATTACTGTAAATAATTTTTTACAGCGTCCGAGAAGAAGGTATTGCAGGCTTCAGCTTCTGCTCAGAGTCAGCTAGGATGCCCGCTCATCATCCACCCAGGCAGGGACCGCCAGTCACCTTTTGACATTGTCCGCATACTGCAAGAAGCCGGAGCAGACATTAACAAAACTGTCATGTCACATCTGGATAGTGAGTGGTGTTGACTTATCTTAACAAAATGTCATGTCACATCTGGAAAGTGATTGGTGTTTCCTTATCTTAACAAAACTGTCATGTCACATCTGGATAGTGGGTGGTGTTTCCTTATCTTAACAAAACTATCATATCACATCTGGATAGTGAGTAGTGTTTACTTAACTTAACAAACTGTCATGTCACATCTGGATAGCGAGTAGTGTTTACTTATCTTAACAAAACTGTCATGTCACATCTGGATAGTGAGTAGTGTTTCCTTAACTTAACAAACTGTCATGTCACATCTGGATAGTGAGTAGTGTTCACTTATCATAACAAAACTGTCATGTCACATCTGGATAGCGAGAAGTGTTTACTTATCTTAACAAAACTGTCATGTCACATCTTGATAGTGAGTAGTGTTTCCTTAACTTAACAAACTGTCATGTCACATCTGGATAGTGAGTAGTGTTTCCTTATCTTAACAAAACTGTCATGTCACATCTGGATAGTGAGTAGTGTTTCCTTAACTTAACAAACTGTCATGTCACATCTGGATAGTGAGTAGTGTTTCCTTAACTTAACAAACTGTCATGTCACATCTGGATAGTGAGTAGTGTTTACTTATCATAACAAAACTGTCATGTCACATCTGGATAGTAGGACGTGATTCCTTATCTTAACAAAGAGTTAGTTCCATTTCCCATTTAACATTAATCAGCAGCTGTTAGCGGAGGCTGCTTATCACTGAGTATCACTGTGCTGTTTATGGATTGTGGGTACAGAAATCTTTTCTCACAATGCACTGGGGCTTCTTAATACACAAGCAATGTAGGAATAAACATACTGAATAGGGTAATGTAGTCTGTGAAATCATGTTTGAACAGAATTGTTTTGAGGCAAATTACAAGAACATTGTTTTTATGGTAAGAACTGAAGATTCTCAGAGTAGAAACAACCTCTGGTGGACGGGTGTTAACACACGGCCAGTGACCTTGACAGTCATAAGAGGGGCAAAAGGGTTTTTGACAGTATGCTGATTTCTCAAGGGTGTTTTTGCTTAATAATTTATTTCACAAATATTGCATTTGGTTGGTATTAGGTTATCACCTCACTTTTCCCCCTTAAAAGTGCTCCAAAACAACTTGCAGTGAAAAAATATTTCCCAAAATTAGTGGAGGGGGTAGGGAGTGTATCAATACAGTTAATGCTTTTCTCTCTTCCATTTTCTCCGTGAAGTATTGTATGCCCAACCAGGACTTACCCCAGTACTTACTTTGTCACTGCTTAAGAAGCTTTCCAACCTATTATACATGGTTTCACAGCACAAGCACTTTCTTGATTGTTGTTGTTTACTTATACTTCTATCTACAGGGAGGATTGTTTATTGAGGATTCTTCTTTAAAGATCACTTATCTGTTCTAATTGAGTTCATTTGTGTAGGTCTTTACTATTTTCTGATATAATGATATACTTTCTTCTGTTTGGCAGGAACTATCTTTGATCTGGGTCAGCTGGTAGAATTTGCCAAAACTGGTTGTTATTGTGAATACGACCTGTTTGGCCTTGAGACATCTAGTTACCAGTTTAACCCTGACATTGACATGCCAAGTGATGGGGAGAGAATACAGCGAATCAAACACCTGGTCAAGGAAGGGTTTGAGGACAAAGTGTTGCTGGCCCACGATATCCACACAAAACACCGCCTGGTGAGTGCATTGTATTGGTAACGGCAAGGCTCCTAACAAAGTGATACAATTCACTGGGGCTCTCTTGTATCACCATGACTCAACATAAGTGGTAACACAACCTGGTGTCCATGGTTGAAACAATTCTCCAATTCTTCTTAATTTTAACCTGTTGCTCTTAATGATCAACCTTTATATATTTATTCCAGGAGAATTATAAATCATGGATGTATAATGTATATAGACCAGGAGGATTATAAATCATGGATGTATAATGTATGTAGACCAGGAGGATTATAAATCATGGATGTATAATGTATATAGACCAGGAGGATTATAAATCATGGATGTATAATGTATATAGACCAGGAGGATTATAAATCATGGATGTATTATGTACATAGACCAGGAGGATTATAAATCATGGATGTATAATGTATGTAGACCAGGAGGATTATAAATCATGGATGTATAATGTATATAGACCAGGAGGATTATATATCATGGATGTATAATGTATATAGACCAGGAGGATTATATATCATGGATGTATAATGTATATAGACCAGGAGGATTATAAATCATGGATGGATAATGTATGTCGACCAGGAGGATTATAAACCATGGATGTATAATGTATATAGACCAGGAGGATTGTTAATCATGGATGTATAATGTATGTACACCAGGAGGATTATTAATCATGGATGTATAATGTATGTAGACCAGGAGGATTATAAATCATGGATGTATAATGTATATAGACCAGGAGGATTATAAATCATGGATGTATAATGTATGTAGACCAGGAGGATTAAAAATCACAGATGTGTAATGTATGTAGACCAGGAGAATTATAAATCACAGATGTATAATGTATATAGACCAGGAGGATTATTAATCATGGATGTATAATGTATGTAGACCAGGAGGATTAAAAATCACAGATGTGTAATGTATGTAGACCAGAAGAATTATAAATCACAGATGTATAATGTATATAGACCAGGAGGATTATAAATCATGGATGTATAATGTATATAGACCAGGAGGATTATTAATCATGGATGTATAATGTATGTAGACCAGGAGGATTAAAAATCACAGATGTGTAATGTATGTAGACCAGGAGGATTATAAATCATGGATGATTAATGTATGTAGACCAGGAGGATTACAAATAATGGATGTATAATGAATATAGACCAGGAGGATTAAAAATCACAGGAGGATTATAAATCATGGATGTATAATGCATGTAGACCAGGAGGATTATTAATCATGGATGTATAATGTATATAGACCAGGAGGATTATAAATCATGGATGTATAATGTATGTAGACCAGGAGGATTAAAAATCATGGATGATTAATGTATGTAGACCAGGAAGATTAAAAATCATGGATGTATTATGAATGTAGACCAGGAGGATTATAAATCATGGGTGTATAATGAATATAGACCAGGAGGATTATAAATCATGGATGTATAATGTATATAGTCCAGGAGGATTATATATCATGGATGTATAATGTATGTAGACCAGGAGGATTATTAATCATGGATGTTTAGATGTATGTAGACCAAGAGTATTTTTAACAGTGCAGATTCATGGTAAATAAGATAGGAGGATGGTGAATAACTGTTCAATCAAGCAAATGCCAATGCAAAGTCATCACTCATCTCATTGAATCCACCAAAATAGAGTTTTGCTGATACTATGTTTTCAATTGGGTTCTGCCACCATGTTCATTTAAGGATAACTCCTCTGAGACCCTTGGACAATCTTTCCTCTTCTTCTTTTTCTTCTGGGTTCATGGCCATGCTCTTATCAGATTTTTAGCTCAGCTGACTATAAGTCAGCAAACAGAAAACTTGGTCACTGTGACTTCGTTCCTTTGAGAAATTAAGGTAAAACCTCAAATTTCCATTAAAAGCTAATATCACACTTCAGGACTGCCAAATATCAATTACCTGTTTTTCTTTACCAGAAGTATTCTCCTATATATTTCCTATATACATGCCAGAAACTAAGTCTATGAGTGTAATTTCTTAAAGTTATGGCCCCAAACATAATGGACTTTATAAAAAATCAGGAAAAATATTTACTCACTTAACATGAAAATTTTTGTAGCTTTATACTTTTTTCCAACTGTATAACTTTGTTTAAATAAGATTCAATTGTATACCCAAAATTAGATCTGATTTTTGTAAATTTTTTGAGTTATTAGCATAAAAATAAAATCAGTACCTTAAATTTTGCCCAACTTCAACCATGGAAATTTTTTTCCTGTGAGTGGTGTTGATTTAATTTTCACAGCATGTAAACATAATTATTAAATTTTTTTAAATCTGAAATTTGAATATAAAAGCTTGATAATTAGGCCAGTTATTGAATTTTATCTTGAGGCTCTATTATAGTCACTTGCTTTTGTCCAGATGCAGGCAGCCCACTCCCTGAATAAAAATATATATTTTTTTTTAATTTATTGTTTTGCAAATTTAAAAGTTATATTTCTGTGGTAAAAACAGATATAAATTTGTATGCATGATGTGGTTTATATCTGACAAGATTAAGATTTATAATGAATTTATAAGAATTATGAATCAACTTTTATATTCAGATATAAATGTTATATTGGAAATGTATAGAAATGTAAACTTAAAATAAAAAAAAATTGATTTGATAAAACAATGAAGATCTGATACAGACATTTGTTTATTATTTTCCTGCCTCAGCAGAATGGGAGATCAGACTTTGCTTGCCCTGTATGTATATGCAGAAGTGCAGTTAATCCCACCATCCATGGAACTCCCATCATTCCACCATCCCCCCCCCCCCCCCCCAAACACACACAACACACACACCACTACCACCAAGTCCTTGCATCTATGGACTGGGGACATTAGTTATTTTTAACTGTATACATTTAAGAAGATAAAAAATACATAGATTTAATAATATATGTTTTATAAAAGAAATGATCCAACTGAACAAATGTGTAAACTACTGAACTGGCAACAATTTATCAAAAAGCCAACCAATGATCATGTTAATAATATATATCTTATGTTCACAATGCTTCATTTGAACATTAGGAAATGCATGGTTTGGTCACAAAATATTATTTGCAAAAATTTCTTACTCATCAATACAAAACAATCATGTCAACCAGCCATGGCCTATATTACCTTTTCCTCTTAGACTTTATCTCCATTTGATATTATTTTAGATTTTAACCTTCAAGGTCAACTTCAGCTGAGCACAGTGACCCATGGATCCCTTGTAAATCCTGTTAGTAAGGCAAAGTCCGCAGTCTAATCTTCCCGAAGCCCAGAATGATTATTTGCTCTCATGTGAACTGGTGACTAACCAAGACTGGTGGGGCCACCTGCAATTGTTATCGTACAGTATATATCTGAGTGTCTTACTTATGACAGCCCATATCTCAGGAATGATTTCTATGTATTGGGCTGAAATTGTGCATGAAATTGTGCATGTTTATAGATCTTGGATCTCTCTATCTCATACTTACCATAAGAGTGATGGCGCCACCTACAGTCATTTTTGTGGTGTCCATCCTTGTGTTTGCCATCTGTTCTCTTTGTGATACATTCAGTGTATTGGGCTTAAATTGTACATGTCCATAGATCTTGGATACCTCATCTAATACTCAAGACTGGTGGCACAATCTGTAATCCTATTTGCATAGCATCCATCCTTGCATTTGCTTTGGGTAAAAATGACTCTTATCTCAAGAGTGTTTCCATGTATTGGTCTGAAATTTTGCAAGTCCATCCATCTTGGCGAGATTTCTCATAGACCAGACAGGTGGGCCACCTACCTTCCCGTTTTTGTAGAATACATTGAAGCACTTTTTCTTAGTAGTGGATTGGTGTCTCGGCCTGAAATGTTGCATGTTCATTTGCCTTGGGTAGATTTCTAATTCACGAGGCAAGTGACACCATCTGCAATCACGTATTTGTTGAATATGTTCATGCATTTATCTCAGGACTGGTTTAATGTTTCAGCCTAAATTTCCCATGTCTATAGATTTTGGATACCTCCATCTGTACACAAGTCTAGTGGCACCACCTACAATCATTTTCACAAAGTGCAGATCCATCATAGACCAGACAGGTGGTGTCACCTACTTTTTAGCGAACCTGTGAGCTTATGCAATGGTGTGGCGTCATCTGGCGTCAGGCGTATGTCGTCCTTCATCCGTCATTAACCCAGACTATCTTGAAAACGGCAAGAGTTAGCATCACGAAATTTTATGCAAAAAATTAGTCATCATAAAAACTCTATTGGATTTTGCTTATTTTTTGGCTTATTGCATTTTCTTAGATTCTATGGAGAAAAAGCTGAAAAACCTTTAAAAATCTTCTTCTCGGAAACTGTTGAGCCAAATTGTCCAATTTTCACAGAAATGATTCCTGGAACAATCTCTCTCAAGTTTGTTCGAATGGTACAAAATTTGTGATTTTTTGCTGAGTTACAGGAAGTTGAACTTAGTCATCTGTCCAAAAAAGCATACTAAAATTACCATCTCAGAAACGGCTGGAACTATCATCACCAAATTTTATGCTAATGTCGGTCACATGAGTCATATCTGAAATTGAGGTATTGGTGGCACCACCTGCATTGGCCTTTTTGGTACGGGGGTCATCAGTGCCCGTATCATACAGATGGCTGGTAAAAACTTCTTCTCTGAAACTATATGGCCAAATTGTTTAATATCGCACAAAAATAATCCTAGAGTAGTGCTTTCTGAAGATTGTTCAAATGGTCTCAGTTCAGTGACTTTTGGCTGAGTTATGGGAAGCTGAATTTAGTTATATGCCATAACAGCCCATTTTAGCTCAGTGGCTACAAAGGTCGTCTTCTCAAAAACCACAGGCCCAAATTCTTAAATCTCACACATTAATTATCCTTAGATATTGATAATTCAAGTTTGTTCAAATGGTTTTGATTCAGTGATTTTTGGCTGAGTTATGGGAAGCTCAACTTAGCCATTTTGCTGTATTTTCCTATATGAGTTATAAACCTGTAAAACGTTTTTTGACTGACGCCACTTAGGCCAATTTGTTTAATATTTTACAAGAATAATCCCCTGAATAATTATTATAATAATTGTCTTTTATGGTTCCAAAGAATGAATATAGGCTGAATTATAAAGATTGAATTGAGTCCTTTTACCATATATGTTAGCTATGTGAAGCAGATACCTCTAGCCTGGCACCAGTTTATCAGCATCTGTTACATCATGCCTCTAGACATTTAGATTTCAGGTTATCTATGGTTAATATTGACAAGAATGTTTTTTAAAAGCTTTTAAAAAATGTAGATTTATGATTTTAGATATTCCTCATGCCAGGCAATGTTTACAATCACAGGTTTACAGCTCTCTGTGGGTATATAAATATGGCTGCATATGGATTATAAATAACTGATTTCCATACTCAATTCCAAATTTTTCCATCAGTGAGATGTATCTGTATTATAATTTTGCATTCATTATGCATTATGTAGTAATTTTTAGCGAACCTGTGAGCTAATGAGATGGTGTGAGGGTGTCCGTCGTCTGTTTGTTAACCCATACGATTTCGAAAATGACTGGAGCTAGCATCATGAAATTTAATGCAAAAAATTAGCCATCTGAAAAACTGCATTTTCTTAGATTTTAAAGAGAAAAAGCTAAAAAAAAACCTTTAAAAATTGTCTCCTCCAAAACGGTCAAGCCAAATTGTTCAATATTTCACAGAAATAATCTTTTATTCCATCTCTCTCAAGTTTGTTTGAATGGTTCAAGTTCAGTGAATTTTGGCTAGGGTACAGGAAGTTGAACTTAGTCATCTGTCCAAAAAAGCATACTAAAATGACAATCTCAGAAACAGCGGGAGCTATCATCACCAAATTTTATGCCTTGTTGGTCACATGAGTCATATATGAAATTCATGTATTGGTGGCGCCACCTGCATTGACCTTTTTTTTGTACGGGGGTCATTGGTCATCTGTACATTAACCCATAATTTCTCAGAAATAGCAGGAGCTACCATCCCCACATTTTATGCAATAATCTGTCACATATCAAATGTTGTTGGATTCAGCTTATTTTTTTGCTATCTGCATTTTCTTAGATTTTATAGGGGAAAAGCTGAAAAACCTTTAAAAGTCTTCTCCTTGTAAACGGTCCAGCCAAATTGTTCAATATTTTACAGAAATGATCCCAGAGGCAAGCCCTCTCAAGTTTATTCAACTGGTTTGTATTTGATGAATTTAAGTGGAGATACACAAATTTGATCAGTCATTTGGCCAAGTAAGCATACTGACATAGTAATCTCAGAAATAACAGAAGCTAGGATTACCAAGTATTGTGCAAATGTTGGTCACATGACTCATATTTGAAGTTGCAGATTTTGTGGTGCCACCTACATTGACCTGTTTTTTTGGGGGGCAAAAACCTCATAATTTTAGCCTCTTTCAGCTTAAAATGTTTATGATGAAACTGTCAAGTTGAATCGTTCAATTTTTCAAAAGAATTATCCTAGGACATGGTTCTTTCAATCATATCAGAAAAGCCTAAGTTGGTCTTGTGGCCATTATTATGTTTATTTCAAACTGAGGACTGCAAAACTGTTCTTCTACAAAATTATTGTTTCAATTATATCATCTGTAACATTGCACAAAAAAATATTCGTTGGTGGCCCTAATTACTTGAATAATTTTTGGCAGAATTATTGGACCTGTAATAATGAAAGGACTGCATCTTTTAATATTCTAGATATTTTGATAAAAAGTTTATGAATATGTCAGCTTGAAAAAAAAACATTTCTTTCAGTATGTGTAAACAGATTTACTAACAGACCAAGATTGTGTCTGTATCTTTAAATAGGTTGAGAAACTGCCAACTGTTTCAGATTTGGCAACAGATCAAGAGTTCATTCAGTGCAGCCAGATATAGGTCAAGAGTTTAATCAGTGCAGCCAAGCACAAGGCATGTGATCACCTCATGGGTGACATGTGAACACCTCATGGGCACTATGTGATCACCTCATGGGTGTCATGCCCCTCAGGGCTGCATGTGGAGCCAATCTGTGAGCTTATGCAATGGTGTGGCTACTATTTCAGATTTGGCAACAGGCCAAAGGTCAGTCTGGATCTATTTATAACTTTGGCAGACTGCCAACTGTGTCAGATTATGCAACAGGTCAAGAGTTCACTCAGTGCAGCCAGGTACAGGTCAAAAGTTCACTCAGTCTAGCCAGGTGCAGGTCATGAGTTCACTCAGTGCAGTAGCCTGACCCAGCAAATTTGTCACAGTTCACTCGGGGCAACTGCCTTACTCACCTAAGCCTCATCAGCCCCATGCATCAGACTCAAGGCAAGTTTGATGTATTGGCCTGATATTTTGACCTGTCTATGTGTCTTTGATGGCTTTCTCGTTCACAAGACAGGTGTCACCACCTACAACGAATTTTGCACAATGTATGTGCCTGCTTATTTCTACAGAGGAATTTGAAATATCAGCCTGAAATTGGGCATATTTATACATATCGAATATTTTTGTTTATACAAGACTGGTGGTTGCCTACAATAATTTTTGCACAGTGTGTGTCCCTGCTTATTTGTAACGCCAAAACAAAGTTTTGCGATACTATGTTTTTGACCGGGTTCCGCAGCCGCCTCAATATTCGTTTCCAGAGAACTCCTCTGAGACTACTTGACTGATTTTTCTGAAAACTTACACCAGTTATCGGGTAACATGTGAACTGGTGCCTAACCAATTGGCTTTACCTCTGACCTTTCCTCTCTGCCAAGAGTCCATTCGTGTGTCTGTTTCCACATATCTCGGGAACCTTTTGACCAATCAAGAAAAAAAATTTGTACAAATATAGCCCTTGGATAGCTTTAAAACATACATAAAAAATGGTGGCGCCACCTACAACCATGTTTGCACAGCATCTGTCTGTTTGTCTACCTTGGGTTAAATCACTCATTTCTCAGCAGTGGTTTGACATATCTGCCTAAAATTTTGCAGGTTTATACATCCTGGACTGCTTTCTTGATTTTATGAAAGGTGGTGCCACCTACATTCTAGTTTACGCTGCAGACATCCAAGCTCATATCTTGGGAACCGTTTGAGCGATTGGGTCAGAATTTTGCATGTGTATAGATCTCACATAGCTCTTTATCATATGCAAAACTGGAGGGACCACCTGCAACTATTTTTGCACAGCGTCCGTCTGTTTGTCTGCCGTGGGCTAAAATCACTCCTATCTTGGCAGTGGTTTGACATAACTGCCTAAAATTTTGCAGATTTATACATGCTGGACAGCTTTCTTGATTTTATGACAGGTGGCACCACCTACATTCACGTTTATGCTGCAGACATCTAAGCTCATATGTTATGAACTGTTTGACCGATTGGGCCAAAATTTTGCATGTGTATACATCTTGCATAGCTCTTTATCATACACAAAACTGGAGGGACCACCTGCAACCATTTTTGCACAGCATCCGTCTGTTTGCCTGCCGTGGGCTAAAATCACTCATATCTCTGTAGTGGTTTGACATAACTGCCTAAAATTTTGCAGGTTTTTAAATCCTGGATAGCATCTCAATTTTTTTGCAGGTGGCGCCACCTACATTTATGTTAACGCTGCACACCTTCAGGCTTAAATCTCAGGACTGGTTGGACATATCCCCCTGAAATTTTGCATGTGTATAGATCTAACATAGCTCTTAATCATCGAATTGGTGGCGCCACCTGCCACTATTTTTGCACAAGTCCTTCTGTTTGTCTGCTGTGGCATAAAATCATTCATATACATGAAGTGGTTTGATTTATCTGCCTAAAATTTTGCATATGTATACAACTTGGACACCTTTCTGGATTTTGTGGTAGGTGGCGCAACCTACATACACATTTCGGCTGCAGACATCCATGCTAATATGCAACACACCTCACTGTATTTCCCCTTGCCATTCAATCCATGCCTCGCCCATTCCACTCTGATTTTGGCAGATACACCAAAGTTGCTTGTCGACTACCCATATTCTAGTTCTCAGGAGGGGTTTGATATAACAGTCTAAAATGGGGCATATGTATATATCTCTGATAGCTTTGTTGTATACAAGACTGGTGGTGCCAGCTACAATCATTTTTGTGTGGTGTGCACCCATGCCAGAATTTCAGCAGTGATGTTTGTGTAATTGTTTCTTATTCAAAATGTTTAGAACATGTATTGTTCATATACATGAGAAGTAATGGTTTAGCATTGAAGCATTATACCTGATGTATTTCCCTACGCACAGGTTTGCATTAGGCCAGTAGGCCTTGTTTCTTTTATACCTCAGCTGACTGTAAGTCATCTGAGCTATAGGCATCACCTTTTGTCCGTCGTACGTCCAGGCGTCTGTCCGTTAACAGGGCACATATCATAACCGCTGGACCTAGAATCTTCTTACTTTACATCCAGAGAATCTCCTTGGAAACCTGAAATTAGGTCTCTGTTACCCATATCCTTTGAGCTATTGGGCCCCAAAGTACCCCCCCCCCCCCCCCCCCCGAATAGTCAAAAATTTCATACAAGAACTTCAATATCTCATTAACTACATCACTGATGGTCATGATTTTTGGCATACATATGGATCATGAGATGTTTCATCAGTTCCTGCAAACTGGTGGTGCCACCTGTATTTTTCTATTTTTTTTAAATTTTTTCTCTATTTTTGAGACCTTTAAAACTGTGAGCATCTGTTAACAGGGCACAAATTGTAAAGACTGGACCTAGAATCTTCATTCTTGACATTCTGAGAGACCTATAAAAAGTCTCTACTGAAACCAGAAATTAGGTCTCTGTATCCCATATCCTTCGAGCTACGGGGCCCCAAAGTAACCCCCAGAATAGTCAAAAATTTCATACAAAAACTTCAATATCTGATTAACTACATCACTGATGGTCATGATTTTTGGCATACATATTGATCATGAGATGTTTCATCAGTTTCTGCAGACTGGTGGCGCCACCTGTATTTTTCAAATTTTACAATTTTTTTTCTCTATTTTTGAGACTTTTAAGGATGTCATCATCTGTCAACAGGGTTCAAATTGTAACGACTGGACCTAGAATCTTCATTCTTGACACACAGGGAGACCCATGTAAAGTCTTCATGGAAACATGAAATTAGGTCTCTGTTACCCATATCCTTTGAGCTTTGGCACTCCAAAGAACAGCTCAGAATAATGGAAAATTTGATAAAAAAAACTTGAAGTATCTGAACAACTAATGCAGAGATCACCATAATTGTTTGTTTGGATAATTGTCATGGAGTGTTTCATCAGTTTCTGCAGCCTAATGGCACCACATGTATTTGTTCAGGCTTTTTTTTCGAATTTTTTTCTCTATTTTTGAGACCTTTAAAGATATGAACATCTGTTAACAGGGCACAAATCATAACAACTGGACCTAGATTCTTCATTCTTTACACACAGGGAGACCCATGAAAAATCTCCATGGAAACCTGAAATAAGGTTTCTGCTACCTATATCCATTAAGCTGTATGGCTCCAAAGTACCTCCCAGAATAATGAAAAATTTGATACAAAAACTCCAGTATCTCAATAACTATAACACTGACGCTCATGATTTTTGGCATACATATTGATCATGACGTGTTCCATCAGTTTCAGCAGACTGGGTGCGCCACCTCTATTTTTTGCAAATTTTTACGAATTATTTTCTCTATTTTTGAGACCTTTAAAGATGTGGTTATCTGTCAACAGGGTACAAATTATAGCAACTGGACCTAGAATCTTCATTCTTGTCATGCAAGGAGGCCCATGAAAAGTGTCTGTGGAAACCTAAAATTAGGTCTCTGTTACCCATATCCTTCAAGCTATAGGACTCCAAAGTATCCCTCAGAATAATGGAAAATCTGATACAAAAGCTGAAGTATCTGAACAACTAATCCAGAGACCACCATGCTTCTTTGCATGGATATTGACCATTAAGTGTTTTTATTCGTTTCTGCAGACTGGTGGAGCCACCTGAATTTTTTTTAAGTTTACACATTTTTTCTATATTTTTGAGATATATTAATACAGACATAATCTCAGCCTGTTGGTTAATCTGTTTGATGCTTCAGTTCAATGGTTATATACTACCATTCAGATGATAGAATTTCCTTTTGCAAATCTCTTCCCAGTCAGCTGAGCATCATGACCCATGGGTCACTTGTTGTAGAATGTACGCTTTTATCTCAGGAGTGGTTTGATGTATTCACCTGAAAATTTGCATGTCCATTGATCTTCATTTGAATGGTTTATCTTGTATATAAGACTGCTTGGACCATCTACAATCAAATACATCTTGTATTCATCTGTAGAACTGTTTAGCATTTTGGTAAAAATTGCACAGATATGAGGAGTTTAATTGGCATCTCTGGTTCCACAAATTTGAATTCAGAGGTTCAGAGCAAATCACAAGTTTGCTTTGGGTGAAAATTGCTCATATCTCAGTAGTGGTTCAATGTATTGGTCTGAAATTTGGCATGTCCTTTCATCATGGAGATTAATCTAATAGACCAGACAGGTGGCACCACCTACCTTCCCTCTTTCATAGAATAAAGGAATGCCATTTTCTCATGTGTGGTTTGTCATATTGGGTTGAAATGTTGCATGTCCATAGATCTTGGATACCTCCATCTGGTACTAAAGACTGGTGGCGCCATCTGCAACTGTTCTTGAGTGGCATTCATCCATGCATTGGCTTTGGGTGAAAATTTCTCATATTTTAGGAATGGTTAAATTCATTGGTCTTATATTTGGCATGTCCATCCATCTCAGAGTTTACTTGTAGACCAGACAAGTGGTGCCACCTGCCTTCCCGTTTTCATACAATACTGACATTAATGCCTGTCTGTAGGAGTGGTTTGCTGTATTGGCCTGCATGTTCATAAATCTAAGATACCTCCATCTCGTATTCAACACTTGTGGTGACATCTGCAATGGTTTTTTCATGGTGTCCATCTGTCCATTTGCTTGGGTAAAATTCTCTCCGGCACTTTTTCTCAGAAGCGGATTGGTGTATCCATCTGTAGATCTGTTTGTTTTGAGAAGCGCACATACATGAGGAGTTTAATTGGCATCACTGATGCCACAAATGTGGAGACATGTCATGTCAGGAAAATTCAGTGCCTTACTTTACCCTTGCCTCTGTTAATTGGCAGATACATGTAGTTGCTTGTCAACTGTTTTCTAGTTCATAAATGATGTTAGTCAAATATTATTGTACAGCTGAATGTTGGTCAGTCATTCAACTCATTGACCTGAAAAGTTAGAAAAATTACGGATCTGAATGGGGGCAGGCTTTAAGGATTGAAAATGTCACATACTGAAAGACAGAAAAAGTTTGAACAAAACAGATAAATATGTCTCCCCTCCTTATGGGCATCCCATCCACAATGTTTAGGGAAAAAATATGGACTACTTCAAAAGATTTCTGAAATTTTGACCTTGAAGGTCAGGGTCACTTGTTTTTAAACTCATCTGAGATTAAGGTATAGAAACAATTCATGTATCAAATTTTACCAAAAAAAATTATGAGTAGTTCAAAAGTTATAGTGTTCACAAACAGTTTTATTTTGGCTGACTTGACCATGAAGATGAAGGTCAGGGTCACCAGTTTTTTAACACATCTGAGATTTTGGTAGAAACAATTCAGATTTCTTGAAAAAATATTTTCGTTCACAAAAAATGAAACAGGACACCATTGATGACAACTATGGACGACATAGGAGGGGAGACTTAAATAATGCCCTGGGCACTCACAAAGGCAAATAGAGTAATTCATGTTGAACATTGCTATTATCTGGGAAAATGGCAAAAACAGTATTTTTGTGATGTTATTATTTTATTTACATGTGCTGACATTTCATGTGGGTTTTTTTTCAGACTAAATATGGTGGCCATGGTTACGCCCATATCTTGGTCAATGTGGTGCCACACATGAAGAGGCGGGGTTTGAGCCAGGAGGTGATTGACAAGTTCCTCATACATAACCCTAAAGCCTGGCTCACCTTTAAGTGACCTTCAGTAGACAGCTCACCTTATTTCATTCACGAAATGCATAATAATCAATGGTGGTACAGGGATAATGAAATGGGCATTCACAGTATATTATAGCAAGACACAAATTCTGCACAGGGAATTGTTATCAAATAAATAAATTGTATCACTGACTTACAACTCTTAAGGTGAATCGTCAACTTGAGATATCTAGCAGCTATGTAGGTCTAGAATTATTAATAGTGATTCTACCTTTAAAGTTTCCTAGAAGATGTCATAAGGTAATAAACAAGCATAAGGTTTCCTGTTTTGGACATCACCTTAAGAGTAAACTCCACAATCATAGAACAAAGCTTGTGATGAAGACTTCTCCAGATAGTAATGGAATTTTCATGAAAATGAGCACTCAAATAAATAAAGCATATATTAAATCATGAATTGTCTTATATCTGATACACTCATATTCAGTTAAATTTTCATGTACATTATACCAGTGTATGTTACTTTGTATGTCAGAATGGCAGTGGCTTGTATTACATATAATATAAGATCTTGTGAAGTCAAAGCACACGACCAAACATTAAATCCAAATTGTGACAGCTTTATCTATGTAACAGGTTGCAGGATTATCAGATCCATCTGCAGCTAAGAATGCTTTTAATTTTATATATAATTGTCTGTTATCTGTCACTAAGTTTACTCATTGTACTTTATAGTGATTGTACAATACAAGATTAACTTAATATATCTATCTTTTTACAAGAAATATATCTGTATTAAGTGAATATTTGAAATAAAACATTACAAATAATAACTGTCTGTCTTATTACTTGATTCATATCTATGTATAGTGAAGAACACTGTATTCTTAAGTAAAGTGGCTCTCTTTTTTTCATGCTAATACTGCTGTGTGCAAAACCTGCATATATTATTACTTGATGTGTTCATATATGTAGAGTTAAATGGCATGACTTCAATGTAACCGAAAAATTCAAACTGACTCAAGTGGCAGCAAATACAAAACATGGACGTTCAATAGTCAGACACGAGGACAGATATCAACAGCATCAGAATGATTCAGGTTTTCCAAAGCAGGTAAAAGGGATCCAAGGCCAAACAATGACTCTTGTAAATAAGTGTAAATAGAATCTTCGTAGTGTCCAGGCACTAAATTTAAAATTAACATATGGATGATAGACAACAGTGGACAGATAACAATGCACTATCATAAGCTCACAGGTTCGTCTAACAGAGGGTGCCTGGTTCAAAACATAGGTCAAACCCATCAAGTGGACCAGCCAGGCCATTATTAATTAGACTTGCCACCAATATGACATAATATAATAACATAAAATGTAATTCCCTGCACTTGCATAGCCATAATTTAGTCAGGTGTTTCTCTACTGGGAAGAGTGTGGGATTAGTTTTATGATTTGCCAGATAGCAATTACTGACTCACAACACTTGTGTAATTGTGTTACTTTGAATGTAGAGAACACTTGTTTCAGTGAACTTTGAATAAGCCAAAGCTCGCTTCGTGACATTGTGATCAGCTCAACTAATACATGTAGCCTGCTGGCTGAGACATACTCTGCACAAGGTCACACAAATATGGTGCAGTCAAATGGACATGTACAGTCTTTTCACTAAATATCTTTTTCCAATCAGCCATGTAATAATAACATCATTTGCAAATACAAACCCAAACATAAAACATAAAAAAGTAAATAACTAAAAACAAATGTAATTTTTAGAAATCTGTATGATCTAACAATTTTTTCACTTTTTAGTATTACAATATGCATAGAAAACCAGTTTTACTGATTTCTTAAAAGTGATACCGGTATACTTCATCTTAAATTTCTCATTGATATGGTTCAAGAAGTTAAATTCTCAGCCTAAGAATTAGTTGTACAATTTGCCACAAGATGAGATGCAACCATACAGACCAGTACAATGTACAACAAGGCAGTGTTCAGTACAAGCTGTCACAACTAATGTACTGAAGGTGTTCTCCTGGGACTAGCAAAATTGGACTCTTTAAAGGGTTTTCACTACAGATAAATGGTCAGTCTGTCAATCATTTACTATCCTTTATCAAAAGTGCGACATACTAATATGCCAATGCAAGGGAATCACCAGGTCTCAAGCATCCTTATAACATACTAATACGTATACATCAGGGATTGCATCCTTTCAAAGGACAGGCCGTTGGTATAAGTAACTTACTGAATAAATTCCTGCCTCAGTGATGTCTATACAGGCACTGAATTACATTCTTTTTTACAGGCCTAGAAGGTCTAGAATAAAACAAATAATTCTCCACCTTCTGCCAGAGATTGTTTCTACTCAAAACTAACCTCTTCCAGTTAGGCACTGTGGGACAGCCTGGACTTCATGGTCTTGTCTCAACTGTCAAACTTTAAAACCGAAATTTGTGACGCTAGTTTCAAGCAAACAGCTTCTGTTTACATTTCACATGCATATGCTCACAAAATATTACTTATTCTGCGAAGTCCTTACCACAAAAATACCTATGTTTATGTAATTTGCCCTGAAACAATTCTAATACATCATATCTGAAAGGACTACATTACCTTCTTCATTGCATTTATAACTATGCTGCATGTTAAAGCCCCGGTATATTGTTGATTTTAAATTTCAATGCCCATAATCCCTAACCAGCAGTCACACTCTTGTGAATCTGAAACTGCCCAGTGTGGTAATTCTCTGTTGTCAGTGTTCATACTGTTTTACCACTGTCTTGTATTGAATAGAATTTTATATTAACACCCAAAACTAAATCAACAGGGCAGCATATGGTTCTCATATGGTTCCATTCATCACCACTCCACATGCAATGCCATCTACTGGGCATATGTAAACTGATAAAAGAAGAGAGTACTGTTGAAAGTGAGCAGTTAACTTTATTTTCAAGCAGTTTCTGTACAATATAAAATAAAATTATATCAAACCTCCCATTTAACATGCATGTAGTGGTAACACAGAAAGGAATTTAATTAACATACTAATTAAGTTTCTGGCTCTGAGCGTGGAAATAAGAGACATTTCCATTACTTTAAACTATTTTTAAACTAATTTGCCAGTAATATTAGAGTATAAAATTACATGTCACTTTTGAACTCAACATAGGTACTGACTAGACATCTTTTTACATTGTAAAAGAGTAATGATACACGAGACACTGGCAAGTCAGCCTTATGTGTATGAGTAAGTTTTAACTGTATGATTGACTTATATGTAAAACATGTACCTCCCTGCCAATGTGTGTGGGTTGGTGTTCCTCCATAACTTGTGCAATATTCAAAACATAGCCTTAAAAAATAATGTTTAAGAACTTTGATATTTGAGATATATTTTTGCTGAATATACCTTAACTTTAAGGTATTTATATAATTTATATAATACTGTTCACACTTCCACATAGGCCTGCACTTTCCTAGGCTGTTTCAAACACTTGTATATCAGATGATTTCAAACATTTAACACTTCAAAAAGTAAAAAAAGGTTCTCCCTTCTGTGGTCCCATGGGGGGTAAGGGGGTGGGGCAAGGACCTCTCCAACATGTTTACATGAATTCATATTACTTTAACTGGTCATGCTATTGACTGATATGCACATATCATACCAGTATGATATAGTATTCATTTACATACAGTATGACAATCCACTTACATTTAGTTCCATACTTTTTGCTGTTTGGGTACTCCAAACATTGGTACAAAGTTTCTAACAATTTTAACTAACCCATGGAATGCATATACTGGTAATGAGCACATAATGATGATTTATCAGTCATCAGAAAGATAAGCATTTCCCCTCACCACCTTGTCCTTTCTATTGCATAATCTGCTAATATGATATGTTAATCCTGTCATATGATAACTTGTTCAATAAGCTGCCTCCTTGGGTACATAATCTAGTTTGTATGCAAACCTTTTGCTTGATGCTTGGTAGGCATTAATTCTGGGTCTTGCTTTAATTTGACGATAGAAATTGTAAAGCCTTGGGAATTTCTCCAGAATATACAATCCCTTGCTTGATGGAAGATGATAATTGCTGAACTCTGCATTGTAGTCCAAAAGGTCAAACACCAGAATGTCAACCCAAGTCAATCGTTCACTGCTGAAAAAGGCATTTTTCTGAAAGAAAAGGTAAAAAATGCAGATTTCTATTGAATCCCATTTTATGTTTATACTCACTCAGCACTCGATAAAGATACAAGGAAATACCCCTAATATTTCACTTAAAATATAAAAATCAAGATCACATCACTTAGTATTTTCAATGTTAAAAATATTAAACTGCTTTGTGCATGTAGGAAGAATTAAGGAAACTGAACGTTTCAAATTTTCATAACTAACTCTTAATTATAACCATGAAAATAGTTTGTAAAATGTTCTAATAAATATAATTTTGTATTGCTCAGATACCACAATGATAATTTACTCCACTCATACTCAATATCTTTATTTGTTATTGCAATATTCAGTAGACTGTATGCAGCATAGAAGAGAAATGAATCATTTATAGGGTCTCATTAGCTTGGAGCATGAAAAATAAACAGGAAAACAAATGAATTTGCAGAGATCTTTTACTGTTTTGATGACAGAACCCATTTCAGAAAAAGTTTTACAGATCTTTTAAGTAAAATTATGAGACCTGCTAGAAGCATACTATGAGAGATAATTATATTGAAAAGATGTTTTCTGTGTTATTATTTTTAATATATTTAGTATATTAAATGATAAATTGTGAAATGTAAATGTGGTAAATTGATGAAGTCAAATTACTTCATGGGAGTTTGGGCTGAAAGTACCAGTAATAGTTTCATTTTTTATTTCCTCAACCTTCATGCACTCAACTGGGCTGATACAGGCACATGCCAAGCAAATATTAACCAAACTAAGTGGCAGTGAAACAGGCAAATGTTGTGTTGTACTGTACTGGCCTAGTTAGCTGTATCTGGTTGATACCAATGATTAGTCAGTTCATAAACCATGAATAAACAGGGATCCACATAACTTAACACCCACCATTGTTTCAGTGGCTTGAAAAACAAGTGACCCATGGGTCATGAGGCTCAGCTGACTGACATGATGATAATATGTCCTTGCCCAGACAACTAACTGACCTATCCACCACAGACCTAATGCTCCGCCCTTTTAACTTATTATCTTAATGAGTCCCCAAAACGCTCCTACACATATGGACTTCAATGCCCATGGAAGCGAGGGCTGATTATAACATAATAATGACATCACAAAGGGCGATGGCGCATGACATCGTATTGAATGACGTCATCAACTGGTATCACCTGACCATTGTTTATTATATCGCAGTCATATATGATCCAATATATATTGGATTATCTGTCCCATACGAATTATGTGCCAGGTAAGACATTATTATTCACCCGGTAGTCAGTGGAATGGCTCCCGCAACCTATAGCCTAGAAACTTTTTATACTGTCTCCTTTGTATAATAAAATATCCCGGAAAACATGACCACATGGGTATTGGTAGTATTTACAGACTACACGTGTTCTGTTTGACAGAACTCTGTCAAACTATGCAAAATTTTGTTTTGTCAGATGATTGACGCTTTACAATGTTTAAGGTCACCTGATTGGTTGCTCCTTAGTCCCACGCTTACGTTTATTCATTAAATGAACATGCAATTGAGGTTGCATAGAGTTCATGGATAGGTCAATTAAGATAGGTGGCATCATTGTTCATGCACATTAGCTTAAGTTCATCAAGACCCATAAGCACAACAAATCTGATGACAATCCAACCAGCCTTTCATGAGGAACCTGGCAATTTGTGTATATTTTGCATTATTTCTGGGGGGCTCACACATACCCCAAAACTCTGAGAATATAGGTCAGTGTGACCCAATTTCAGGTTTCTGGGGAGAACTTTTGAGGAACTCTAAGGATATCAAGTTAGAAGATTCTGGGCCCCATGATTATGATTTGTGCCCTACTTTGGTATCAAATTTTCAATTATTCTGAGGGGTGTTTATAAGCCCCATAGCTCAGAAAATATGGGTAACAGATACCTAATTTCACGTTTCCAAGGAGACTTTTCACAAATCTCACTGGATATCAAGTTTGAAGATTCTAGGACCAATGGTTACAATTTGAGCCCTGTTAAGGGATGACTGCATCTTTGAAGGTCTCATAAATAAAGAAAAAAAATGTGTTAAAATTGTTTAAAAATTTAGGTGGTGCCACCAGTCTGCAAGAACTGATGAAACACTCTATGATGAATATGCATGCAAAGAAACCTTATTCCAGGTTTCCAAGAAGACTTTTCATGGACCTCTCTGGATGTAAAGTGAGAAGATTCCAGGTCCAGTGGTTAAGATTTGTGCCCTGTTAACAGATGACAGCATCTTTTGAGGTCTCAAAAATAGAGAAAAAAATTGTAAAAAATATAAAAAAAAAAAGGTGGTGCCACCAGTCTGCAAAAGCTGATGTAACACCCCATGATCAATATCCATGCAAAGAATCATGGTGATCAATGCATTAGTTGTTCAGATATTTGAGCTTTTGTATCAATTTTTTCATAATTCGGGGGGGGGGGGGGGGTACTTCGGAGCCCCATAGCTTGAAGAATATGGGTAACAGAGACCTAATTCCAGGTTTCCAAATAGATTTTTCATGGACCTCTCTGGATGTAAAGTTATAAGATTCCAGGTCCAGTGGTTACAATTTGTGCCTTGTTAAAAGACAGACAGCTTGATGGCTGGACGGACGACGGACAAAGAGTGAACGCTATAGCTCAGATGACTTACAGTCAGCTGAGCTAAAAAATCACGGATGTTTATATTATACTAACAAAGTTCAACACTATACCCGAGATCAGCTTGTACACTAATTCTATGCTAACAGAGTACAGTGATTTAAACAATGTCTGCAGTGCTTCACGTACTTGTTTTGATAATGGAGGAGCTATTCTTTCAAAGTAGCCAAGCCACAGGGGGAGAGTAGATGACAAATACTCATCTCTGTCTCTGGTGCTGTATTCAGGGTTGTACACCATGGAGCTATACATCCTGGTTACATCCTCTGAAAATAATGCATACAGTAAAGTCTGTATTAGTTCAAACAGTTGTCACTTTATAGAATATCTTATGGTGTACATTCTCATAAAACATTATATTTGTCTAATATGCTCTGCTGCTGTATTCAGGGTTGTACACCATGGAGCTATACATCCCTGTTACATCCTCTGAAAATAATGCATACAGTAAAGTCTGTATTAGTTCAAACAGTTGTCACTTTATAGAATATCTTATGTTGTATATTCTCTCAAAACATTATACTTGTCTAATCATAATCGGAGTTGCTTTTAAAAAATTATGCCTATCATATTTTCTGTATTGGTCATTTTTATCTGATTTTATGGCAAGCATTCTGAAAAATATCTTTTGCAATATGCAATTTCAACAAAGTTAAATGTAAAGGCAATGTTTGATATTCTGGTTTGCATTATAATACAAATACTAGTAATACAGTGGCAGCAAAGCATCCTGTATGGTGACTGACCTACTCCCTGTGCTACCATCTCACAGAAATGCATCTCCTCACAGTCACACTCCAGACCTGTCGCTCGTCCGATATGGTGCAGGATGGCTTGACTCTGTGACATCATCAATCCAAAGCTAGTGATCATCGCTGGAACTGGTATAGGATAACACACAGTGTAACCCTGCATTCATATTTTAAATATCTAATATTTAAAATTTCTTAAATATAGGACCATTGAGTGTGTGTGTGTGGGGGGGTCAGCTGGTACATTGGAGGGGGCCTTGGTCGACTATGAACTTTACTAGGGTACAATTAAATCCTTGGAAATGCAGAATTTGAGTTGTCCTTGTTAAAACTTGTATAGATTTAATCATGAGTGCTAGGACAGGACTAAGGGGGGCCTTGGACACAGACATTTCCAAGGGTACAAGAAGTGCATGAGCAAAAACAGGAAATCTCATCTGTCTTAA
This sequence comes from Sipunculus nudus, assembly GCA_026874595.1. NCBI lineage: Eukaryota > Metazoa > Annelida > Sipuncula > Golfingiida > Sipunculidae > Sipunculus > Sipunculus nudus. The sequence continues at coordinate 87,083,739 of CM049309.1, read as the reverse complement.
ATTGTGTTGATTAGCTTATTTATACAGGTTTTAATCCAGTGGGCCGAACAGGGCCCAGGAAGACAAAGAGTTTTACATGACCTAATATAATCCCTAAAAATAATGAAATTCCAGAGTGATTGTAAACCCCCCCATTCCCTCCCTGTGAATGGTGGTTTTGTTAGTAAACTGTTGTGAGCTTTTCTGTATTAATGAGAATTTTCTCTGTTAAAGTTTATACGCCAGAGTAAGCCAACCGAAAATTTTCCCTTATTGGGCCTATTATCGCCCATCCCGCCTCGTTCCCGTGTATCTAGGTCACACTTCCGCTTCCTGTAATCACATTTTTCGAAGGCGGAAGGAAGTGGATTGGGAGGGAGCGATGTTTGTAATACAGAAAAGCTCACAACAGTTTACTAACAAAACCACCATTCACAGGGAGGGAATGGGGGGTTTTATTACGTAAACATAATTGTGAGCTGTTTCTGTATTAATGAGAATATAACAGACAGACCTTGGGGAGGGAGCACCTACCTGTAATGATGGAACGAGGAGAATCTCAGTGCTGGAATGGCGCAGCAGACGACGTCGTCGGTGGAACAGACGGAAAGGACGAAGATGGCCTGGAAAATTGGAGGATCTCACCCGCCGCTATCACAGGGCCCAGGGAGTAAAGGCCCGAAGCCTGGAGCTGAACATCTTTTAGATAGTAGCGTGTGAATGTAGTTGGGGATTTCCAGTAGCCCTTCTTGACCAATTGATTCGGTGAGATCCCGGAGAAATGGCCCAAGGAAGTAGAAAGAGCTTGAATGTCATGAGCCTTGATGTGAAGTTGTTCTAAGGTGGATGGAGAAGCGGATTCATAGGCGGCGACGATAGTAGCTTTGAGCCACGCACTAATGGTGACAGGGCTAATCTCCTAATTGGAAGTGGTGACTTTGGTAGAAATAAACATCTTCTTGCGCCCCCCCCCCCCCCCCCGTAAAGAATGAGTAGCTTAAAGATAATAACGTAACACACTAACCGGGCAATTGGTAGCCCCATAACGGTACTGACCGTTAGGGAGGGCTGGAACGTGCCAAGCCAACGGAGGATCATCGAAATTTTGGTTCTTTCTATAAAAATCCGGAGGAAAATGTAGGGTGGCCGACGAACCGTCGGCCGCAATTTGTGTGAATTTCGAATCAGCCACGAGGGCATGAAGCTCAGAGCGGTGACCAGCAGAGGCAAGAGTGAGGAGGAAAACCGTTTACCGAGATAAATGGAGAAGATGGGCCGAACGCAGCAGCTCATAATGGGGGTTCCCGTAGTTGATGTAAGACGACGTCCAGGCGCCAGGAAGGCGCAACATACTGAGGACGAGACGCACGGGCATGAACCCCTGTTAGAAAATCCGACACCAACGGATGATGAAGGACACGATTGTGACCCAGCGGACGGAGCACAGACAGCAGGGCGGCACGATAGCCACGCAGAGACGGATAGGATAAATGTTTATCCTGCAGTAAGAACACAAAAAAGTATAAAACCGCCTCAAGTGACGGATCTAAGGGGGAGATTCTGCGGGAAGACGCCCACTCGGTGAAGAGACGCCACCTGGAGTCATATATGCGGTCCGAAGAACGGCGACTGGGAGCCGAGGCATGGAGAGCAGCCGGACTTGAAATGCCCTGATCCTTGAGGTTTCCGAGGAGAGCACGCATGCGCAGAGAGGGCACACCAATGGGCGACGTGCTCGTGGGAACGACGGGAGCGCGAGTCTGAGCGGTAGAAGATGCGGTGGGCGGGAAAGAAGCGAGCGCCACAGAGGAAACCAGGGAGCTGCAGGATGAAACGATAGTATGAGAAGGAGGGTCGTCCGGTCCGCGCGGGACAAGCGGAGAAGGACACGGCGGTTGAGATGAGGCGCCGGAAACGCAAAGAGAAACTGGTGAGACCACACGGACGGCGGCGTGTCTGGGAGACGGCCGCGAGGGTGACATAGACGCGTCTCGGTAGGTACGAGAACGGGGGGGGGACGGAAAATCGAACAGATCAAATTCTGGCCGCCCCAGGCGAGCGAAAACACTCCGAACAACCGGGAGCGGAAGGAGCTCCGGTGGAGGAAGAGACGCAGGTCGAAGGGAAAGGGCGTTGGCGAGGATGTTCGACACGCCCGGAAGATGTGACGCACGAACCGATGCCCGGAGAGAGATGCATAGATTGAACGAAAGGTAGGTCTCCTGCATGAGAGAGGGAGACCGAGTACCGCCCTGCCTGTTGATATATGCCACTACCGTGGTATTGTCAGTCCGGACGAAAATGTGACGGCCGATCAAGCGGGGAGACCAGCGGGAGATCGCGCAACGGACTGCACGCAGTTCGAGGATATTGATATGGAGCAGACGTTCCGACGGGGACCATAACCCTGAAGCGCGAAGATCGGCAAGATGGGCCCCCCAACCGAGGAGAGACGCATCGGTATAGATGGTGCAATCCACATCTTTGGAAAAAGGAACGCCACGCAGGAGAAATGGAAGGTCCAGCCAGGGACGAAGGGACCTCCAGGTGAGCCGAAACGGGAGGACCATAGGACGAACCGAGGTGAAACGGAGAAGGCCGTGAGGGCGCAGGAGAGACTGAATCGGACGGAGGTACAGTCGGCCGAACGGGATAAAGGACGTGGCCCAGTTGAGAGTGCCATGGAGAGAAGCCGCCGTGCTAGAGTCGACACGGCGCAGCGTGAGAAAGGAACGAATCTGCCGGCGGAGCTTGAGAGCAAAATCGCGCGGAAGCGACGCCGTGCCGGACGCAAAATCGAGCGAGACACCCAGAAATTGTAGGGACTGGGTGGGAGTGAGAAGAGATTTCTCCGCATTGACAAGAAAGCCCAGGTTCTGAAGTAATGTGAGGACCCGGGAGCGATGAGACAGTAATAGGGAGCGATCGGCCGCATGGACGAGCCAATCGTCCAGATAAGGGAGCACAGAAATGCCCTGTGAACGGAGAAAGCGCGTGACTGTATGAACAAGCATGGTAAAAATCCAGGGGGCCACATTGATCCCGAACGGGAGGGCCCGAAATTGAAAACGCGGTTCTGATACGCGAAGCGAAGAAACGGTTGAGACGACGGATGGATTGGAATGTGAAAATAGGCATCCGTAAGGTCGATTTTGAACGCCCAATCCATCCGCCGAACAATGCAGAGCACAGCATGGATATTGAACATCCGAAACGGGGGCGGGCGGATGAACGAATTGAGGCGCTTCAGGTCGATGATGGGGCGCCAGTGCCCCTGCGGCTTGGGAACAAGAAAAAGGCGAGAGTAAAACCCCACGGTGGACGGGGAAACCTCGAAAATCGCCCGTTTGTCTATCATAGATTGAATGGCCTCCTCCAAAGCGAGGCGCTTGTCGGGATCAGACGGAGGCGGAGTGTAGAACGGGTGCAGGGTGACGGGAGGTGCGTGCAAAAATGTAACCCGAACTTTATGGTGCTGAGAATTAACCGATGTGAGGTGATACCCGCCCTCGCGGGAAAATGGGCGCTGAGCCGAGCGCCGACCGGAACGAATGAGTCATTTCTTGGTCGAACCTCGTTTGGAGGAATGACCACGAAAAGGCTGAGAACGGCTGGAACGGCCGGAAGGACGAGAAGACGGAGCAGGAGCGCGACGCGGCGGAGCGGGAGCCGCAACCGAAGGCCGAGGGCGCGGGACTCAGAATGACGGCCGAGGCGCAAGAGAGGCCGAGCGGAGGCGGGCCTGACAATCCGAGCGCTCCAAGGCGCGGTCAAAAAGAGCCGGTGAAGGGTTGAGAATAAAGCTCGGTCAACTCCGCCTGAGTTAGTTCCGGCTTTAAGTGCTTTAAGGACTGAAGGCAAGCCGTGCGGCGTAACAATATACAATTTTCAACCAGGCGCCATACAACCTGTTGCAACTCAGTGCAAGTATGGGCAGAGGCCTACCAGATGTTGTTAAGCGTGGGCGAGTCCGGAGAGACGGCGAGCAGGCTAGTAACAGCCTGCAAGTCTTTAACCATACCGGCCGCCTGCCAACCGAGCCCCTCCAGATCCGACAGGTGACGATCGGAAAACTGGACAGATGCAGGGACCATCCGGGAAGGCACAGGAACCGGAGCAGCAGGCAGCACAGCAGACGGTAACTGAAAAAAAGAGCCGGCCGGCCGGTCAGGAACGGCCTCAGACGGAGAAACCGGAGGCGAGGCCGGCTACAATGAAACGGATGCAGAAGGGATAGACGCACTTACCTGCACACCAGGAAGTTCTGGGCGAACCAGCGGGACGGCCCCGGCCTGCCCCGGGGATAAGGAAGGAAGCCGGCTAGGAGCCGGGGGCGAAGAGAACAGCCGGGGAGAAAGCACCGGGGGAACCGGTGAGGGCGCCGGGCGGACGGATTCGGGTCTAGACGAGTCGTCTAGGTCCGACATAAGTGACGAGCAAAATCGAGACAATTTATGTAAGATGGAAGAAGCGGACAGGCCGTCAGAACGGGAAGCCGCGAGAACTGGGGACGATTTTCGTTTGCGGGTATGAGAAAGTAACGACTTTACTGTCGAAACTACTGGTGAGGAAACAGGACCGGCGATAACGGACGAGGAACGCAACACGGCCGTGTTGCGGTCACCCAGGGTAGGCTCCCCCCCTCCCCCCCGGAGACAACCACGGGGCCAGACAAAGGAATCGTGGAGGGGGAACCCCCAACTACAGGGGAATGAGACCAATCCTGGAACAAAGCCCACTTGTCTGAAGTCCAGGTTTGGCAATAAAAACAAGGATCTGCCGGACCCCGGCGAGGTCATTGTTTGTGCGGCAATGGAAACAAGTGGGGTGGGAATCCCAAACCGGGATTACTGAACCACAAGAGACACAGTAAGTGGGGTTCTCCATGGCGGGCAAGGGAAAAGAAACACAACTTACAGTCAGTTGGCAAACTCAACCGTACAAACCAAACAGTGGACGAATCTCGCAGCGCGGGATCACACGTCCATCATGGCTGACGCCAGAAGAAAAATGTGATTACAGGAAGCAGAAGTGTGACCTAGATACACGGGAATGAGGCAGGATGGGTGATAATAGGCCCAATAAGGGAAAATTTTCGGTTGGCTTACTCTGGCATATAAACTTTAACAGAGAAAATTCTCATTAATACAGAAACAGCTCACAATTATGTTTACGTAATAAAACCTTTGATTATATTTTACTGGCCATGCAGATTTTTCAGAAGAAATTTGCTAAGAAATTAACATATAAATTATATTAATTTTTGATTAATTTACAGGGCCTAGGAAGCCATAGAAAGTGTACCGGCGGCCATTCTGATTCAGGCCCTCAGTCTGTTCCTTTGGTCTTTTTAAATTTCAATATATTCAGTTCCCTTTTTTCAAAAGTCAATATTTATATGATATATATAGTAATGTAAAAATATATCTCGTGTCAATATAAAATAACTTAAATATAAATATCAGATTTATATTGTCAGAAAGTTGCTTTTTTAAAGTAACGTGTATTTTTTAACAGAATCATCAATGATTGATGCATGCTGAATATAAATATGGGAGGTGACTGAGATCCCTTTAATGTTTGTGTAAGCTGGCTGGAGAATGCTTGAAGGGGAGACTCCCTTTGTATATGTTTAATAAATCCTATATTCCTATATGCATACTATATATGATGTCAACTGTCAATTTTTTGTGATCGCATGTAGCTTATTTTTGAGACCATTAAATAGAAAAGTTTTACAGATATACATGACAAACATTCCATGTAAAGCAAATATATGCATTGGTCTTTTTATTGTAACCTTTTCCCCACACTTGGTAGATGTCCTTAGGAAGTAAACAAATAAGGTTAATGGTATGTTTCATAGATCATGATGCTGATATATGTGAGCCGTGAGATGTTTGTATATATTTATATGTAAGAAAACAAATCTTTCACAGAATAACAGCAGTCATTGGTACAGCTGGCTATGTGGTATCCTTTGGAGTACATGTATATCATTGAACAGGAAAAACCATTGCTGCTATACATGTTTCAGGGGGCACACTGACACATATACACCTGCTTTGACTGCATCTGTACAATGTGACCAATCAGCCAGTAATAATGATAATCTATCAAACTGCTGTTTATGTCCCCGTAATCTTTACAGGTTCAAATTTGTTATGTTGTGTTTTTGTGAAAACTACGTTTGTTGATACTACAGATAGCTTAAGAGTCACATACTGTTTGGTGGGAAACCTCCTGTACACTGCTTGCTTTGAGGCTGTAGTGATGCCTGTTTAATAAGCTATGATTACAATTTCAGTTTTTTAACTTTGTTTATTGAACAATTAGGCCTAATCTATCATGTGTTTTAAGGTTTGGTCTTCATGAATAATATAACTGAAAGACAATATTATATTTATATACAGTAAAATATTATTTGTGTTCTTCATAACTATAAACAAATCATCATGCTGTTCATGCACTGCCAATAGTTGATCTTCAGTGTCTAGTGAAATTGTCAAGATTAGTGTGCCAGGTCTAGCTGATGAAATTAAGACGGAAAGACAGTGTTCTTCTTTCTGTTTTCTGAATTATAAATTACAAATGCATATTTATGCTATTTTGAATACAATTGAAGTATAATATATGCATGTAAAATTAAGCATACAATTGATCAAAACAGAAGACACCAGTAATGAAGAATTGATGAAATATCCCAAACTCTTATAAACAGGACAACTCACTATTTCGGACAAAGTCCTACAGTCACCTGAGTGTCCAGCTTAGAGGAGTTACACTGTATATATATTAATGATTATATCCCATGTGTATGAATCAATGATTACTACGTAGCCCTGATCATCACTGAACTAAGGATGACTAAATTAGCAGGCAATGAAATATCAAACAAATACAACAAAAACACACCTTATTTTTAGATGTTCATATAACACTTAATAAATGTATCAATAATATTATCCCATTTGTGTGTTAATTATTTATACCAATAATACTTATAGTAACACTCTTATCATTATGCTTACATCAAGTGACTATTAACAAGAGACAGTTACTGCAGTGCATACCTTATTACTAAATGTCACTCTTGGACAAAATTGACAAATTCCATGTTAGTCAACTTCCTGACTGAATAAACCCTTGGTTGTAATGCTTGTTTCTTGAACATTTGTAGAGATAACTTTGTATGCATAACCCAAACTGTGTTGAGTCAGATACTGCAAATACAAAAGTTAGTCTCATTAAAAAATCATGTTACTCAAACCACACAAATATTCAGCTTCGTCAAATTAAGGTGACTAATATGAATATACAAGTGACTTATTGGTCATGAAAAGTAGCTGAAAAACTTAGCTGGTGAAAATTCTGAAAAACTGGCTGTTCCAATTATCTTCAAACTTGCAAGCTGACAGAATTTATGATACAAATGAAGCATGATATTTCAATTTTATGATTCAATGAAAAATATTTGTTCAGAGACCTTGAACACGGAGGTGAGTGTGACCTTCAGGGTGCTCAGAACTGTGTTTTGCCCAAAACTGCCCTGAGCAGCATCACATAATCACATGACCTAATAAATGTCAACCTCCCATTCATTCTTTAGGTATGTCACAGTAAGAATACTGAGAAATATGCCTACCTTGTCCAAACATATACAGGCCTGCCTTGGTGCCTGCCTTTTTGTACTCAGGCCATGTGTGTTCATTAAAGTTCACCTCTTTGTAAGGTACACCAGTCTCCTCAAGTATCAGTCGTATGGCCTCTGCCCTGCCCCTGTGTAAAGGATTGAAGAGTATGAGGAACAAGAACGTACAGTTAACATTTTAAATTTTGCCAATATGCAAATATATATCTTTAAAGGAAATCCATATCATATAACTTCAACCTGGTCTTAAATTAGATCATTCTTAAGATATAAATTTCAGGTTTTTAAGTATTCTCATCTTGGACTTTTATATCAATCATTTATGCTAGAGGATATCTAAATCTGAAATTTTTAACACAGATCAACAGTTGTTTTAGAATAAGTAATTTCCAGTTTACAGGTGCCAATATATCTGGCTGATGCTTTTGGTGCTATTTATATAGTTCATTCCAATCTGGGGTGCCCATTGAATTCACCATTATTTTCATAAACTGGCAGGATAAATTCCTAAAAGTAAGTTGCAATGAAAAAATGAAGCAAAGGCTTAATTAATTAGAAAAAAAAACAACACATTTTCTTGAAAATATTTTAGTAATGTAATAAAATCAATATCTGAGGACCAATATTGTTTTAAACACATTTTCATACAATGTGCAGACTAAATGTTGCTTTTAATCTATACCTTATGTCAAAGTAGTGCAGCGTAATGTTTCCTAGAGGTGCAGCTGGTGCACATCCTGGAACACCATGAACCACCTCACTCACTTTCCTACAAATACAGTGTTCATAATGTTAACAAGATAATTATGTTCCAATGTCCTCATGTTGCATCTAAAGGTAAATTTGTTAATTCTCCATTTGTACTTAATAAGTTTGGTTTGGCATTACTGATATTTCTTAAAATGCAATATTAATTAGAAGATGCAAAGTAGAGATCACTTCCAGTCCTTAACAATCAAACTCATGCAAAGGAGGTTTTAATATATACAGACGACGCCACTTATTTGCAAGTCAGTTAACAGAAAATGCCACTTATTTGCAAGAAATTCTGAAAACCAAAACCATTTCCTATATGTTATCATTAAAAACGCGCCGCATAATCGGAAGCCTCATAATCACAAACTTCCAATTAACGCAATGGAAAATATAGGCAGAAAGTAGAAAACTCACGTTAAATGCAAGTACTTCAATGAGTCGGTGAGTTTTGTTTGTGTTATCCCAATAATGATCATAGACCAGAACTTCAAAAGTAGCCGCTGTGATAACTGCAGGTGCACCTGTACAAAGGACCTTAAATACCCTGCGCTTGGTGATGCAGTTCGATACGGTCACAACACACATCTCTTTGAACTGGGTTAACAATGGTAGGTTAAAAATACGTCACGCATATTAAACACCTCGATCATGATAGCAACTCTTAATAAGCTTGAATTTGTTTATCAAACAAACTTTGTGTGCTAGCTGTCCCATGGTTTGTTACTTTGATGATACTCATAATAGAATTGTTAAAGGCTCTTATATAAACTTACATTGTTAACCCCTTATGTTCGTTATGTCTTGTCAAAACAAATGCGTCTGCTGAACAGACATGTCGTCCTGGTGATTGACAACTGTGCAGTGCATCCTAAAGACTCCGCAAATGGCCTACAGGATGTCAAGCTGGTTTTCCTACCTCCAAACACAACTTCAATAATACAGCCCTGCAACATGGGAATCATCCGAAGTCTGAAACACCACTACAGGAAGAAGATGGTCGCCAAGATTTTCTCAGAGATTGACGATGCTCACAGCACCCTCTCAGCATCAACAATGGCAAAAGCGATCACACTTCTAGATGCCGTACACATGCTACGATCTTCGTGGGCTACTGTTAGTGCCTCTACCATTGTTCATTGCTTTGCTAAAGCCGGTTTCAGAACGAAAGATCCACTACCTGAACCAACTAATGACGACCCACCACCAAACATCTTCATGGAGGAGTTTTAGGAGTATCTAGCGATGGATGCTGCTACTGAATGTCATGGCATGCCAACTGACCAAGAGATCTGTGACTCAGTTCTCGGTAACACATCTGCCGAGGATGTTGAACATGATGAACCAGTATCACTCCCAGCTAATACATTAAGACAGGCCATGCAGGCGCTAGCAACACTCCGCCGTTATTTGGAGCAGTCAGACAAGTCTCAGTGCAAGATAGAACACTTTTACACACTGGTGCAAGTGAAGGCCCAATTCTGATCACATATACAAAGGTATAGAACATACATTTTCCTAATAACTTGTAAACACTTTCAGCTGTAGTCCATACATAGACCTTCATGTTGTATGATATAAGTCTGGAAGACGTAATGTCCATCCAGCAGAGATATATCATAGGCAGTGATGTACATAAAACTAGTACGGACTCAAGTAAATATTTTTTGGGACTTGGACATTACTGGAGACAGACTTTTACTCACACTCACATGTACGAACTTCAGAAATAAGGCCTTTAATCTCTAGTAAAGTAAAAACAAGTGACCCATGGGTCATGACGCACAGCCGACTGACATGTTGACAATATGTCCTTGCACAGACAACTAATTAAGATAAGGTAGGTGGTATCACTGTTCACGCATCTTAGCTTAAGTTCATCAAGACCTATAAGCACAACAAATTTGATGACAATCCAATCAGCCTTTCCTGAGGAATCTGGCAATGTGTGTGTATTTTGAATTATTTCTGGGGTGCTCAAACATACCCCAAAACTCTGAGAATATAGATCACAGTGATCGAATTTCAGGTTTTTGGGGAAAACTATTGAGGAACTCTCAAGTAGTTGTCAAGTAAGATTCCGGGCCCAATGGTTATGATTTGTGCCCTAATTTTTCAATTATACTGAGGTGTGCTTATAATCCCCATAGCTCAGAAAAAATGGGTATCAGAGACCTAAATTCAAGTTTCCAAGGAGACTTTTCATGGACCTCCCTGGATTTCAGGAAAGAATATTCCAGGTCCAATGTTTATGATTTGTGCCCTGCTTTGGTATCAAATTTTTTATTATGCTTGGGGATGCTTATAAGCCCAATAGCTCACTCATAGAATATGGGTAACAGAGACCTAATTTCAAGTTTCCAAGGATATTTTTCAAGACCTCCCTGGATGTCAAGTTAGAAGATTCTAGGACCAGTGGTTACAATTTGTGCCCTGTTAACGGATGACCGCATCTTTGAAGGTCTCAAAAATCAGGGAAAAAATGTGTTTAAATCTTTTAAAAATCCAGGTGGCACCACCAGTCTGCAAGAACTGATAAAACACTACATGATGAATAAGCCTGCATAGAATCGGGGTGATCAATGCATTAGTTGTTCAGATACTTGAGCTTTTGTATCAAATTTTTAGTTATTCGAGGGGGGGGGGGTACTTGACAGCCCCATATCTCACAGGTTTTAGGTAGCAGAGACCTAATTCCAGATTTCCAAGGAGACTTTTCATGGGCCTCCCTGCATTTCAAGACAGAAGATTCTAGGTCCAGTCGTTACAATTTGTGCCCTGTTAATGGACGAAAAAATACAGGTGTCGCCACCAGTTTGCAGAAACTGATGAACTACTCCATGATCAATATCCATGTAGAGAATCATGGTGATCAATGCATTAGTTGTTCAGATACTTGAGCTTATGTATCAAATTTTTAATTATTCTGGGGAGTACTTTGGAGCCCCATAGCTTGTAGAATATGGGTAACATAGACCTTATTCAAGGTTTCTAAGGAGATTTATCATGGACCTCTCTGGATGTAAAGTTAGATGATTCCAGGTCCAGTGGTTACGATTTGTGCCCTGTTAACGGACAGACAGCCAAATATGGCCAGATGGCCGGACAAAAAGTGATCACTATAGCTCACATGACTTACAGTCAGCTGAGCTAAAAAATCTCATTCAAAAGACTTCATTACATCAATGAACTACTTTTTACTCCGACTTGGACTCTGAATCCATATGACTCGGACTTGAAGAAGATCTGGACTTGGACTCAACCTAGAGACCCTAGAGACTCACGCTTTGACTCAGACTCATCCGTGACTGATTTCTATATAATAGTTATTATATACATATTCTGATACACGGTAATTTAGTGGTTTGTTCAAGTTAAAATGTCATAAGGTGTTCTGTTTATGGTCGTGGTCTCTCAGATCCCCCTCCCCCATTTTCGCCCACCGGGACATGTTCGTCTCCAATGACTCTTTGCCCTGAATTTTGTCAGATACTCACCGAAAAATAACAGGAAATTTGCCAATATAGTACAGAGTCAGGATCGCAGCCACAACTACTAACAACGGCTGAACAAGGCTTTTCATGATGCGACTGTTAAAACTGTCCACGTCAACAGTTTATAACACAGATCCTCTTTTTATCAATGTATCATCGATTGAGTGTGTGAAAGTTGCCTCTGATAATACTCCATTCACTAACATTCGGGGAAACTTATAATCTTATTATTGTTTTCCAGTGTCTCACCAGGGGTCTCCCTGCTACAGTCTCTGATACTGTGACGACTGCTCTGAAGTTGGTGAGCCTGTCTGCCCGCCTTTGTGCACTGAACAGATGTGTTAGCTGGACAGAGAAGATGAGATAATGTTTTAGAGTCGGGTTAATTTTAATAGATGTATGTCAGCTGTTATGTTTTTGTAGGAGACATCTAAAATTGTTATGAACAAAACGAGCGAATCTTTTGGAGAATCAAGAATCAGGCAGGAATGAATCATTGGCGGAGGTATGCGTGTTCCGAGCGCAATCTAGTGGTCCTAAACGCCTTGGTTATTGAAAATAAGTATCATACTATTAATAATAATAATACTAATAATAATAATAATAATAATAATAATAATAATAATAATAATCTTTATTGCAGACGATCAATATGTAAAAGTTTACATGTGCATGAAATACAAACAATGAAATTATAAAAATAGAAATGTAAACATTTACATGTCAGTTATCTCTTTACAAAATTTCACTCGGTGCATTCTCAAGACGGTAAACTCTCAACAAACAGCAAATAGAATTACTGTTATGCATTAAACATGCACTTGTATCATATATAATCAATTCAAAGTGAGAAGATTAGTAAACCAAATTACACAAGTTACCAAGTTACACAATATTGTACAGTACAACAATAAGATATAGTTGTATCAAAAATGATTGAACGAAATATGAAGAATTGAAACATGATGTTGGTTCAGTTTTAGTAGCTTTGAGCGGTGATCTCTTGTGACTGTATTTATGTCAATTTTTTAACCCATCCATAGGAGTTTATGCGTGAACTGGCAGAATTTATAGTGGTACAGTGGTTCTACCAGGTCTTCCCAAAATTTATTCTGCAGTGACGTCCCTTATTTCACGCAAATACGCCTGACACATATACACTTACGGACACACAGCCTGAACACAGTTACAAAATCATATACGCGATCGAATTGTATGCATATATGTGCATATTCGATCGCTTGGAAACAAGTTAAATTAGGCGGACTTAACGGAATATATAGTTATATGCAGTTATAAAAAGTCGAATATAAATTTATTTTTATTGGAATCTTAAAAAAGAAATGGAAAAAGCAAGAACCATATATGTTTCTTATATCTGCTTACAACCACATTGAATAAATGCAAATAAATATTTTATCAATACTTTTCTTATCTTATAAAAAAAACACATTTTCCATATTTCAAAAATAAATATCACAGGTCTATTATATTGAATGGAAAAAACAAATATATTTATTGAATTCAATCAATGACGTGGACAATGTCTCGCAAGATTACAGAAAATGTATGTGAGAACTGATACATTTATAAAAATATTTAAGCATAAAATACATTTAATACATGTATTAACATCTTATAAATATATAAAATATTTTCGTTTTATGTAAATTTCCATGATCTGGAATCACAACCACTTGTTTGGGTATACATATTTGCACCAATCACAGGAATTTTTCCAAGCTACAACAGATATTTAGCAACCACTGATGCGATTGACAGTGTGAGCGTACCCGCTGCGGCATCTGGTGCCGAAGAACTGTAACACAATTTGTCTCCGCTGTCGAACTTGTACCCATCGCGACACCCAACGATATCACATAATCCCGCTCCACTGGACTGGCACCAGTCGCAGTTATCTGCACAAGCTAAAAATTCACAAACACTTCTAATATAAAAAGGGGGTTGTGGAACAATAATATTAATGATTAGGCTGTATTAGACGCTGTGGTCAGCGGTTAAGGTCAATGTATAGGGCCTACACTGGGCAGAATAAAACTCATACTCTACCCAAATTGTGAGATTTTTATCTTTTCTTTTCACAATAGCGGTAACATATAATCCTGTTAATCCTTTTCATTTATAACAATCGTTGTTTTTATGCACACTTCCTCACCTAAACATCTGCCGTCTTTGATTGTGTAACCGTTGTTACATACGTCACAGGATCCGGCAAATGCCACCTCACAGTCCCTGCAGTTAGCGCCACACGTCTCTGAATCGGCAAGTACTAATTAGTAATTATACTTCGATTACTTATGTAAAAGAAATTGTTATTAACTTAATCACAAAGAAGTTCGTAATAGATGTTCATACATAGGCCCTGTATGAAATTTTTATTCAGCAATTCATGCGAGCGTGATATAACTACAGCTATGAAAAGTGTCAGGATTGCCACAGTATACAGGTACTGCACAATATTTACTTGAAACTAACACAGCCACCAGAATGGGTAAACAAAATGTTCACTTATGTTCACTGATATGTTTTAATTCCAGCTACAAAAAAAATTTCACAACCATTGCAGTCATTGAAACAAAGATCGTACTCGCTGCGCCATCTGGTGCCGAAGAATTGTAACACATTTTGTCTTTCCTGTTGAATTTGTATCCATCCCGACAACCAACGATGTCGCATAATCCCGGTCCGTTGAATTGACAATAGTCACAGTTATCTGCACACGCTGGAAAAAAAAATAGATGCAAAGTATTACAATTAAAATAATAGAAGGGAATGTGAAATTTATAATAAAAATGTTTCTGTAGTTCTATGAGATGAAATCCCCACTATATGGAGGTAAAGTTTAGGCACATTCGCTCGAATCCCTATTTGTGGTTGTGTTTTTATCGTTAACAGAACGAAACTGTGCACTATAGATAAATACGAGTATATAGTAGTGTCTTCCGTTCGTACGGAGATACATGTATCACCATAGAGGGGTAATATGCATTTTTCTTCCCATTTACCCTGAAATAGGGATTCATGCGACTGTGGTATAGGTAACTTTAACTGGCCACTGTATGGACAACAGGCCAGGGCAATAAAGCCAATAAATTTCGGGGAACAGCTTCGTGGAAAGCTTTGACATCAGAGTGCACTCTCCTTCCCAATATTACTTCCATGCACCCAACCATAACTGATTTTTGTTACTAACGGTTATTTGAACCCCCACCCTCCCCGTTGGAAGAAAGGCTTGTAGGGCTTGAGGAGGTGTTGTTTGGCCTTTTCTTCCACATACTTACGCTAGATCTCTAATGCGGCGCATTTTAAAACAAGTGACCCATGGGTCATGACGCTCAGCTGCCATGCATGACCTGTGACATCATGGACTGAGATTCACAACTTCCAGTCAAATTTTGAAGAACCAATTTGCCAATTTGTTGAAAATTTTCTATGACAACAGAAATATATATCACCTATGTCTGGTTAAAACACAGTGAATTGATGGTCTGAGGAAAATGCATGATTGTTAAGCTATCAGGAACTATTCCAACAGCTTGCTTGAAACCTGTCAGTCTCATAAGGAACTTCACAAAGGGCAAATATAAGATCAAAATATATAGCAAAAATCAAGGAAATACATGCCAGAACTAGAATACGGGTAGTCGACAAGTGACTAGGTGTATCCGCCTAAATCAGAGTGGAACTGGTGAAGTGAGGCATGGATTGAGTGGCAAGGGGAAATAGAGTGAAGTGTTGCATATTAGCATGGATGTCTGCAGCCCCATTGTGTATGTAGGTTGCGCCACCTACCACAAAATCCAGAAAGCTGTCCAAGTTGTATACATATGCAAAATTTAAGGCAGATAAGTCAAACCACTACATGTATATGAGTGATTTTTGCCCTTGGCAGACAAACAGATGGACGCTGTGCAAAAATGGCTGCAGGTGGTGCCACCAGTTTTGCGTATGATAAAGAGCTATGTAAGAACTATACACATGCAAAACTTTGGCCCAATCGGTCAAACGGTTCCCAAGATATGAGCTTGGATATCTGCTGCATAAATGTAGAATGTAGGTGGCGCCACCTGTCATAAAATCAAGAGAGCTGTCGGGGATGTATAAACCTGCAAAATTTTAGGCAGATATGTCAAACCACTGCAGAGATATGAGTGATTTTATCCCATGGCAGACAAATAGATGGGAGCTGTGCAAAAATGGCTGCAGGTGGCGCCACAAGTTTTGCGTATGATACAGAGCTATGTGAGATCTATACACATGCAAAATTTTGGCTCAATCGGTCAAACGGTTCCCGAGATATGAGCTTGGATGTCTGCAGCGTAAACGTTAATGTAGGTGGCGCCACCTGTCATAAAATCAGAAAAGCTGTCTAGGATGTATACGCATGCCGAATTTTAGGTGAATTAGTCAAACCACTGCAGAGATATGAGTGATTTTAACCCCAGGCAGATGAACAAATGGACACTGTGCAAACATGGTTGCAGGTGGCGCCACCTTTTGTTGTATATGTTATAAAGCTATCCCAGGGCTATATTTGTATACGCATGCTGAATTTCAGGTGAATTAGTCAAACCACTGCGGAGATATGAGTGATTTTAACCCAAGGCATACAAACAGATGGACACTGTGCAAACATGGTTGCAGGTGGCGCCACCATTTTTTGTATGTTAAACAGCTCTCCAAGGGCTACATTTGTGCAAAAAAATTTCCTGATCGGTCAAACGGTTCCCGAGATATGTTGGTTTATGTGTGGAAACAGACACACAAACTGACGCAGAGTGCAAAAGAAAGGTCAGAGGTCAAAACAAAATTGGGGTGCAGCAGTTCACATGTGAACTGAACATAATCCCGGGTTTCGTAAAATTCTGACCAGCGGTTATGGAGGAGTTCTCCGGACACCTACGCGGCGGCAGCGGCGTGCAGCTGAAAACCTAGTATCCGCAAAACTCTGTTTTGGCGGATACAATTATTGAGAAACAGGTGCTTCTGTATGAATTTTTATTCAATACAAGCCAACTGTATTTCACTTTTATAAATGATGGTAATATTTATTCAGAAATATTTGACCCAATCCTTTACAAGATTACTTAAATATACATCCAACTGCATTCACTTTAACTGTTCTTGAGATAATATGATTAAAAGGAATTAAAAGATGGTTGCCTGGTGGCCATATTGGACTTTTGACAAGTCTGAAATCAGACAACAAACATTCTCTAAATCGGACCAAACATTAAAAAAAATTACTGAAACTGCACTGAAGAAATAATTTCTAAGGTGGCTAACTGGAAGACATAATGGATTTCTGACAAGTATGACATTTGATATCCCACATTCTCCAATAAGAGACCAAACTTGGGGCAAATTATCCAGTAATGAATGCCAAAAATAATTCAAAAGGCATGTCCAGGCGCTCATATCAGATTTATAGATATGCAACTGTAAAAAGTGTAAGTCCAATATTTTTTATTATCACTCTGCTTTTCAATGGGGTCAGCAGGGTAGGTAACCTGCCAAACCTGAAAGAAAAGAAATGCAGAAAGCATGACTAAGGGTCTTGAAATAAAACAAAAAGCCATCCTAAATCAAGGTACACATCCACATATTATGAGAACAAAAACTTGCTTTTATATGTGGTGATATATATTAAAATATTCAGATATCTAGGAAACTATGTTTATTGCTAGGATTCCATAAAATAAACTGCAAAATGTTCCCATCATCTTATAAATCAGTAGCTTAACCTTAATACTATACTCTCATAGTCTTAATGCCTGGCTGAAGCATTCAGACAACAGTGTTTTTGTTATGAAGTAACGAGGTACTTATCACTGATCCTTATCACTTAATAGGCTGAAACAAAAGGGAGTCATATGTCACCAGTGTCACTCACAATTACAGCCACACAGGGAGATTACCAGCTGGGGTGGGATGGTTATATATACAAGAAAAATAGAGATGGTCTATAAAATAAGTAATTGTGAACATCACTGACCTATAAAATAAGTAATTGTGAACATCACTGACCTATGACCTTGGCCTTTTGCCCACATATCAACTGGATTTTTTCTAAATGATGGGTAACTACTAACTACTTAAATCTGGTGTAATTACTTGGCAACCAATGGGTGAATAACTTTGACCTGCAACCTTTAACCTGCTGACCAGCTGACCCCAAAATCAATAAGTTATTTATTCAAGCAAAAAGACCCATAAATATGAAGTTTGAGTCAAACTGAGTGATGCATAGATGTGGCATATGTGAAAGACTGAAGGTTTTGGTTGAACAGTTATACTTGAAATATGCTAACAAGCATTTAGAACAATTAAATATTGTGACCTTGACCTTTGACTTTTTGACCTCAACATCAATAGCCTTCTTCCCTTATTGGTAGGTAAGCCATATATGACAGATGGAAGGTACAGATTGAAAAGTTTGCCTGAAAATTACTCCATGCAAGAAGTGGGTGCTGTGAACTTGACCTTTGACCTCAAAATCAACAGGTCTATTCCCCTGTTGGCAGAGAAGCCATATCAGTGCTGAAAGGTTTGGAATGAAAAGTCTAGCTTGAAATATGTCCACAACCTTTTCAAAGAAGTGGATCCTGTGACCCTGACCTTTGACCTTGTGACCTCAAAATCTATAGGATTCTTCACCAACTTAGTAGGTGAGCTATATGTGAAAGATCAAAGAATTGGGATGAAAGGGTTGGCTTAAAATGCATCCACAGGCTTTTCAAAGAAGAGGCTCCTGTGACCTTGACCTTTGACCTTTTGACCTAAAAAAATTATGGTTCTTCCCCTGTTGGTAGGTGAGCTGTATGTGAAAGATGGAAGGTTTGGGATGAAAATTTTGTCTCAAAGAGTTATTTCTGGGGGGTGCAAACACACCCCATAACTTCGAGAATATAGGTCACAGTGACCTAATTTCAGGTTTGCAAGGAGATCTTTTTATAACCTCTAAGACTGCATAGGGTTCATGGCCCTAGCCCCTACGGTTACGATTTGTGCCCTGCTAACGGACGGACGGCCGGCCGGACGGCCGGACGGCCGGACGGCCGGCCGGACGGACAGACGGAAGGACGACGGACAAAGACCCATCGCTATAGCCCAGCATGACTAAAAGTCAGCTGAGCTATAAAACGACCTTTGAACGCTTTAGTCATAGCAATAAGTACAGCTGATCTTTTCTTTGACCTTGACCTAGTTTTCAAGGTCATGCCGGGGTAGTATTCCCTTTCGAATACATTACTTTTTTTTTCTCTTTTCACAGTAATGCTGACATAGAATCTGGCTTCCTTCGTCATTCACATAACCACCCATGGCTTTCATCTGTATTTTTATATATAAACCAAATGAGGAAATACTGCGCTTGAGTTCACAGCGTACAATGCAAACAAGTGGACCATGGGTCACTATGCTCAATCATCTGATTCTCATAACCTCTAAAGGTCATCACAGATAAATGTAAGTCACAGTGACAAAAAGTTATGTTTACCAGTAGGATTTACCAAATCCTTGCATATTAAGTTTGAACATCTCTGGTCTAAGGTCGTAGAATCACATTGATAGCTGAAGTGACATTTACAACAACAGACCCACAGATCACTCAATGTCAAGCTGAACATGATAGTGGACAATAAAGATATAATTTATCATTAGACATAAAATACCATTTCAGCCGTAGTCCAGTATATATGGAGTACAATCACTAAAACCAGATCACGTTAAGGAGGGGTTGAATCTACCTTTTCGGCCACGAGGAAACCGGCAACATACGTGGCTCCACCTGTAGCTTACATACACACCAGGCCTAGGATCAACATTATTGTAAAACTGGAGCTGATTGTCGCAGCCATTAATGAAATTCATAAAACATAACATTATTATGTCTGCAAACACATATAATATCGTCTAACATTGCAATTAATCCCACACACACACACACACACACACACACGTCGGTTAACCCTGGTCCATTTCTCATAAAACCTTAATTGCTTGCTGATTGTCTTAAGGGATGAGACACATTATTTAAAGATTAAGAACCAACACTCAAATATTTGATCTATAGTGTTCAATACTAGGAAGAGTCTGATTATATCAGAATTTTATAATTATGTTTTCTCATGTTTTAATCATGCTTTTGCTCGCTGAAAAAAAAGGTCATCTTGACTTAATTTTGGATTTGCAAGGTGTTATTCCTGAGACATGTCTGGAAGTTTAAGTCAGAGGCCTAATGGATACGAGTGTTGCCTTGCTAACAGACGGACGACTAAATGTTGCGACGGATAGACAATAGACAAAGGGGCGTGCCATCGCTAAGGCATATAGATGACTTTCAGTCAGCTGAGCTAAAATGGAGAACCCTCACATGCATATGGGTATATTAAATTAATCGGTGAAGATTGCCTCAAAAGACTCCACCGAGCGTCAGGTGCACACTTATATGTACATGAACACAGATAAGAACATAAATACATATGTTGCAAAATAACCCTATTATATATAATTTCTATAAGAAAATAGGATTTGGTTTGACGGATCTTGCAGGAACATTACAGGGGGAGGGGAGCTAACGCATGTACCGTATTATTATATTATGTGATACACTGAAGATAAAAAAGGGAAAGGATTCTCGATATATCTTTATTGTAGCGAATTTAAAGGTGTAAATATATTTGAGATATATAACCTACGAGTTTTGTTTTAAATGTACATTTATTATATATCACCTGAACATCTGTCGCCGTTAAGTGCGAAGCCGTTGTAACATTCATCACAGGAACCGGCAGCCGCCATCTCACAGTTCTTGCAGTTAGCTCCACACGTCTCTGAATCGATTAAGCGTAATACATTATTAATACAATCATTCATCAGACTTCCAGTTTTTTTATTTATTTGTTTGTGCTGTTACAGTTGTGTATGTTAATCGCTGGGAGTTTGAATATACACCGTAACTAAACCTGCATGCTTATATGCAATTTGCAGTAGTACCCAAGCGGACCGGCTCATCTGGGAACCGGGAAAATTTCCCAGATGACCGGTATAAGCAAAATGTTTAATCTTCTGAGCCAATGGTATGAATAAAACAAGAATGCTGGTAGGCCGAAGGTGTTATTTCAATAAATTTCAAATTTCTTATTTTTCAACCCCCCAGTCTGCCCCTGACTATATATAGTTTAGTTCCAACAGGTTTATTTGGTAAGCGCAAGATTTTCATTATAAAATACTCCTGTGTTTATGTATTGATGATTTAACCGAGTAAAGTTGGATATTGTATAATTTCATGATTACTTACTTGATAGGCAGACTATTCATGAGAATAATATATATATATATATATATATATATATATATATATATATATATAATTATATATATATATGTATTTTTACAGCACATTATGTAATTTATCTTTGTTTAAGGGTTATAGTATGAGTGACTTTGTAAACTTTCTATGTTCAGTAGAACATAAGAGGTTAAGCATCGTTATGCAATGTTTAATTTATACTATATATAATGATGATTAATATTTGTATACTTTCGCAACTTCCATTCTTCAGTGTATAATAGGTCTTGCATCTGTCACACTGGTGGTGGTACTTACAGCTGACGCAATCATCCGGGCACTTCTCTACAAGAACAAATCCATAAATGACAGGAACATGAATCTAACCTCCTTAGAAATGCTTGGAATTTGCAGAGAATTTAATAAAGGTGAGAAACCTTTGGTAAATATCTATATTGAGTTTCGTGAAAAATCCATCACACTTTTAGTACGTCATCACGGCGCCATGGCATGCACCAACAGTCTGGTATATATATATATGCATATTTTGCCGGGAATCGAACTAAGGCGAGATACTATATTGGTGAATACTAAGACACTATAAATAACCTTGTGACCTCCAACTTCATTATATAAGCGCGGATTTTGCCTATTGAATCGAACAGTGGCGAGGTAATCTATACGCCCCCGAGGCAGCGGAAATCTTGCGCTTCTAAAGAAGCAACTGATTTTCACGCTGCCAGCTTTGACCGTTTTTTATATATTTAGACACCAGATGGCGGTTCGTTGTCCGCTGAAAAAACGTGCGTATGATGTGACAAGCAGCCAACCAGATGCCAATAAACAAACACTCGACAGGCATCCTGGCTCCACCCATAGCTGCGCTTCAAGCGCCGTGTGTTATCAGTTTACGGTCGAATTTTATTTGCTCCCTCTGTATTCTCGCATCATCGACCAACTTGATAATGACATTATGACTGTGTTAGCGTAGCTATATGTATCTGTTGTCTGCAGAACTATAACAAGCCATCGAGGTGCCTCAGCGCAGCCTTTGTTGTTATGTTTCGTTTGAATTACAGCTCACCGGCCGGGCATCCTACGTGCCCAAGGCTCTAGGCAAACCACGTCTGGGGCAATTCTCTCTGAGACTGTGGCCTGTTCAGACGGTTACCGGGGCGATGAACTGTCACTCAAAACGAAATGAACATGATTGGCTCCGTGTATTCCTCGCTTGGCCGTGTCTTCCAGCACAAGGTCTCATCTGATTGGACAAAAATACAGTAATCCCCTCTGGTGTAGTAATTCAGGATACAAGGTCATAACAAACAGCGCTTACGATATAGGAAGCAGGCCTATAGTTAAAGCGCTGTGAAAAGAGCATAGGTAATCTAGTAGTAACTAGTTAGTAGTTGAAGTGAAAATCCGTCAACGCCTTGTGAAGTTATCGCGGCGATATTTAAAGTTAATAGACGGTATTACATAATACGTCCCGTCTAATACGGGCGTATAATATTTCATCTCTCTTATGACAGTTAAAAGTCCCAACTTTTGAAGAAATATTAACATATTCCCTTGATCTTGAAATTATGTCCCAAGATGAAACTCCCCTGGTAGATAGCCACTCTATTGGGTACTTTGCTACAACATTTAATCTCCTTAAAACAACCCCACACGAGTCATCCTTGACTGACGTCAAATTTACATTATTTTGATATAAATGAAAGCCTTTGATCCGATGAGGAAGATGTTGAGTGTTAAAGAATTGGATACGTTGATACGTGAAACGTACCCTAAAACTGAAAAAAATGTGTAAATGCACTTAAGGATGTGATTTACAGCCGTTAATGATTAACCTGTAGCTGTAAGAGAAAAGGAGAAAATTGACAAATTTTACAATTTTCACTGTTACTCTAAATAATTAATAGGTCAAGGTCACTGATAATGGGTCAGTGGAACTGGGTCAGATGAAATGCACGGTTAGGTACAAAAAGTAAGAATAACTGGAATCATAGTAAAAAAACATATATAATAACCATTCGAAGCAGGAAGAAATTAATGACGGAAACAAGTAGCTCTACCATTGGTAACAGATTGAAATCAGTTATAAGAAAAACATTAATATTTTTTATAGTTTTATATGCTTATAGCTTCATGAAAAAAATGTACTAAACGATCTGAAAGTGGTCGTTATATCCCTAGAAACACTCTTTTGAACCACAAGAATAGCTAAATACGTTTCACCGATCAGGTGGGTCATGTTTGATCTTAACAGTACGTGATTATGCATTTAACACATTCAAGGTCACACAATCTTACTCGCAAACCGAAGAACTGTGAAACACATCTAAATCCCAACCGGCACCTCTTGGTGACAAGATAAATGGGCCGTTAATCAGCCAAGATCAAGCATGGGCAAACGTGTCACTAGTTCTGACGATAAAATACACGTGGTTGTTTAGGAGAAAAAGATATAAGCAGGTCGTGGCCTTGAATGGAACGAATCCTGACAGATACTAATACCTTTCAGTGCCGTTATGTGTTATAGATCCTGATCTGGTTCCACATAAACCGACAGCTGCAAAGTTTTCTTTGAAATAATCTAATTGAATTAGATATTTGTAAACATTCCCTAAAAGCTGTCCCGGTTACGCACTTCAATGACTTGCAAAGTCAGTCGGAGCATGTATTCGTTTTCCACATAGACAAAATATGACTTGGATAAAAATAGCCTTAAAGTGCACCCAACATTTGTATTGAAAAGGTCCATAAATAGCCGGCTTTATTGAGATCTAAGCTCCTCAGTTAGAGCCCTGCTATGCTCAAATTTCAAGATGGCTGCCTGGAGACCATACTGGATTTCTGGAGCTTCTGAACCAGAGCACATCTTCTCACAGACGTCGATTCAAAACTGCTTGAAAGGATCTCAGGTGATGATCCTAAATAGAATTTCAAGTTGGTCCCCGGATGGGCCCCACATTGAATTTCTGACGGGTCTCATATTAGTAATCTCATAAATAATCCCAATTTTCCAAATTGTTAATGATATGATGCAGAAGGAAGGAATTCCAAGCATGCTGGCCTACGGAAGATTATATTGAAATTCCGATGGGACCGATGCTCAAGACAGCACATGTTCTGACTGATATCAAACTTAACAAGCCAAAATTCACGACAATTGCTAGAACGGAGGTTAAACTACGCTCTTTACACAGCGCTTTACCAATAGGGCCACTACCTATATCGTAAGGCGCTGTTTGTAAAGACCTCGTATCCTGAATTGCTACACCAGAGGGTAGCACTGTATTTTTGTCCAATCAGATGAGACCTTGTATTGGAAGACAAAGCCAAGCGAGGAATAAACGGAGCCAATCATGTTTATTTCGTTTTGAGTGACAGCTCATCGCCCCGCGTAACCGTCTGAACAGGCCACAGGCTCAGAGAGAATTGCCCCTGACGTGGTTTGCTTTGGGCCTTGGGCACATAGGATGCTCGGCCGGTGAGATGTAATTCAAACGAAACGTAACAACAAAGCCTGCGTGCACACCTCGCTGGCTTGTTTCAGTTCTGCAGACAACAGATACATGGCTACGCTAACACAGTCATAATGTCATAATCGAATCGGTCGATAATGCGAGAATGCAGAGGGAGCAATTTAAATTCGACCGGAAACTCAACAAGCGGCGCTTGAAGCGCAGCAATGGGCGGAGCCAGGATGCCTATCGAGTGTTTGTTTATTGGCATCTGATTGGCTGCTTGTCACATCATACGCACGTGTATTTCAGCGAACAACGAACCGCCATCTGGTGTCTAAATATATCATAAATGGTCAAAGCTGGCAGCGTGAAAATCAGTTGCTTCTTTAGAAGCGCAAGATTTCCGCTGCCTCGGGAGCGTAAGGTTAAACAGAAGCGGAGAATTAATCATGTGGAAATTCGCGTTTAACCTGCAAAATATGGTATACACGACGTTTCAGCGGCTTTGCAAAAGGAAAAACTTGAAATACCAAGGATTTTATTGAGGGAGACGCTTGTTTTTTAAAGTGATCGTGTTACGTGACTTACCACACTGTTTAGTGGTTGACACCACCCCGAACCCTTTGCTGCAGCGGTCACACTTGTAGCGCCCAGCTCGATCACAGTTCACACAGCCGAAGGCACAGGATTCTGCAGAAACAAGCAGAATATATCCGTTAACCAGGTTGTCATACGGCCCTGTGTAGCTATAAAGTAAGAATGCGTTTATTGTTTTGTGAATATGTTTATTTATCAGCAAGTTTGAAGCAGAGTAACGTATTATCACAGGGCTTTACGCATGAAATTACGTCGGTCCTGTCGTCCATCAGCAAGACACAACTCATAATCGGTTTTAAGCAATAAACATATTTTACAATGTGACAAGTTGAAAACATAAAGTCGTGTCAGGTTTGTCTGTATATATTTTGTAAGTATTGAATATATTGGCCTAATTAAAGGATGTATAATGAATAGAAGTATATCTTTTGACAAGCAAGGCCAAACCAGTTCTCAAGTTTAGTAATGTCACTCATTTCTTCTTATCTCCTTTTGAATGAAAACCTCCACAAAGATGACGTTTTACCATTGATAAATTCCTCTATCTGTCCGTGAACTTTTAATCAGGGATGGAACCAGATATGTTTGTGGTGGGGGTCTAATTCTGGGGTCGGGCACGGATCCTGGAATATTTTCCTCACCTTATATCCACATTTACAAATAAATGAAAACGCAGTTGCTGTTGCTTCTTTCAAACGTATACCTGTTACCTTTCATATAATAGTTGACCAGAGCGTTTTTAGAGTATGAAGAATGGATCAACCTAAGTTCTTTTTAGGGGTCCATCCCGAATGTCGTAAAAAATTGTATGGCTAGTAATGGGAGGCCTAAAAAGAATTAAGTTTCTTTCTCTCTTTCTCTCTTTCTCTCTCTCTCTCATCCAAACCCGTCATATAATATTTTACTCTTTTGTAACTATTTTATTGCACATTTTGGTCATATAAATTAACATGATATCATTGCCTGAACAAAATTCTCCACACATTTAGTTTGGGTAAAATTGAGTGTGTGACGGATACGTATGCAGAAATACAACAAGTCAGCAAACTTTTAGTCTTAAGGTCTTTAGTGCTTAAGGTCAGTATTTTGTAATTTTAAGATGCAAGGGATAGAATTATAATGTATTTCATGTTCATGAGATGGGTGTAGGAATTACATATCAGAGCTACTAATTTGGAATATAACGATTTTACAGTATATAGGAAACTGTATAATTATATATCCTTGAATTCTGGTCATTGTTCCGTAAATTGTTCATGTTCATATTGATGTGATAATTATATATACATATTTTTTCAAGTTAAAAAGGTATATCCATTGCCTGTGAGTTTATTTGTTTCATGCTTCATATACCATACACGCCTTTATACGGTATGAGTCATATCAAAATACGGTGACGTGAAGGAGACAATATACGAGAATATAAAAATATAGTCAACCTATCAACGCATGCATAATTCTGTAAATTCCAAATTTGGTAATTATCTGTGTCAGGGGCGGATCCAGGATTTAGGAAAAGGGGGGGGGGGGGGGTCCAACCCAGGAGGACAAATGGAAACCCTAAAAAAAAGTCCTAAGGTCTGAAAAAGTGGGGGGGGGGGGTCCAGGCAGCAAAATTTTGTCTAAAGCCCTTAAAAACGTTGTTCCTGATGAAAAAAAGAGTTTATTTATGTTTGATGATGATAAATATCATATTTATGTTTCACTTTTTCAGAACTGTCCATACCGTTTGAGGGGAATACCCCCTCCCACACCTACAGTTACACATTTCTGTGCCGCGGAAGCGCCTTCGCGCTTGATGCAATCCCACCACCCATCCCTCCCCCATCCCTTTTCAAAATCGCTCAAACGCCTATGATTCGTTTATCGCAGAATCAGGGGCGGGTCCAGGATTTAGGAAAGGGGGGGGTCCAACCCAGGAGGACTAAAGAAAACCCTTTAAAAAAGGTCCTCAGGTCTGGAAAAGGGGGGTCCAAGCCGCAAAATTTTGTCTGAATCCCTTAAAAAGACGTTGTTTCTGATGAAAAGGGGGGGGGGGGTCCGGACCCCCTGGAACCCCCCCCCCCCCCCCACACACTTACGTCGCGGTTTCCTCATGTAGAAATTGTACCGTATCAGGTTAAGTCCACTCCAGACCTCACTCGATCAGACACACACAAATGATATCACGTTATAGAATTAATACCATCGTTCTATCCGTATTATGAGATAATCGCCGCCCATGCACCAGATGTGTATACAAAGGGCGTGACTTTTGCATTAACACACATTGGGTTTACATCAGCTAAGCAACGATATCGTGAAATAGAAAATTACCGCAAGTAGTTCCTCCTGCGCCCAGCCGGTAACCTTCCTGACACATCTCACACGTGGTTGACGTAAAACACACTTGGCACCGATGAAAGCACAAGTCTGTAATAGCGGATATATAAAGCTATAAAGCACAGGGCGATCTCTTACACATAAATATACATTTTTTCCTTATGTATGGAGGATTCAATATTGTTGGGAACAGTGGGAGCTGTTTATAAAAGGGATGTATGAAGGAATGATAAGATTTATATATATATATATATATATATATATATATATATATATATATATATATTTATATATATATAAACATATTTTTATATGCATGGCAGGACATGGAAGGGGAAATTTGCATTTTTCATGTCGTATAGGGAAATATCCCCTGTATATATGAATATATGTTTATATATTTCTCTCTTCGCACGGTCGTATGAGCCTCGGCTTTCTCTGATCTTCCAGACATGCACGTGCAGCCTATAGAGAATACTCTTCATCGAAACATTTATGTTGTTACACTGGATTCGAAGTAACGTGTATTAATTTTTTTAGTCCTATTCTCGGGTTTTACCACGTATTATGTGCCCGTTGGATCATATCGTATACAGACCACGTATATAGTGCCCGTGGGATCATATGGTATACAAACCATGTATACAATAACCATGGGATCATATCGTATATACAGACCATGTATATAATGCCTTTGGGTTATATCATATATACAGACCATGAATATGATGCCCGTAGGGTCATATCGTATACACACCACGTATATATAGGGTCCGTTGTATCATATCGTATACACACCAGTATATAGTGCCCGTGAGATCATATCGTTTATACACCAAGTATATATAGTGCCCGTTGGGGTTATATCGTATACACACCACTTATATATATATATATATATATATATATATATATATATATATATATAGTACCCTCGGGGTCATATCGTATACACACCACGTCTATAGTGCCCGTGGGGTCATATCGTATACACACCACGTCTATAGTGCCACACCGCGTATATATAACGTCGATGGGGTAATATCATATAAACACCAAGTATATAGTGCCCGTTGGGTCATATCGTATACACACCACGTATATAGTGCCCGTGGGATCATATCATATGCAGGCCACGTATATATATCGCCGATGGGGTCATATCGTATACACACCACGTAAATAGTGCCCGTGGGGTCATATCGTATGCAGACCATGTATATACAGTGCCCATGGGATCATATCATATGCAGACCATGTATATAATGCCCGTGGGGTCGTATCATATACACACTACGTAGCCTATATATAGCACAGCCCTTCGCGGGCCGGAATTTAGAGCCAACAAAACAAACCTATATCCCCCAACCGTCCCGCCCCACCATTCTGAAAACACGCCCCGCACCTACAAAGAAGTATAACGACCCGCACCCGCCCGCACATTTATCTTTCAGCCCGCATCCGCCCCGCCCCGCCTCGCATTTTACCAAAAAGTCACCCCGCACACAGCCCGCAGATAAAAATAAGGGAAAACCCTAAAGGTAGCCGACTAAGCAAATTTTGATTATTTTTTTTATATATTTATAATGAATGACCATCTTTTGTGAGTAGATGGCATTTCCATGTTTGCTGATGGTATGACTTTTCCCGATTGTTTAACCGTTTTTAAGGACGGAGTGTCATCTTACAGAATGTCAGTAACTGGGACACAATTATCAAATATTGCCTATGTGTCTCCTTTAGATATTTAAAGTAATTATAAATTCAACATACTCAGATATTTAGCTAACATAATTAAAGTTAAAAGATATTTTCCATGCATATGTTGCTATACGGAAATATAAAATAAATCTCAAGCATAAAGGAATCAATTTTTATTAATCTGTATGTATTTCTAAAGTTTTCACCATTCGTCACAAGATGTACTAGCTGGAGGACAGTATGGGCCCACCACAATTCACACCTTATATTTTACAAAGAGTTAAATCCTGTTCAATGACGATCAGCTAATTAGCTGAAAGGGGAGGGCTATCGAACTGCAGAGGGAGTCAGCTCTATGTCATGGTCTCAAACGAGCGCCATGCTCTTTATCTCATTCTGTTTTGCCAATGTAGTCCTGTTAACTAACCAATGCTCTTTGGCTTATCCATGTTTAGCACACTTCAGTCTTTGTGAGTTATGTAAAGCTATATCCAGCTGGTGACAGAGCCAGATGCAGCCCATGCGGTGACTTAAATAAGATCACAGGTACTAACCCTGGTGATCTACCCTCAGCCTTGTTATGTTATATCTGAGGCTGGCCACAAGTATAGGCCTATGGTGCCGACTGCTGACCCGTCTTACATATACAACACCATTGCCATTTACATTTGTACAAAAGTATCACCAGTGGTCCCTGCTTATGTGAATCTGTCTCAAAACTCAAGGAATTTATATTCAACAAGTGCAATTTAGTAACTCAGAAAATGGAATAACTGTAGGAACATTACCGGACCTACAATACTTAAGTAAATGTTATAATATCCTTGCTATAACCATGTTTGCGGCCAGCAGAAACCCCCACTAAACTATCATGTAGTCCGCCCCGCCCCGTAGGTATATTTTTTTTTTTTTGGTCCGCTCCTCAAAATCATGAAAAAGTCTGCCCGCGGGAGCCCGCGGACCGGGTTGCGGGCCTCTCAGCCCGCGGGGCAGGTTCGGGGCAACGCAGGGCTCTAATATATAGTGCCCGTCCATGGGATCTTAATTACCATACACAGACACGCACCTGATTCCGAGAAGTGGAGTCCTGTGGCGGCCAGGAATAATAAAAAGCTCTGACTTCTTGTATTCAACATTTGTCCTGAAAGAGAGAAACCAATACGATGAAATGGCATTAAAATAGTAGATTTGTTAAATAAAAGTTTAATCCAACATTATGTATTATGCATGGTTATTCAAACGACTTTGTGCCACGTTCTCAACATAAACAAAAAAGTTATATACGTGCATTTCGTATTAACGCTGCTCGTATTGAGAGAGAGAGAGAGAAAGAGAGAGAGAGAGAGAGTGGGGGGGGGCTTGGAGAGAGACCTTCGATGTTTGAATGCATTTAATTGGCCCTGCGTAGTACGGATTATTTAAAAATGAAAGAAAGGAAAAGAAAAGTACTCACTGGGCTTGTTTTCAATTAATGCAGTAGAACTTTCCAGCCTCTGGCAAAGTGGGTATATTGGCAGCTTCAGAACCAGCCTTTTCAGTACTGTTGTAATACGCTTTTGCTTCCCAGTAAATCGTGTCTCCCGAGGAGTCTGCCAGGATCAAGTATCACTGCTGCGGCTTATAAGTTTCTTGTTGAAGTACCACTTGCTGTTATACAGCCAGTACAGCCCGTATCTTGATTGACGTGACGAAAAGCCAAGCTCCGTGACGTAACATTACTTGATGCCTGGTACAAGGGTCCCCTTACACGAATAAGGCGTGGGGCCGTGGGTCCTGGCTTCCACGTCATGTGCGAACTAGTCACGTTTTTCTACATAAGACATTTAATCTCCCGCAGAACTGCGACAAAGGTTATCTGAAGCCATAAGAAAGCTTTGGTGCGAATCACATGCTGTTCACACTGCATAATTACATCCGGAATTTAGAACAGCAGAAGAACTGGAATTTTGAGAGAATGCTCTGTGGTCAGAATTTAACCACGATGAAACTTTTCCTCTGAATCATCAAAAAAAAAAATCAGAAATCGACAAGTATATCATAGGTTTTTTTTTCAATTTTTGCGTGATTGATTTCACTATATGTGCATGGACTTGTTGACTTTACATCTGAGATATGTTTACATATAATATTTTAGTGCTGTACGTGTTCTAGGAATAGAAAACAATTTTGATTACCGGGTACCTATACTTTTACTTATACTGTCCATCTCCAACATGGTGTGAATGTGCTACCCCTGTTGGTCCTCGGAGCAGAAGCACTGGGAAATCAGCTTGGCAAACCTTGTGGGCCCCACGTGGATTATAGCGGCGTCATTTAAATCTTTCATTCATTTATCGGAAAAAAAAGTTGATGATTTGTTTATCTATAGAATGTTCAGATAAGTCTTAATGTTTTTTTATTCTGATTAATACACCTATCAAAATGTTAGGAACTCCTCGGAGAACCCTCACTAAAGAAAACGCTTAGAATCAAACTTTCTATATCTGAATAAATATCAAATGATCGAGACATTTTTTTTTGGAAATAAAAGGCTCGGCGCCGGCGCTGTTGCATGAGACTGAATTTTGTCCCGGGAAACTCGTCTGACCGGCTTGAGATTTTTCATACATATGTCTTTCGTACATATTTATATTGCGAGTGGATCCGGACTACGCAGAGAGATCATATACTGTGGTTGGTTTCATATTCGCGATGATCGAAGTTCGCGATTGTTTCATGAGGATTTTAATTTCGCGATCTCAAACTACAATAATCTACAATTAAGGTATATCCATTAATATATGAATGAATCACATTTGATAATAAGCGCGCAAAATCATAACAACTAGAGAGTGATCCGAGTGAACATCGAACGATAAGAAATTTAATACAGCGTTTCTATACAGTCATGCAATGCGTATTTGTGTAATGTTATTGTGTCTGTCTATGAACTTGGTTTGACATATTATCTTCTATGTACCTTACTGATATATAATATTTCCATATATCTATATGTACTGTAACGTTTATTTGTGTGTAGGCATATCAATAATTTTCTTAATTTCCTTTCCGACTTGCCTTCGAGAATGGACCTCTTATTCGCGAATATTTTAGTTTCGCAATGATAACTTTTTCTCGAACTAAAAACAACCATATATAATATTTCATGGATATGTTAGGCTATATTATAATGTTGCTATATGCCTGTCAATTATTTTAATACTCCGATAAAGAAAGTGAATATACACATTACACAGTCAGGATGCTCGGACGATGTAGAATTGCTCAAGAAATTACAGCTAATGGTAAATTAATTGATTACAAGAAAAGCCGTATATATATATATATATATATATATATATATATATATATATATATATATATATATATATATATATATATATATGTATAGCATATATGCCGGTGGTAAGCTTGACTTTTTTTTGCGTGGAATATCCTGTTGTCGATTCGTCATGCATAATACCGCGTGCTGGTGGTTTAGAAACCGTTGTACATTACGTTCTTGGAAAGCCGAACATTGATTAATGAGTTAAATTGTAATGTGATACAGAACGGAATTTACTCATATTATTTACCCATTGTTTCATACAGTACGTGGATAAGGTTAATTTTCCCATGCGCGTGTTCCTATAGTCATGCAGTTGCGGTACATATGAATAGACATGACATCGTCATGTGATTTAACACGTATATCAAGAGGCAAAAGGTTGTCTCTAGTTGTGGAGTATCCAGAAAGAACTACCAACCTTGGATGGGCCACTGCAACGCATTCTTGTAGCCATGCCGGGAATCGAATTCGGGTCGCCAGCGGAGAGAGCCAAGCTTATTACCAGGCTCCTTAAGATATTTATGGAGTGTTTTAACGTGTTTCGATCGCCATTCCTTATATAAAAAAAATAAATTAACTTAGTAATCAAGGATAATTTTGATCTGGAATATGTACCCAGGATCATTTTGACACAAAGCAACACCGTTTCTGTAACATTTACCCCGAGATTTCTGCATGAAAAACGAGTATTTAAAAATACTCTATAGAGTGTGGGGCACGTGGGGCACGTGAACCCGTATATGGGTGGTCCCACCACATGTTAACACAGTTTTGCTTCACCTACTAATTCTACGATCAGGTTTCTCTGTGGACCCAGAAGAATGCACTAGAGGGCGGGGAAGTTGGGTGCAGTCTGATTTGTAACAAGCCCAGCTAGGAGTGATTCGGTTACAGGGAAATTCATCGCTGAAAACTTTGGTCTTGCCCGGGCAGGCAGGGTTCTATTTCGCACTCAGTATTCCAGCACTCTGTGACCTTTCCCTCAGAAGTGCTAGATATACCACTCCTTAACTGTTGGTGTACTTATTATAGATGTGCGTGGTCGAAAGAGAATTAAGGTATTCCTCCTCTTTAAGCCACTTGTTTAACGAAGTGGCTCTTTCTAAAATCATTTCCTTAAAATATTGATAAAATGCTATAAAAAGAACCCGCATACCCTGATGTTATATATGTTCACTCTTCATACGCAGTAGGCGAATGAGAAGGATTCTCAGACAGCTGTTCTGGTTATACATTAAAATGATTTATATTATGAACTGTTTTCATCAGTGGCGTCAATTTATGGGATGACTCACACATACATGTACACCCTCACACACAGGCACAAGCACACACACATACCGTTTTAGCGTCTGTATGACACATTTCAAACATATATACTTAATCAAATTTCAAATATATAACTATTAAGTGCAAGGTTTTAGAAAATAAGGCATTATGGTTCCAGTATAAGTTTATTCTAAACCAGTTTTAGATATTATATTTCATAGTAAACTCATAAATTGAACCAAAGTCTATATTTTTATCTATTAATATATTTCATTTGCAATATATAAATATTATTCTCGGAATAGTGGGGGGGGGGGGGGGGGGGGGAAGGTGATAAGGTACATTGACCATCCCCCCGTTGCTAAAGAGTGGGGGGATATAGTAATATATACCGCCCCCCTCCCCCCCCCCCCCCCCATATTGACGCCCCTGGTTTTCATATTCACATTTCAAAATGTACCGAATGTATTTTTTTAAATAAATATATCATTAATATTTAAATCTATATATAGGCTAAACATATTTGTTATTCTTTTATCGTTTATATTTATCTTGTATCTCGATATAACCATCCACCAACCGCTCCTTATAGTCTTGTTCAGCCAGATATGTCACCAGATAATTATGGGAGTGGACCTTTCTGCGATACCTTAAATGATTACGTATGTCCCATTATATACAGGAATGAATAATCCAACCATAGCAATTGTCGGGGGAAGGGAGATAAGATTAAAGAAAAAACCCTCCATCTGTTAACATGGTAGGGGTTGATCTGCATGAGCAAAGCACAGCGCCACCTGCTCGCAAAGTAAACAACTACTATCACGTGCATACATTCAATGTCCACATTTCTGCAAGTACTATAGTTTATTACATAATTACTATTCCTGGTACACACACACACACACACACACACATATATAAATATATATATATATATATCGGTATATGCAAATAGGGTGTTATTAGTTAACTGTTATGCAAACAGATGTTAATCAATGTTTTCTTTCCTGTGTGAAAACCTGTTTGACGTTTTGAGTCAACTTTTCTGAGGGTTCTCGAAACTTTTCATGAATATTTTTCGCAGACAAAAGACCTTTTATCAACAGCCGTATTCTACTGGTCGTTTTCTTGAAAACAGTCGTTTTCCGGTAAAAGGTAAAAACGGGACAATTAACATAAGACTGAAAAAAAAACCATAACCAATTTCTTGAGTACCCAAGTTCTTTCTTGATATCCATTGAAATGTATTTTTTTCATTTTGTTTAGGTTAACGAAAGATATAACCATTGATATCCTTATCCGTCTTTGATCAATGCTGAAACCATCGATTGGTTTATGAAGTAGATTTGTTGACACATGCGAAATCTTATATTCTTTCCAGAAGAAAATGGTTTTCCGTTCAAAATTTTGACTTTGTGTTCAAGAAAGCTACCACTCTTTCATGCCCAGTACAGTATGTTTGTCCAATAGGCATATGTAAATATTAACATTTATTTCTAGTCGTTAATCATATGCTTATTAATTTACACAGTATTCTTTTTCTTAATTTGTGCCGTATGTCCCGTTTTTGACACCAAAACTATGAATTGCCAAGAAATTATACCTTAGTTTAAGATGAATGAACATGCAAAGTTTATTCTGAAACGCCAAACCACTCCTGAGAAAAGGGCATTAATGTATTTACGAAAGCGTGATGGTAGGTGGCACTATCCAAGATGGATAAAGCTTTCATGCGGAATGCGTGTTGAGAAATTCCAGGTGTACTGGCACGACAGCTGCAGGTTTCTATGTGTTGGTCCTGGATACTATGACATAGGTGTTATAGCCAATTTATTACTTGGTGGCAAATGTTTGAAAGCGTGCATGAGATTCTTTATATTTTAAATATATCTAAGTAGCCCTGTAGAAAGGCAGGATGACACTCAGGTCAGATCTAATTAGCAGTTCAGGGAAAAGCAATTTAATCCTATAAAGAAATTCACTTTTGTGTATAGTGCCAGTCAGGCTGAGAGATGTTCATGCACACTTGTGCTATTACGGGTATTTAAACTATTCCAGTTGATTAGTTATCAAAGAGATAATGACCAGTTTAATGTATATAAGGACTGGAAATCCAGACAGGGAAAGGAGAGCTAGGAGACAGAGATGTGCACCTTGTGCATATTCTGTCCTCCCTTTTTGGCATGCGAAGCTGGACCTGGCTGCATGCATGCTCGGAATATTATATTAATAAGTTATGGATCGCCATCTCAACGTGTAACCAGCTGAAGTAATGACCATCATTGTGAACCAAGAGCTCCCTCCTACTATTGTTTTGTTGGTATATGTGAAATTGGGATGTTCAACAGGAAGATTTAAGCTAAATCGACAGCCGGAACGTGATGTGTAACCTAAATGTTCACCGGTATCTGGAACAGTGTGCCTGACATTCAACTGGAATATGTATCTCTGATGTACAGCCGGAATCCGAGCTATAATGTTAACAGGAACTGGTATGTGTATTGTTCAACTGTGAAACTGTAAGAGTGATGGTGAACTGAATAAATTATGTGTTAAAACTTCATGGACTTTATACTTTTCGTCTTCAAGATAGTACAGCAACACCTTAGTAATGTGATAATACCATGCGTAACCAGCAAAATACACTAGATGTGGATATGCCGATTCCGCATGTCAGGTCGGCGCATAAGGAATCTCACCTTATTTATTTAGTCAATACCGTTTTTATCCGCATTAGGCATGCCGCATTCCGTACATAAGGAATCTTTGCTTAAATGTGCAAAATTCCAGGCTGGTTCGTTAGATATCAAAGATCTAAGGACATGCAAAAGTTCAGGCAGATACGTCAAATCACACCTGAGATGAAAGGGCAGCACGTTTCACATTTATTTTATTACACAACTAAATTAGTTTTTATCAGATAATCCAATGCGTCCCGGGCATCACTGTATTTCAGTAAATGCTAAAGAAAATTTCATTCCTCTTCCCGCCCCCCCCCCCCCCCCAACTCTTACTACCCGTCATTCCTTGACCAACACATGATGAAATACTATTCCTCTATCACAAGTGTCGTCATCCCCTGTAGCGACCCCTTCACAATAGTTCTGTACATATACACTGAATAATTGAAAGTCTCCGTCTAATACAAGGCATCCTCAAAAGACACAAAAAGATACGTTTTGATTCCACTGTTGGTGACATTAAAACATATTAAGTACAGGTTTGATCATGACGATTATCTTCTAGATGATTATCGATCTTACAGACTTAAAAAATCCAGTGTAAAACTGCGAGGTGGTGTACATGCACCTTTCTGCATGGTACAAGATATGCAGGGCCTGGCGCCCTATTCTACAGACATTCAAATTTGAGATACTGTATGACGAGTCTTGGAGTTGGAAGTTCATCTGCTGCCTGAAGAATTCTTTGGTGACCATGATGCTTGAGAAGCACGGAGCGAATACATTTTCGACAGGAGCCGGTGAGAGATACAGGGCTTCTGCCATGAGCTAAAATTATATCCTTGAGAATATCGACAAAGGAATCTGGGTGTTGTAAAGTGCTCTGGAGTTTGGAAAAATGTCCCGGTTTAACAGAGGCCCCTGCGCAAAGTAATAACCTAATAATGTATTCTACCTCCTCACGACTTGCTGTCATTGACAGTGCCACAGACAGCGCGTCATCGCCATATTTATTCACGGCGTTGACGTTTGCACCAACAGAAACGAGGTATCTGGCGATGGTGGGTTGGTGAAATAACAGGGCGAGAATAACCGAGGTATCGTGATCATAGCTAAGCGGTCTGTTTACGTCAGCGCCGTAATCCACTAAAGTTCTCACCATATCCAAGCTCTTACTGCCGCCGATGGCTTCAACCAAAGGTGTCTCCCAGTAGAAATCCGTTTGATTTACTGCTGCACCACCTTTCACCAAAAGTTCCACAACTTTCCATTGACCGCTCGCGCATGCCCAGTGTAAAGCCGATTTGCCCTGACCATGATCTGCCAAATCAAGCATTGCACCAGCTTCAAGCAACGCTCCTACGACTGCTATAGAGCCCATTCTGGCCGCGGTCACTAGAGGGCTTTCGTGTCGCCACACTTTCTTGTCTTCGTCGTAGACGCGACTGGTGGCGTTCATGTTGCAATTCTTCGACGCTAGAGCCTGCACTACTCTGTAGTTTCCCGACAAAACGGCTTCCGTTAGGATTGTAACACCTTCAATAGCCTGATCCAGTTCCCAGGAGGTTAATGACTGGATCATTGAAACAACTGAGGTGACGTCACCTCCCCGCTGGACAGCCGCAAACAGAAACCCTAATGTCCCCATCCTTATTTTAGAGTTCTTAAGATAAGAATTCCCTAGCTATTAAGCTGATTGAAATTTTTTTTTCATAAATTTCAGCTCCTAGAACCGTTGTCATCTCAGTATGAACATGAGTGTAATACTCCGCGTAGGCTTTACATAAAGGTATCTTTCTCATTCAAGTAGTTTCTCAAACGCAGTTTCTTCGTGAATCTTGGCGCATTCAGTCTTGATTCATGTATTACCGGTATTTCCTTTCATTTGCCATGTTGGTTATACACATTAACAACCATATATTGAATGTCACCTGATTAAAAGAGTCAATAAATATCTAGCAGCCCGTTTCACCGTGAAAAAGGCAGACATTTCAATCCGTGTCCTCGGTGATATTTTCGAAATTACGCGATCTTGATAACTGGGTTAGCTGCCGGAGTAGGAGACAAAATAGGCTACCGGAGCAGCATCAGTCCTTGAAGTTCATCATATGTTTAAAGCTAACTCCCGTCCTTTCGATCCTAATGTTCAACTGCTGCGATTGGTGTCCAGTTAGGCCGGTGGCTCTCACTGCAGTTATACAGTTTGTGAAGTTACTCGGTGTGCGTGAGGGTCTAACATAAACAAATGCCTCATTGGATCATCTATGGTTTTGACAGGTGACAATCGGGAAAATGACAAAATAACACGCCAGCTGTTCAAAACGCTGTACCAGAAAATTTATGCCACATCATTTTTACGACCTCGCGTTATGATGTTCATTCGATCATTTGATATCAGTTTATTTACATACACAAATTATGAGTTCGGGTAAAGAAAAATAATGGGGATTATATTTTATTTCATATAGAAAGTTTAACGTATTTTTGTTAATTTTTTACATAGGTGACAGGTGGCAGCACAGTACATCAATGGCAGCCCCCTTCCACATGTGCGTGTTGACTTGGGCAGCTGAGTAGAGACAACGTACAGAAGTGTAATAAACCGTGGGATTTCGGTGCAAGATGGACTGCTGATATTTTTAGGTATATATTAAGCTATTTGTATAATTTCACATTTGTTTTTGTTCATAAGATATATCTATGTGCTTCAAAAAATCTGCATGAAGTGAATGGGTTTTGCTGAATAACTTCAAGTTCAATGAACAAGGGACTTCGCGAATACCGATGGTCTCGTGCGTGGAGATAGTGAATGAAAGACTTAGTTGTGACTCGACTCTGTAGTACATACAGAGCCACAACCCTGTCTCTTCATTCATCTTGTGGACGGAGCGCATACAACGGTCCGCGCAGCACTTTTTATGACCCTGTATGTTGGGTGATCGTGAATGACCGCCTCTCCGATAAACTGCAGGAAAACAACTGGCCCAGCCCATTTATTTTACAAAGCTGTCTGTTTACTGTGCACATTGCTTTTAATTAAGGCAGGCCTTATTTCCACTCTCCCTTGTGATAATGGCTGGCATAGTTTAAGTATTTTGGCAGTTCAATTGGCCAAAATTTGATGTTCATTCGAGCGACTATAGAATCTGTCTTACAGGTTGGATATATACAACAGGCAAGAAAATACTATAAATACTTGAAAATGTGAGAGAAGACTGTGGTTTGTCGAATTTAAATGTTTCAATGATGAATGTCGGAGCTGCAAAGATAGAAACTAATCGATGTGCTTGGTATCACCGTTGGACAGGTAGGGTAGGACAGATTCTATAGTTGGGCCTTATGTTCTTTCCAGTTATTAAGCAAGTCTAAATTATATTGCATTTTCACAAAATCGTATTTCATATGTACTTTTATTATAGCATTATTGACACAGTTATACATGCAGGTTCTTTAAACAATTAAGTTTTTTTCAATTTTTACAACATATCATAAATGTATAAAACATTTATGATTTGCAGAGTAACACCTGACAATTAAATTATATTCATATTTGCCAGCAAATTATCATAGACATAAATTTATATTTCTGCAGATAAATTTTGCTGAACTGTTTGTTTAATTATTTTGAAAATGTATATGACGAACATGAGAACTAATTAAGAGTAGCACAAGAAGGGTGAGGAAGATTTAAGTAACACTTGATACCTGGCTGCGTCCTTATCAGTAAATAATTGGCACCTCATCACTGAGCCCTGGTTGAGTGTCCATATGCCTGACTAGAGCTGTCAGCTCTTGGCTCAGAATACCAGGTAAAGTCCAGAAAGTTAAACTGGACTGGCACCTTCTACCCTGGTAAGTGGTTGTGTCAGTAATTTACCATACCACTGATTTCATCTTGAAATTTTGAATGATGTTACTCTGGTGTCAAATAGGTGAAAATTACTATAACTTGGATTAAAAGAAGACTTAACCGATAAAAGCAACATAGGATGTAATGACTGTAAGATTGTTGGCTCTATACCATTAGTCTGTAGATATACATCTCAAAAGTTACCCCAAAAGAGCAAAAAAAAAAAGAATGGGTTCTAAGGCATTTTCAAGAAATCTGTGAGGGAGGGAAATTTTTTTTACCTTTCAATTATAAATTTTCAATAAAAAATTTCATATGAACTGGGAACAACATGATAATTACAAAATTGCATGCCTGCAGGGCCAGATAAGTTTTAACGTAACCAGCTGAAATATGTGTATGCGTTCATGCATGCATTTTAGTAAAAAGAGCTCATTATTGCCCATAAACAACAAGCATCAGAGAGGCTGGAGCACAAATCAGTACATTTCTTTTGAAAATCAAAAATAAAAATTTTGATGCAGGTGGATTAAATTGACTTGGGCAGTGCCTGAATACCTGACCTTTTTTTCGTTGGTGGAACATTTTTTTTGGTTATATATACTCATCAATGTTATCCTGTAGAGCTGCTGTTAAGAATTTCTATTTTTATAAACATAATTATCTTACACAGGGAGTGGAAACAAGCACTTCCTTTAATTATACTGGTCTTTCTGATGCAGTTTATAATGGCTTGATGTATAAAGGCTCTAGTTGAGTTGAAAAAAAAAATATTGCAAGAACATGAAAAGACAGGAACAACAAATTACTGTGTATTAGAATTTTCTTGTATTAGTCATTAAAACTTGGTCTGGAATCAACTGACGTACAAAATGATAAGCCCAAAATTACGCAGGGCCTTTATTGTTACTAGTTTTGACAATTTCTTTGAATATGCCATGCATCCTTGTATTCAATGATTGTAGCCTCATATTTGTTCATTAATTGCATCCATTAAATGAGGTTCATCGTGTGTATATAAAGTAAGAAAATGGGGACAGACTGTGCTGATGAGTGTCTGGTTAAATCACGCTTGCTTGCGTAAATGATTTTCTCATTTAACCAGCCTGTGTATTTTCTCCTCCATTTAGAGGAGAAACTGCATTTGCGATATCCTGAATTGGACCTAGGCCTGACACACAGTTTTGATTAGCTCAGCTGACTATAAGTCATCTGAGCTATAGTCGTGGTCCATTGTCCGTCCGTCCGTCTGTCTGTCCATCTGTCCGTCCGGATGTACGTCCTTAAGACTGGCACGTTTCGACACCATTGGACCTACGAATCTGAAAATTTGGCATACAGTTAGATGTCCCCAAAATCTCCTACCATGCCGAAAATTGGGTCAATAGGACTTAGTTCCTTCAAGATATTAAGGAAAAACCTCAATTTTTTATTAGAAATCTATTTTCACATTTCAGGACTGCCTAATATCAAAACCACTCATCTGGTTTTCTTCATATTAATCATCAATATTCTTCTATATAGTTCCTATGTACATGCCAGATATTAAGTCAGTATTATTTAATTTAAAAAAGTTATGGGCCCTAACATAATGGACTTTGTAAAAAAATCAGGAAAGATATTTGGTCAGTTAAGACCAAAAGTGTTAAAGGTAGGGACTTTTTTTCAGTAATATAACTTTAATTAATCAAAATTTAATTGTAAACCAAAAATTAGATCAAAATCTGTTAAATTTTTAAAAATATTGGCAAAAATATAAAATTGGTACCTTAAATTTTGCCCAACTTTGGCCACGGCACGTTTTTTTCCTGTAAGTACTGTGGATTTAATTTTCACAGGATGTACACATAAGGATTTAATCTGTTTAAATCTGAAATTTGAAAATAAAAGCTGCAAAATTAGGCTAGTTATTGAATTTTTTTTTAGGCTCTTGTTATATTCCCTTACATCCTCAAACAGTCCACTTTGGTGACTAGGTCATTCAGTGCATATCTCTATGCACCCCAGGCTGTTGGCATAATGTTAGATGTCCCAAAGATCTCATACCAAGCTGAAAACTGGGTCTTTGTGACTTTGTTCCTTTGAGAAATTAAGGAAAAACCACAATTTTTTATTAAAAACATATTTTCACACTTTAGGATTGCCTAATATCAAAACCACTCATCTGTTTTTCCTCATATTTACCATAAATATTCCTTTATATAGTCCTATATACATGCCAGAAATAAGGTCTGTATTATATAATTTAAATAAGTTATGGGCTCAAACATAATGCATTTTGTAAAAATCAGAAAAGATATTTGATCGCTTAACACAAAACATGTTAAAGCTAAGGACTTTTTTCCAGTAATATAAGTTTAATTAATCAAAATTAAATTGTATACCCAAAATTAGATCAAAATCTGTTAAATTTTTAAAAATATTAGCAAAAATAAAAATTGGTACCTTAAATTTTGCCCAACTTTGGCCACGGAATGTTTTTTTCCTGTCAGTACTGTGGATTTAATTTTCACAGCAGGTGCATATAAGGATTTAATCTGTTAAAATCTGAAATTTGGAAATTAAAGCTGCAAAATTAGGCTAGTAATTGTATCAACCAAAACAGAGTTTTTTCGGATACTTTGTTTTCAGCCCACCGCCGCCGCCGTGGCGTAGGTGTCCGGAGAACTCCTCCGTAATCGCTGGGCGGAATTTTACGAAACCCGGGATTATGTTCGGGTCACATGTGAACTGCTGCGCCCTGATTTTGTTTTGACCTCTGACCTTTCCTCTGCGCTCTGTGTGCGTCTGTTTCCACACATAAACCCACATATCTCGGGAACAGTTTGACCAATCAGGAAAATTTTTTTGCACAAATGTAGCCCTTGGGGAGCTTTATAACATACACATAAAATGGTGGCGCTACCTGCAACCATGTTTGCACAGTGTCTCTGTTCGTCTGCCTTGGGTTAAAATCACTCATCTCTGCAGTGGTTTGACTGATTCACCTGAAATTCGGCATGCCTATACATCCTGGATAGCTTTTCTGATTTATTGACAGGTGGCGCCACCTACATTCACTTTAAATGCTGCAGACATCCAAGCTCATATCTCGGGAACCGTTTGACCGATTGGGCCAAAACTTTGCATGTGTATAGATCTCACATAGCTCTTTATCATACGCAAACTGGTGGCGCCACTTGCAGCCATTTTTGCACAGCTCCCGTCTGTTTGTCTGCCATGGGATAAAATCACTTGTATCTCGGCAGTGGTTTGACATATCTGCCTTAAATTTTCAGGTTTA
This sequence comes from Sipunculus nudus, assembly GCA_026874595.1. Taxonomy (NCBI): domain Eukaryota; kingdom Metazoa; phylum Annelida; class Sipuncula; order Golfingiida; family Sipunculidae; genus Sipunculus; species Sipunculus nudus. Next base: position 87,040,042 of record CM049309.1, on the reverse strand, counting down.
TACATCCCCGACAGCTCTCTTGATTTTATGACAGGTGGCACCACCTACATTCTAGTTTATGCAGCAGACATCCAAGCTCATATCTCGGGAACTGTTTGACTGATTGGGCCAAAGTTTTGCATGTGTATAGTTCTCACGTAGCTCTTTATCATATGCAAAACTGGTGGCGCCACCTGCAACCATTTTTGCACAGTGTCCATCTGTTTTCTGCCACGGGCTAAAATCACTCATATACATGTAGTGGTTTGACTTATCTGCCTTAAATTTGCATATGTATACAACTTGGACGGCTTTCTGGATTTTGTGGTAGGTGGCGCAACCTACATACACAATTTGGCTGCAGACATCCATGCTAATATGCAACACTTCACTCTATTTCCCCTTGCCACTCAATCCATGCCTCACTTCACCCGTTCCACTCTGATTTAGGCGGATACATGTAGTCGCTTGTCGACTACCCGTATTCTAGTTGAATTTATTTTGGAGGCTCTTGTCGTATTCCCTTACATTGTCAAGCAGTCCACTTTGGTGACTGTAGGTCATTCAGTGCAGCTCCCTCCACTGAGTTGAGCTTGATCAGGCGGTCTGCAGTTAATACCATACCACAGGAAGTCTTTTTCTCTGGCAACCCCCGCTCCCCCCCCCCCTCCCACCCCACCCCCATGGTGTTGACAGACCTGTTCTATGAACTAGATGAATCTTAAATTTAACATTTTTTTCAGCAACGAGCAGTAACAACGGAGACCCCTCCCCCCACCCACCCCTTCAATACACAGGACTAATAAACAAGATGAATCTTATAATTTTAATGTTAAATAAATTCTTTTTGATGAGACTTGGACAATTTTGATTGTTTTAAAGAAAAAAAATCAGGAATTTAATCCTAATATTCAAATGTGATAAAATATTAGGATCTAATGTAAGTGGTAACTGACAAGATTTGAGAAGATATAAATACTTTGTAGCATTTCATTCATATCTCTTTAAAGTTGGCAGGGCCTAGGTGTGAATAACACTGTTAACTTAGTATTAAAATTAGGAATAATGGTCAAACTTTGTGGGATTAATTTTTAACTCATATGGCCATATATTTAACTTTTGAAAACTTAATTACCTTCACACATTATTTGTTTATGAAATGTTATTTTTATATAACACTTACCGTAGGCCTATTTGCTCCCTTGGTGCATCACTAAATGGTTTAGCTCATGTCCATTATTCTATAATTTACAGAGTTTCATTTTAGCAGGGCCATTTTCTCATAGCTTTCTAATGATAATATACAGGAAAAACCAAAAGAAATAAAAATATTTTCCAAAATTCAGCTGAGTGATGTGACCCATGGGTCCCTTGTTTCTCCCAAAAAAAGCCATTGTTACACTTCAAGGCTGCCTAATATAAAAACCACCCATCTTTTTTTAATATTTAGTATTCATATTCTTCTGTACATTTTCATTAAACATACTAAAAATTAGGTTAGTATTGCTTATTGTTTTGAAGTTATGGGCCCAAATATAATGCAATTTTTAAAAAATCAGGAAATATATTTACTCTTTTAACATGAGAATTGCTGAAGCTGGAGACTTTTTTCAGTAATAAATTATAGCTGAGATAGTAATTAGCACAATGATATTGTTTGTCCCTCATTCAACCAAGAGTGTGTATACTTTATTTGAAAAGATGTTTTATTATATCAAATTTACTGAATCTTTCATTTTGGTGAAAAATTTAGCATATACTGGAAACTCCAATGTACAAAACTTTTTAATAGTGATTCAGGGAATAATCTTAAGATGCCATGTTGTGGCATTATTTTCTTTTAAATTCAGTTTAAACATTTGTGATTTAAAAATAATAAAATATATGTGTATGCATAATATGACCCGATAGGAGCTACTCTCTGGATAGATAATGATTGCAACTTAGAATTCTGATATTTTAACTTATATTTTCAGATTTTTTTAATTACAGATTTTTAAAACTTGTAAATAAAAAAAAATTGATCTGATAAAAACTATTAATGGAAAAAGTGGATTTGCTAAAAAAAGGCTTTAATATAAACTTAAATGCATTGTTCCCTTGAAAGTGAAATAAAGGTTTTAGTTCAATCTGCCACTTGTCTGTCCATCTGTAAATTTTTCATATGCATCACCGTATCTCAAAACTTTTACTGTTTTTCTTCATGACAGTCTTGTCAGAGTATTAGTTTTGCAATCATATATTTGGAACTGTACTACAACCAAGTAGGAGGGCCCCTTTCCTCTCAGCTTCTCATATGCATATATATATGAAAAACATTGCAATAGAATATTTTGCATATTTTGCATTTGCAAAAATTTCAAACTTCAGCTGAGTGCTGTGACCCATGGGTCCCTTGTTAATCAATTTGCTTTGGCCTAACTGCAGGCTAGAGATTTAAAGGAAAAAAAACCTTGATGCAATAATAAATCAATTAAGCAGGAATGATAAGGTTACAAATTATGAAGTATTTGATAGAGTAGTTTTAGTATTAACAATTGCATCATCAAATTGCATTGAAATTGTACTGCATTCTTTTTGTATGAAGAATTTGGGCACTAGGCTGAAATGTACACTGATCAGTACAACTGTGCTCTTTATACAATTCTGTGATTATAAATGTTTTAATAAAAAAATTTTCAGTTGATAACCGTGATGTAACATTGTAGGTGCTCAAACAACAACATCTACACATTAGATTTACAATCTTTTGTCTTTTTATAGTGCTAGATCATAGTTGCAAACATTAAAATTGATAATCATCTTTCCCTGATTTATGTAATTTTGACATTTTCTTCCAACAGGTGTAATGAAGTTTTGGCATCATGTTTGACAACAAAATTGCAACACATTCTTTGAAGACTTTGTCCTTTGGGACGTACACAACAAAGGAAGTTAAGAGTCTTAGTGTAAAAGAAGTGACTAATCCACAGGCATTTGATGCATTAGGCCATCCAGTGTATGGTGGACCATATGATCCAGCACTTGGTGAGTTTCTTTTACCCATAATAATTAAAATTGTATTTAGTAGCCTTCAGCAATCTTGCTAATTAATGCAGTCTTTTTCAAGTTGGATTTAATTTTATTTGGGGCAATTTCTAATTCAACCTAAATACTGTATGGTTTACTAACTTTGATTTGTTCTATTTTACTGTGTCATTCATGTAATTGGTAATATTATATTGTTGACATCAACACAAAGTTGTATGTGCTATATGCTCATTATAAATGAATAACAACTTAAAGAGGGTCAATTACCATCCATTCCTTGTATTTGTCAGATGTGTTGTGGTGAATTAATTTATTTTACTGTCTTATTTCAGGTCCAAATGACCGAGATGACGTATGTGCCACTTGTGGTTTAGGGACAGTCCACTGTCCTGGACACATGGGACATGTGGCCCTCCCACTCCCAGTGTATAACCCAGTCTTCTTTGGAACAATGCTTAAGGTACCTGACTATATTGTACACACTTTTTTTCTTTTGTGTAATAAAAGTATCCCCTTTTTTGCAAACCTGTGAGCTAATGCATCAGATGGCCAAATGTTGAACTAGTTTATCTAAAAAATGGCAGAAGCTAGTTATTACATGAGGCAGGTGGGTCAGATGACATCAGTGTGTAACAGATAATTTGTCACCACCTATCCTTTTGTGAATTTGCCAAAGTTTTGTAAGTTTGCATAATTGTCATTTAACAGGAATTCATGAAAACATTTAAAGAAAAATTAGTTTTAGAATTCCTTAATAGCTGGCACTCACAGTATAGAAACACTGATTTTATCATAGTGACACATAGGATTTGTGAAGGATATAATCCCCACCTTACAGTTATGAGTGAGTTGTCGTAGTAATTCTGTTAAATATGACCTGTTCAGGTGTAAATATATTCTGGATTAGCTTAGGGGGTTTTAAGAAGTACTGGGGTTAGATTAATTCCAACCTGTTACCTAAATCTGAATACAGGTAGTTCTTAAGCTGACATATCACAACATGTTTATGTAATAAGAGATTTTTTTCACATAAATCTGTTTAATATATTCTGGATAAAAGTGTGTTTATGTTCTTGTTCCACAGCTGTTTTTTTCTGGAATCAGAATTGAAATATTTTCTTATTTTTTTTACTAAAACCAATTCATTGTGCTTGCTAGAAAAAAAGTTGTAAATCTCATCTCTCAGTACTTCCCTTCAGAAGTGTTCTTTGCACTTTGTTGTCAACTTTGAATCAGCTTTGAGCAAAAGCTACCAAGTGCTTAAGTCCAAAGTTTGGTACCTGTTCCAGCAGTGTAACCACACACTTGCTAGCATATCATAAACTGAGGATTTTAATATGATCTTGCAGGGGAACATTGCATGGTGAGGACCATATTACAGCAGCACTGTTAATGTTATTATAAACTGTTTCAGATTCTGCGAGGCACCTGTTTTTACTGCTGTCGATTAGTAATACGTCCAGAGAGTGCCCACCTCCTGGAATGTCAGCTGAGCCTGTTAGACCGGGGCCTCATCAGCGCCACCTACCAGCTGGAAGAAGTACATCATGAATTACTAACACAGGGCATTGCCAAGGGAACACAGGAAATGAAACAGCACCTGGACGAACATGTCAGGGATTTCATAGCCGGTAAGTGCCAAGCATTAGTCTTGTATAATTCCTGCTATCAGCTCAGGTGACTTGCAGTCATGCTTATCAGTAGCAAAGGCACTTAGTCAGTTTTCTCTTCTGTCTGGCTATGTTTGGCTCTCTGTCCATTATTTGGGCACAAATTATAACCATTAGACCTTGAAACTTCTTGCTTATCATACAGACAGTTTCCATAGAAACTAGGTCATGCTGACCTTAATTCTCCAAGCTTAATGGAGCAATCTTTGTTCTGATCGGCCTGCAAGTCAGATTTTTATGAGTGTTAGAGGCCTTTTAATGAAGATTTCCCATTGGATCACAGAAGTAAACATTTATTTAATTTATACCATTTTAACATGCTTTGATCAAACATTTTTGCTGTGGTTTCTGCATAAATTAAACATAATTGGTGAACAAGTTCTTGAAAAATGTGATTAACATTGCAGAGTTTGGGCGAAGTACTCGTACCTGTATCGGTACCTACATACACATTACAGAGTACCTGGCTGTCATGTTTATGAAGTACCTGGTACATATACCTGAAGCTAAATTGCCAAAGCTTTTGCTACTTCAGGTGACCTTTATTCTGAAAGGTTAAACTTTGTGTTCCATGTTTTCTTAAAGGTATGTAAATTTAACCTATAGGGGGCACCACTTGTGTTAGACAGTATCTGCAAAGGTAAGGTACATTTGTTGTTTTTCATTTATTTGCTGTTATATTGTATCCAGTATCTCTCAGTTTGATTGTTTGTTTTATCACATATGCAGATGCTGGTGATGATGAAAACAGGAGTGGGGCTCATGTTAAACACGTGGTTGAGTGCCGTCAGAACCTCGTCAAAGAATTCATCAGTGGTAAATACTTCACTGGAAATGTTTGTCTTCACTGTGAAATGAAAACAGCAAAATATCTAAGGTCTGAACACAACACAAAAGTGTTTTTCCATACTCAAGGCAGGCAAAAAGCAGCTGATATTCACAAGGTCAAGCCAGCACAACCATCAATAAAACGGTAAGGTTCTAACACTCCTGATCTTAGAACTAATTTTGTTTTGATGTTTGAAGTCAGGCATAAAATGTGAAAAGTGAAAGAGCCAAGTGCCAGATTTATATGTTTCTTAATTTTCTTAATATATTTCCATACTTTAACATTAGAAATGAATGATACAATTTTTTGCTCATGTATTAATTGAATGATTTACAATTTAAGTAAAAACTGCAGTGTCATTATATTAAGTAAACTACAGAAGCTGTTCTTTCAAGAATTGAACACCATTTACCAGGTAAATGGACTTTTATAGTTCATTATGTCCAGCATTCAGACATATGAGTTTATTATTACTTATGACTCTATCATATGAACACATGTTAAATCATTATTTGTGGCATTGCATCATTTTCTATTGTATCACCAACTTATTTTCTGTATTATACAGATGTCATGCAGGACATTCGCTTTATTTTTTTCTTTTTTAGTGGGAGTAAATTTATTCAATGATGCTCAGTCAAAACATGTAAGGATGTTTAATACTTTCCTTATTCTTGAGAATCAGAAACTTTGAAATAAAAAATTATTGATATACCAAATAGCCACTCAGAAGTTGAAGGTGACCTTGAGATGGATCAGATAGATATGGACGAAGAACAGGAAGGGAACAAAGAGAACAAGGCTCCCACAGAGGTCGAGGTCGTCAAGAGCGGCCAGATGTACCTCACTCCCCTTGAGGCCAGAAGTCACCTGCGTAAAGTTTTTAATGCAGATGGGAAAGTATTAGGAAAGATCCTTGGTGCTCTGAACATCACCACTGATGATGCTGAGATGTGCCCCACAGATATGTTCTTCCTGGAGGTGCTGCCAGTCCCACCCAATAGATTCAGACCTGTAAGTTTTATTTCTAATGGCAGTGTGTCATAAGGAGCCATCTTGAAAGGCAGATAGTTATCACCCTCTATTTGTTTGTCTGTCCACAAACATTGTAGCCAGAGATAACTTAGTTTGGACCAGCCAGGTAATGAGAGTCAAAGATTTTTTTTCAAATTAACGGCAAACTTGAACCTGAAACTAAAGTATACAGTGCAACCTGAGTATCAGAATAGCATAAAAGACTAATGAATTTTTAAAGTTTGCAGATATAAAAGTTCAGCCATTTTAACAATGTTTTTATCAATTGTCACATCTGTTAGAGGTAATGCTGTAATGTGTTTATTGGTCAGACCCCTGCAACTTCCGTACTCCAAATTCATTACTAAATATTCCTGCAGTAACTCGTGCATGACCTTTTATCTTTCTAAAAGTTTTAAACAACAAAGCTCCACAGTTGCATTATTTGAAATAAAAAAAATCAGAATAAACATTATATGGAAAATCATAGTAGTTCTGTATTTAAATTAAGTAATTTACAGAATTCTGGCTGATTATCCAGGTATCGGTGATGGGAGACCAGCGCTTTGAGAACGCTCAGACAGCAAACCTGAGCCTCGTGGTGACAGATATACTGGCTATCAAGGAGATTCTGACCAGCATCCGAGAGAAAGACAGCCCAAGCAAAGAGGGTACAGCAGAACCAGGAAAAGAGGTAACCCAGGCTGGGATTGCATACAGTTTGTTCTACCAAAGGATGCCCATTGAAATTTACAATATTATTGTAAACTGGCCATTCATCTCTTAAAAGTAAGCTGCTATGCAGGAATAAGACACTGACCTAATTAACTAACATGAAACCAAAACCAAGTATATTGTTACAATAATGGGATTAAATATATGCATGAGAAACTGTCTGCTTTTGCCTATATCACACTTCCATTGATCAAGGTCAGGGCTATTGGTCATATGCAAAAAAAACTACATTTTAAGGCTGCTGAATCGTTGTATAATGTCAAAACCTTTAAAAAATGACATGATATTTCTATAAAATGAAAGTGCTGAAGTGAATTTATCAACCATTTGCAGACAATGTCACTTGGCCAAGAGGCACCTAAACCTTGCAGATTGTTGTTTGTTGTCATGAAGATTTATTATCTCATATATACATATAGAGATTCAACCACTTTACAAACTTTGTGACAGATAATATTTCAGTTTGAGAGAATTAAAGATTCATTTCATCAGACCCCCGTGGCTGAAACAGACTATCCATCTTAAAATCTCCTGAAATTATATTAATTTTTTAAGACTGAATGGAAATTGACATATTGCTAAATTAAATTTAATAATTAATCCTGAAAATTCTTTAACTTTTAAATGCAGATAATTATATCAGATAGCTTTTTTGAATCTGTCAAATGTTGAACACAGTACAATTATTTAGAAATAAATTTTAATTTCTTTTATAATTTCATGAATACTGAATACAATATCTTACATGATATTGTGTCTCCATCTCACAAATGCTAATACAGATTAATTGGAAAATCCTTTTCTGATAAAATCTGACAAAATGTAAATAAATATAATCAAATAAGTAATTGTTTAGCATGTTAAAAAATGTTAACATGAAAAGTGATTTTTAAAAAAATTAAATATGCAAGAGGTATATCTGACACTGTTTTAATGTTGTAAAAAAAGGTTAACCGTAGTTTATTTTAACAAATATCAGAGGCCAGAGTCTGTCATATATCTGATCATGCCATCTCACTACCAGAAAATTAACATGCAAGTCTATGAACATAGTTGCAGCCATTTATATAATTTCACCTAAAATAATGTTACCATAAAACTAAAAAGATGACAAATTACATGAATGCCTATGATTTGGACATGAACAGCTGTACATGGTAGATTTCTGAATTTCATGATTTTTCTGTGAACTCTAGTGTTGGCTGCAGACATTGTATTTCAGGGAACATCCTTGATTCAATATTGCCTGAACCTCAATGGCAAAAACTGTGAAACCTTAATAGAACTTCAGAGATTCCCTACAATGTCTTACCTACATATTATGACTCTGTATATTAAAAACTGGTAATCTTAAGGGTTAATAATGATTTATTGTTCATTTAGTCGAGTTATGTTCATCCATATTCAGTAATAAATGCCACTAACAGGACATGAACCTAACCATTAATAAGTTAACCAAAGCACATGGACAAATTAAATCACAAAATAATGAAGCTGATACTGTATCACTGGATATAATTGTTCCTACATTTGTCAGATATTCCTTCCTTTTACTCCCAACAGGAGGCGCCACAGACAGATTTAGACAAATCCAAGGTGACTGAGAAACTTCAGGCAGTATGGTTAAAGCTACAGGGCCATGTCAACTGTATCATAGACAGTGAGCTGGACAAACTCAACAGTGACAAAAACCCAGGGATCCGTCAGGTATATTTATCAGAAAGCATTTTTATGCCCCCGCCACAAAGTGGCCGGGGCATATAGTTTTACCCATTTCCGTCATTCCGAAATCAAACAGTTGTACGGACTTTTTTTCGCAATGCCTGCAGATATTGGCCTGATTTTTGGTGTGTGGGCAGATAATGACCAGTTACAGATTGAGTATGCGTTTCGTCCCGGTTGACCTACTTTTGAGCGTTTTACCGCTCCTAAACTTAGAAAATTTCATGAAAAATAGAAATTTTCATGACAAATACACATGTACGGACTTTTTTTCACAATGCCTGCAGATATTGGCCTGATTTTTGGTGTGTGGGCAGATAATGACCAGTTACAGATCGAGTTCGCGTTTTGTCCCGATTGACATACTTTTGGGCGTTTTACGGCTCCTAAACTTAGAAAATTTCATGAAAAATAGAAATTTTCATGACAAATACACATGTACTTACTTTTTTTCGCAATACCTGTAGATATTGGCCTGATTTTTGGTGTGTGGGCAGATAATGACCAGTTACAGATCGAGTTCGCGTTTCGTCCCGGTTGACCTACTTTTGAGCGTTTTACGTCTCCTAAACTTAGAAAATTTCATGTAAAATATAAATTTTCATGACAAATACACATGTACGGACTTTTTTCGCAGTGCCTGCAGATATTGGCATGATGTTTGGTGTGTGGACAGATAATGACCAGTTACAGATCGAGATCACGTTTCGTCCCGGTTGACCTACTTTTGACCGTTTTACGGCTCCTAAACTTAGAAAAATTCATGAAAAATAGAAATTTTCATGACAAATACACATGTACGGACTTTTTTTCGCAATGCCTGCAGATATTGGCCTGATTTTTGTTGTGTGGACAGATAATGACCAGTTACAGATCGAGTTCGCGTGTCGTCCCGGTTGACCTACTTTTGACCTTTTTACGGCTCCTTAACTTAGAAAAATTCATGAAAAGTAGAAAATTTCATGACAAATACACATGTACAGTTGTTTTTAGCCCTCAGCTCATAGGCTGATGGGCTATTGTTGTCACCCAAGGTGTCCGTCTGTCCATCTGTCTGTCCGGTGTATGTCTGTCCGTCCGTCCGTTCCGTGTCTGTTAACTTTTACCTTGTGAGCGGGATATCTCTAAAAGGATTCACCGTTGGAATTTTATTTCATCAGTGAAGATGTATATCGATAAAATCTCGGTCAAGTTCGAAGATGGGTGACCTTGACCCATTTTTCTACATTTTAGAGCTGATTATAGAAAAACACTCAGATGCTTATTACTCAGGAACCATTTGATGGATTTTCACAAAACTTACTATGATTTTTGGGACTGATAATCTGTACCTGCTACACAAGTTTGGTGGCGCCACCTACAATATCTGATTTTTAATGAATTTTTATCTGATTTTTCAACTTTGGGCTTGTGAGCAGGATATCTCTAAAAGGATTCACCGTAGGAATTTTATTTTTTTGGTGAAAATGTATATTGACAAAATCTCGGTCAAGTTCGAAGATGGGTGACCTTGACCTATTTTTCTACGTTTTAGAGCTGATTATAGAAAAAACATTTAGAAGCTTATTTCTCAGGAACCATTGGCTGGATTTTCACAATACTTACTATGATCATAGGTAGTGATGGTCTGTAACTGCTGCACAAGTTTGGGGGCGCCACCGGCAATATCTGATTTTTAATGAATTTTTCTTGGATTTTTCAACTTCGGCCTTGTGAGCGGGATATCTCTAAAAGGATTCACAATAGGAATTTTATTTCTTTGGTGAAGATGTATATCGAAAAAATCTCGGTCAAGTTCGAAGATGGGTGACCTTGACCTACTTTTCAAGGTCACAGAGCTGATAATAGAATAAAAACTGGAAGCTTATTTTTCAGGAAGCATTTGGTGGATTGTTATGAATCATGGTACATACCTCTCCATTTTAAATTTATAACTGAGACATGTACAGAAATACATCCATGTGAGAACAGATATTTAGTACTTGTTACTGTTACCACCTCTAAACACTGTTCTTTTGGTTGGGCTTTTGTCAGCTTCTGCTGATATTCTAGTTTTTTTTGTCCTTGGACACTTAACAGAGCATTTATTGGTTATCATTTATTCACAGAAATGAAAGTCTTAATTCATTTAAAAATACAAATATTTTTAAATCTGCATTTAATTGTTGTGTTTCTATATTACAGATCCTTGAGAAGAAGGAGGGTTTATTCAGAAAGCATATGATGGGCAAGCGGGTTAACTATGCGGCACGATCCGTCATCTCGCCAGACCCTTATATCAACACCAATGAGATCGGCATCCCCGATGTGTTTGCCAAGAAGCTGACTTACCCCCAGCCTGTTACACCTTGGAACTTCCAGCAACTGAAGCAGGCTGTCATCAATGGGCCAAACATACACCCAGGGTAGGTTATAACGTTAAAAGAAAATCTACTTGGAACACATTGATGGGAGAACACTGAAATTGTGCACATATGTCTTACCAAGACCAGAGTTTCTGTGAAACAATAGATATAGGATTAACAGAAACATCCCATCTGTGCCAGTAAGAATTTAATTTCAGCTGACCTATTACAGGGTAAAAGCAGTCATTAACACCTTCATATGGAAGTATCAAGCAACAACATTTTTATCATTTAGAATAACATAAAAGTATTCATAGCATTGATATTTTGAATAGTTTTGCTTTATTTTTATCTGTGTGTCCTGTATGTGTTTGTGTGCATGCATTTGTGTTTGTTTTATAGAAAGATATAGTGAGGAAGAGAAAGAGCATTTACACAGAATGTGTTAACTTGTATGCTCATGTATTTACTTTCTAGTTGTCTTGTATTACCATGACACCCTTTTCTCCTTCTGACTTTTACTCCTCTCCGGTACATCCACTTGTCATGGTCATTTCATCCTCAGGGCAGTATTGGTGGAGAACGAGGATGGATCGAGAACTTTGCTGAGTGCAAAAAATAAAACCCAGAGGGAGGCTGTTGCCAAGCAACTATTAACCCCAAGTACCACCCATGGTCTCTGCTTAGGAAGTAAGAAGGTATTCTCAAAGTTTTTTGCTAAATTACAAATTTACATGGATTCAGTATGCCTGCTTTTGATTGAAACTTATAATCCATGATTAGTTTATAGACAATTGTTTTGTTTATGGAGAATTGGCATCACAGCATAAATTTAATATTGATAATTTAGATTGTACCATATGAAAGTATTTAAAATTTAACAGAAGTAAGATAAAACTGCAATGTTTGATAAAAAAACATATTTCCTTGTGGAAACAAAATGCACATGCATTTAGCTCCAGTGTAAAATCTGATAAAGTTTGCTCTTTCCTGATAAAACTGTCCTCATGTATACCTGGGGCATTGTTTTTGATGACAAGGTATTATTAATTATTGAGTAACAAAAGTACCTTAAAGATTAAGTATACTTTAGGTTAGAAGTTGGAGACTCAGAGGACAGAACATGAGTAGTAAAATGGAAAAATTTTTCTAGAGCATGTTACAAATTATAAAGAGTCACACGTTTTTGTTCATTCTGTATGATTGTTTTTATAGGTTTACCGACACCTGAAGAATGGAGATGTCTTACTGCTCAACCGTCAACCAACTCTTCATCGACCTAGTATACAAGCACATAAGGTACCCATACAGTTATTTATTATAGGACAAAATGAGTTAGTGTAGTGTACACATGTACAAAGAAGCCTCAGCCTTTAAAACATGACATTGAATGAATTTGCTTTGTATAAAAGCTTGCCAGAAATTTATAAAAAAAAAAACAGAAGTAAAATGAGTTAAGCTAGTGTTCAAGCACACAAGGTAGCTGCAGAATGATTTAGAGCAGCATATACAAAATGCTGGTAAGTTTAATTTTGTGAATGGAATTTTAGTTTTCAAACTGGCTGAGTGTGAGTCATAAAAACTACTATCCTCATTAAAGTGGAGGGTAACTGAGTCAGTCAGGGATTCTTCCAGTGTAACTACCCTTCAGAATACTCAAAATGATTGTATAATTTAAAAATTTAAGCACAGATTTAATACAATTATCAAAAGTCATGAAACAGTCATGAAATGACTTTTTTTTATAATATCAACATTTGTTAAGTGTTCAAATTTCATAGTGAATTCATAATAATAATAATATAATGACCTGCAAACATTTTACATAATTTCCCCTGAAATATTTCACATCCTCAACAGGAGAGAATGGAATGATTTGAATGGATCAAGCCAGGCAAGAATAAATTTGTGATTTTCTTTCATGTCCATATCATTTGTAATTTGATCATTGTTAGACCTTTTTTCAGAGGTCAGAATGCTCTGCGACACTTAGGCTGTGGATTGTTTTGGCTGACATTTTGACAGTGCCCATGTTACAAGTTGTGGTCCAAATTAATAGAATTTGTAATGTAAGATAAGTATTTTAAACTCATAAAATTTTATGACATTAAGTTAGTAATATGTATGTATACGTAATGCTGATTTTGTATTTCCAGGCCAGAGTGTTACATGGTGAGAAGACGCTCCGACTACATTACGCTAACTGTAAAGCCTACAACGCTGATTTTGATGGAGATGAGATGAATGCTCACTTTCCACAAAATGAACTGGCTCGGGCAGAGGCCTATAATATTGGTAAGCTTCATTTGTTTTCATTATGGAATTTAAAGCATGTGTGATCACATTGCCATTTGAAGTTAACAGATGCATGTCTTTGTTACAGTGTAAAGCAAGTATGACTGATCAATACTGGTATAAATATTATTTATGAATGTAAGAAAATTTACCTTAAATGCTTAAAATTAAATACTGCAAAAAATACTTGTCTGATATACTAGGAAATACTTCAACATATTATATTTAATGAAAATATATTTATGAGTAAATATAAACTCTTTGAGACATGCTTAATAAAAATTTAAAGATAATGAACAACATCACTTTACATATCACATTTACCAGGACATCTGCAGATATAGCTACAGTATTAAGGATCAAATATTGATCAATATTCCTTTATTGATCTGTTTTGTCTCTGGTTTACTTTACAGCAAGCACAGACTTTCAGTACCTTGTACCAAAAGACGGCACACCCCTCGCTGGCCTGATACAAGATCACATGGTGTCTGGTGTCATGCTCACTATACGGGGACGCTTCTTTAACAGGTCAGTGGTGATTTGATTTCTCTTCCATTTACTACAAGTGAATAGGTATTATGTTAACATAATTTTATGATAAATTGCTTGATATTAATAATTACAATTCATTTTAAAAAGCAAAAAATCCACTCAAATTGTTCTCAGATGCTGTAGATATAATATAGGTAAACATATATAGTAAAAATGATTGGTATACTTAAATTTGATATGAGCATATAGATTATCAGTTGAGATAAGATATTGTAATCTACATGATTAAGAATATGTTCAGATGAAAATTGAATTTAGAATACCTAGATATAGATTTTATTTAAATTGGGTAATCATTTTTCATTTTTTGTCCTGCTGTGTAAAACACATCATTCCATACCAGGGAAGGTTTATGGTAAAGATATTCTATAACATCCAGACTGCTATGTTTTGCTTGATTGTTTTGTTGAAAAAAGTGCTTGATCATATTTGTAAGCCCACAGAGACATTGATAAACCAGAGTCAGAATTTTGAATGATTATTTATTTGTTTTTTTTTGTTACACAGACGCGACTACCAGCAGCTTGTGTACAGTGCATTATCAGACCGTAATGGTCCTGTTATCCAGCTGCCTCCAACTCTCCTCAAACCACAGATTCTCTGGTCAGGAAAACAGGTAAATAATGACCAATCACAATCCTTAAATCACAGATTCTATGGTCAGGAAAACAGGTAAATAATGACCAATAACGATCCTCAAACCACACATTCTCTGGTCAGGAAAACAGATAAATAATGACCAATTACAATACTCAAACCACAGATTCTCTGGTCAGGAAAACAGGTAAATATTGAGCAATAACAATCTTTAAATCACAGATTCTCTTGTCAGAAAAACAGGTAAAAATTGAGCGATAACAATCTTTAAATCACAGATTCTCTTGTCTGGAAAACAGGTAAAAATTGAGCGATAACAATCTTTAAATCACAGATTCTCTTGTCAGGAAAACAGGTAAAAATTGAGCGATAACAATCTTTAAATCACAGATTCTCTGGTCAGGAAAACAGGTAAATAATGAGCGATAACAATCTTTAAATCACAGATTCTCTTGTCAGGAAACAGGTAAAAATTGAGAGATAACAATCTTTAAATCACAGATTCTCTTGTCAGGTAAATAATAAACAGTAACAATCCTCCAACCTCAGATTCTCTGGTCAGAAAAACAGGTAAATAATGACATGCAGTGTAATAATGACATGCAGTGTTCACCAGTTAATACAACCAGGCCTCTTCCTGCCAATATAAACACTTTGCACAGTATGACAAGGATCATGTTATAGCAGTCTTTCACTGTTTACAGCATTCACTGATAGTTGACTTGATTCATAGTTTTATTACGTAAACATAATTGTGAGCTGTTTCTGTATTAATGAGAATTTTCTCTGTTAAAGTTTATACGCCAGAGTAAGCCAACCGAAAATTTTCCCTTATTGGGCCTATTATCGCCCATCCCACCTCATTCCCGTGTATCTAGGTCACACTTCCGTTACCCATAACCACATTTTCTTCTGGCGTACGCCACGATGGACGTTTGATCCCGCGCTGCGAGATTCGTCCACTGTTGGGTTTGTCGTTTTGAGTTTGCCAACTGATTGTAAGTTCTTCTTATTTTCCCTTGCCCGCCATGGAGAACCCCTCCTATTGTGTCTCTTGTGGCACTATAATCCCGGTTTGGGACTCCCACCCCACTTGTTATAGTTGCCGCACCAACAATGACTCCTGCCGCGGTCCGGCTGATCCTTGTTTCCATTGCCAGACGTGGTCCACTGACAAGTGGGCCTTATTCCAGGATTGGGTTCATTCCCCGGTTATTGGGGATTCCCCCTCCGTTCTTCCCTTGTCTGGCCCCGTGGTTGTCTCCGGGGGGGAGGGGGGGAGCCTACCCTGGTTGACCGCACCACGGCCGTGTTGCGTTCACCGTCCGTTCCCGCCGGTCCTGTCACCTCTCCTGTGGTTTTGACTGTAAAATCGTTGCTGTCTCATTCCCGGAAACGGAAATCTTCCCCCTTCACAGGGCATCCCGTTCTGACAGCTCATCTGCATATTCCATATTGCATAAATTGTCCCAGTTTTGTTCATCCTTGATGTCGGATCTAGACGATTTCACTAGACCCGCAGCTGTCCGTCCAGCGCCCTCCCCGGCGCCCCCGGTCCTTTCTCCCCAGCCGTTCTCGTCGCCCCTGGCTCCTCGCCGTGTTCCATCTTTGTCGCCGGTGCCGGCTGGAGCCGTCCCGCTGGATCGCCCGGCCCTTCCTGGGGTGCAGGTAAGTGCGTCGATCCCTCCTGCCTCCGTTTCCGGGCGGCCGGTTCCTCCGTCTCCCGCCGTTACTGCCCGGCCGGATGGCTCTTTATTTCAGACGCCGTCTGCTGTGCGGCCGACGGATTCGGTTCCGGCTCCTTCCAGGATGGGTCCTGCTGCTGCTCGTTCCACGGCTTCCTGTTTCCAGCCTCCGGTTGTTCCGGCTCAGCGGGTCTCTCTGGCTCCCCCTTCCCGGGGTTCTCCAGGGTCCCCATCTTCTCAGTCAGCCGATCCCACCCTGGCACCTGACCAGTGGTCGGAGATCGCGCTGCAACGCCAGGCTTGGCGTACGTACGCGCAAATCTGCGCTTCTGGACCTTGTGGCTACCTCCACCCAGGAGGCTAACCCTTCTGGTCTGAAGTTCCGTAGGTTACAACCTCGGACTTCCTCGGCATCGGCGGCCGGTTCATTTTTGAATCCTGCCGCCCTGCAGTCGCCCTCGGCCGCGCCCGCCGTGTGTATGGAATTTTCCTAACACACGGAGGCTCTCTTACGTGAGCACCACGCGGTGGTCTCGGGGTCTCGCTCCACAGCTACTGGGGCCCCGCTTCCGCCGGGTTCGGAGAAACCTTGGTCCCCCGGTACCCTCTGGAATTCTCGTGGGTACCGGGCTACCTGTTTCGATCGCTTGCTCCCTTTTCCGGATAACCCGGATATTCCGTCGGCTCCCATGCGCCTCGAGTCCAGCCTGGAACAGCCGTTTGCGGACGGACAGTCTTTATTTCCGTCCTCTGTCCACCTTTCGGATCGTCAATTGTCGGATCTGGAGGGGCTCGGCCGGCAAGTGGCCGGCATGGTTAACGACTTACAGGCTGTCACTAGCTTGCTCGCTGTTTCTCCGGACTCGCTCACTCTCAACGACATCTGGCAGGCTTCTGCACATACATGCGCTGAGTTAAATCAGCTCGTTTGGCGCCTGGTGGAAAATTGCATCTTATTACGCCGCACGGCTTGCATTCAGTCGTTAAAACACTTCCAGCCGGAGCTTACTCAGGTGGAGTCAACCGAACTTTATAGTCAACCTTTTACCGGTTCCCTGCTGTTTGGCGGCCACTTACGACCTCTCTTTGACCGCGCCTTAGAACGCTCTGATCGTCAGGCACGCCTCTGCTCGGCCTCTCTTGCACCTCGGCCCTCCTTCCACGTTCCCCGCCCTCGGCCTCCGGTTACTGTTTTCGCTCCGCCTCGGCGTGCGCCTGCTACATCTTCTCGTCTAGCCCTTTCGTGGTCGCTCCTCTAAACGAGGTTCGACCAAGAAATGACTCTCTCGCTCCGGTCGGCGCTCGTCTCGGCGCTCATTTTCCCGCGTGGGCGGGTATCACCTCACAGCGTTTAATTCTCAGCACCGTCAAGTTCGGGTTCCGTCTTACGTTTTTGCACGCACCTCCCGTCACATTGCACCCGTTCTTCACTCCGCCTCCGCCCGATCCGGCAAAACGCCTCGCTTTGGAGGAGGCCATTCAATCGATGTTAGACAAACGGGCCATTTTCGAGGTTTCCCCTTCCACCGTGGGGTTTTACTCTCGCCTTTTTCTCGTTCCCAAACCGCACGGCCGTTGGCGCCCGATCATAGACCTGAAGCGCCTCAATTCGTTCATCCGTCCCCCCATGTTTCGGATGTTCAATATCCATGCTGTGCTCCGCATTGTTCGGCGGATGGATTGGGCGTTCAAGATAGACCTTACGGATGCCTATTTTCACGTTCCCATCCATCCCTCGTCTCAACCGTTTCTTCGCTTCGCGTACCAGAACCGCGTTTATCAATTCCGGGCCCTTCCGTTCGGGATCAACGTGGCCCCCTGGATTTTTACCATGTTGGTTCACACGGTCACGAGTTATCTCCGTTCCCAGGGCGTTTCTGTGCTCCCTTATCTGGACGATTGGCTGGTCCATGCGGCCGATCGCTCCCTCCTCCTGTCGCATCGCTCCCGGGTTCTCGTCTTACTCCGAAACCTCGGCTTCCTGGTCAATGCGGAGAAGTCTCTTCTCACTCCCACCCAGTCCCTCCAATTTCTGGGTGTCACGCTCGATTTTGCGTCCGGCACAGCGTCGCTCCCGCGCGATTTTGCTCTCAAACTCCGCCGCCTGATTCGTTCTTTTCTCACGCAGCGCCGTGTCGACTTGCGCACGGCGGCCTCTCTCCACGGTGCTCTCAACTGGGCCGCATCCTTCATCCCGTTCGGCCGACTGTACCTCCGTCCGATTCAGTCTATCTTGCGCCGTCACGGCCTTCTCCGGTTCACCTCGGTTCGACCTACGGTCCTCCCGTTTCGGAACACCTGGCGGTCCCTTCGTCCCTGGTTGGACCTTTCCTTTCTCCTGCACGGCGTTCCTTTTTGCAGGGATGTCAATTGCACCATCTATACCAATGCGTCTCTCCTCGGTTGGGGGGCCCATCTCGCGGATCTTCGCGCTTCCGGGATATGGTCCCCGTCGGAACGTCTGCTCCATATCAATATCCTCGAACTGCGTGTCGTCCGTCACGCGATCTCCCTCTGTTCTCCCCGCTTGTTCGGACGTCACATTCTCATCCGGACCGACAATACCACGGTGGTGGCCTATATCAACAAGCAGGGCGGTACCCGGTCTCCCTCGCTCATGCAGGAGACTTACCTTTTGTTCGATCTATGCCTCTCTCTCTGGGCATCCGTTCGTGCATCCCATCTTCCGGGCGTGTCGAACATCCTAGCAGACGCCCTTTCCCGTCAGCCGGCGTCTCTTCCTTCCCCACTGCTCCTTCCGCTCCCGGTTATTCAGAGTGTTTTCGCTCGCCTGGGGTGGCCGGAATTCGATCTGTTCGATTTTCCGTCCCCCCCCGTTCTCGTGCCTTCCGAGATGCGTCTACGTCACCCTCGCGACCGTCTCCCCGACACGCCGCCGTCCAGGTGGTCTCACCGGTTTTTCTTTGCGTTTCCGGCGCCTCCGCTCATCCGCCGTGTCCTTCTCCGCTTGTCCCGCCCGGACCAGACTACCCTGCTTCTCATCCTTCCGTTTCATCCTGCGGCTCCCTGGTTTCCTCTGTGGCGCTGGCTTCTCTCTCGCCCCCCGCTTATACTACCGCTCCGCTTCGCGCTCCCATCGTTCCCTCGAGCGCGTCGCCCGTTTCGGTCGTGCCCTCTATGCGCATGCGTGCTCTCATCGAACACCTCAAGGATCAGGGCATTTCAAGTCCGGCTGCTCTCCTTGCCTCGGCTCCCCGTCGCCGTTCTTCGGACCGCATCTACGACTCCCGGTGGCGTCTTTTCACGGAGTGGGCGTCTTCCCTCGGAATCTCCCCTTTAGATCCGTCACTTGCGGCTGTTTTGGATTTTTTCGTGTTCTTATCCTATCCCTCTCTGCGTGGCTATCGCGCCGCCCTGCTGTCGGTGCTCCGTCCGCTGGGTCACGATCGTGTCCTTCATCACCCGTTGGTGTCGGACTTTCTCAAGGGGGTTCATGCCCGTGCGTCTCGTCCCCGGTATGTTGCGCCTTCCTGGCTCCTGGACGTCGTCTTAAGTCACCTCCGGGAACCCCCTTATGAGCCGTTGCGTTCGGCCCATCTTCTCCATTTGTCTCGGAAAATGGTTTTCCTCCTTGCTCTTGCCTCGGCTGGTCGCCATTCTGAGCTTCATGCCCTCGTGGTTGATTCGAAATTCACGCAAATTGCGGCCGACGGTTCGTCGGCCACCCTCCATTTTCCGCCGGATTTTTATAGGAAAAATCAAAATTTCGATGACCCTCCTTCTGCTTGGCACGTTCCGGCCCTCCCTAACGGTCAGTACCGTTATGGGGCTACCAATTGCCCGGTTCGTGCGTTGCGTTATTATCTAAAGGCTACTCATCCTTTACGGGGGGGGCGCCAGAAATTGTTTATTTCTACAAAAGTCACATCTTCCAATAAGGAGATTAGCCCTATCACAATTAGTTCGTGGCTCAAAGCTACTATGGTCGCCGCATATGACTCTGCTTCTCCATCCACATTGGACCAATTTCACTTCAAGGCCCATGACATTCGGGCAATTTCAACTTCCTTGGCCCATTTCTCCGGGATTTCCCCCAATCAGTTGGTCAAGAAGGGATACTGGAAATCTCCCTCTACATTCACACGCTTCTATCTGAAAGATGTTCAGCTCCAGGCTTCGGGCCTCTCCTCCGTGGGCCCTGTGATAGCGTCTGGTGAGGTACTCCAATTTTCCCAGCCATCTTCTTCCTCTCCGTCGGTTCCGCCACCGCCGTCGACTGCTGCTCCATCCCAGCACTGAGATTCCTCGTTCCAGCGTTCCAGGTAGGTGCTCCCTCCCCAAGGCATGTCTGTTTTTTTCTCATTAATACAGAAACAGCTCACAATTATGTTTACGTAATAAAACCCCCCCATTCCCTCCCTGTGAATGGTGGTTTTGTTAGTAAACTGTTGTGAGCTTTTCCGTATTACAAACATCGCTCCCTCCCAGTCCTCTTCCTTACGCCTTCGAAAATGTGGTTATGGGTAACGGAAGTGTGACCTTGATACACGGGAACGAGGCGGGATGGGCGATAATAGGCCCAATAAGGGAAAATTTTCGGTTGGCTTACTCTGGCGTATAAACTTTAACAGAGAAAATTCTCATTAATACAGAAAAGCTCACAACAGTTTACTAACAAAACCACCATTCACAGGGAGGGAATGGGGGGGTTTTGTTATAGAGAGTTGACCTGAATTTCCAGAGATTTCATATAATAATGATTGCTTCAAATGTAAAGTATCTGCATGAAATGTCACCTAATGAGCTCACCTGCAAGCAATATCATTAAGATCTTAGTTTGTTTTATTAATATAATAAAATCACATATGTATGAATAATGGGTGTAAATCTGTTCACAGTGCATTAATGTGATGGCAGAGTGTTATTACACCATGCTTAGTACAGGTAGATGAAGTGTGTTCTTTATTATTGTGTTTGATGTAATCTCTCATGATTCAGTGAGTGACTTCTAATTCTAAAACCTGATACCAGATGGTTCTGATGTTTTAAGAAAATTAAGTTATCATATTCATTTTTTAAAGATATTAACAGATATAGCATTAATGGAAATGCTGTTCTCTTTTTTAATAAAGAGAGCACTGTACTTTGATCAGTCTTGATTACATATGCATTATCTTTATATGACTTGCATCATTTGTATACTCTTAAATAGGTATTGTGACAATACTGTGACAGTAGATCTTGTTGGCTGAGGTTAATATGATTTATTGTATCCGCCAAAACGAAGTTCCGGGTTCCGCCGCCACGTTCGTTTCCGGAAAACTCCTCTGGTCGAATGTGAACTGGTGCCTAACCAAGTGACCTTGACCTCTGACCTTTCCTCTCTGCCCAGTGTCCGTTTGTGCGTCTGTTTCCACACATAAACCCACATATCTCAGGAATCGTTTGACTGATCAGGAAAAATTTTTTACACAAATGTAGCCCTGAGATAGCTTTATAACATACACAAAAAAAGGTGGCGCCACCTGCAACCATGTTTGCACAGTGTCCATCTGTTTATCTGCCTTGGGTTAAAATCACTCATATCTCTGCAGTGGTTTGACTAATTCACCTAAAATTCAGCATGCATATACATCCTAGATAGCTTTTTTGATTTTATGACAGGTGGCGCCACCTACATTCACGTTAACGCTGCAGACATCCAAGCTCATATCTCGGGAACCGTTTGACCGATCAGGAAAAAAATTTTACACAAATGTAGTCCTGGGATAGCTTTATAACATACACAAAAATGGTGGCGCCACCTGCAGCCATTTTTGCACAGCGTCCATCTGTTTGTCTGCCTTGGGTTAAAATCACTAATATCTCTGCAGTGGTTTGACTAATTCACCTGAAATTCGGCATGCGTATACATCCTAGATAGCTTTCTTGATTTTTTGAAAGGTGGCGCCACCTACCATCACGTTAATGCTGCAGACATCCAAGCTCATATCTCGGGAACTGTTTGACCGATCAGGAAAAAATTTTTACATAAATGTAGCCCTTGGATAGCTTATAACATACACTAAAATGGTGGCGCCACCTGCAGCCATTTTCGCACAGCATCCATCTGTTTGTCTGCCTTGGGTTAAAATCACTCATATCTCTGCAGTGGTTTGACCAAATTACCTGAAATTCGACATGCGTATACATCCCGCATAGCTTTCTTGATTTTATGACAGGTGGCCCCACCTACTTTCATGTTCATGCTGCAGACATTAATGCTTATATCTCCAGACTCGTACTAATCAGGAAAAAAAATTTACACAAATGTAGCCCTTGAATATCTTTATAACATACACAAAATGGTGGCGCCACCTGCAGCCATTTTTGCACAGCGTCCATCTGTTTGTCTGCTGTTGGATAAAATCACTCATATCTCTGCAGTGGTTTGACTTTTCCACATGAAATTTTGCATGTGTATACATCTTGGATAGTTTCTCGTTCAAATAACAGGTGGCGCCACCTACAATCATGTTTATGTGATCTAAGTTTCCCCTTGCCACTCAATCCATGCCTCACTTCACCCGTCCTTCTCTGATTTTGGCGGATACATGTAGTCGCTTGTCGACTACCCGTATTCTAGTTTGATATTGTAATTACAGGTATTTTCTACTGTTCTTCTGAATGTGATTCCTACAGACAAGCCTGCCCTCAACCTCACAGGCAAAACTAAAATTTCAGGAAAGGTAAGAACAACTACTAGGCCAGAGTGCTTTTAAGTTCACAGTGAGAAATGTATAAAATGGAACACCTTTTTTATTTGCAATATTAGACATATTGTCACAGTTCTTGCTCATCACCTGGTTTGCTGTTAACCATTGGTCAAATTGTCGACTTTCTTTTATCACTGTGCAAACACAAAGATAACTTGGTAATTCTAGGGACTATATGTGTCATAATATATTTGGGGAGAAAATTTTAATCAAAATTTCACTCAATTTTTTTCTAAGATAAATATGCAGTCATGGCCCTCATATTGATCAGATGATGTCATCATAGCATTTATAATTTTACCATAATAGTGGTATCATTATAAAAAAAATCTTTTGGATATTTAGAACACTGAAGACATCCAGTTTGGATTCTTGAAATCTTGGCATGGAGCAGTGATGTTTTTTAATGGTAACTAGATGGCAGAATTATGTCCATGCTGTGTTAGTCTCTGGATTAGGACTTCCAACGTCTTACTTGTTACATCCAAGTTTTAGTGTGTACAATGTATCATCACTTGAACACCTCAGAAATGAGTGTGACACCTCAGAAATGATTGTGAGGAATGTATCAGCCAGGGATTGATAAGGGTAAGGAAATATGATATGAAAGTATTTCAAGGAGACAATTAAGGTTCATATCTATCTTGAGTTGGTGGCAAGTGGAGCCATAGCTGCAGAGAAGAGGCCAGGTTAATACTATAGTAGATGTGGGTAGTCTCACCTTGTAGTACGACCTCAAACACGCCAACAGGCAGCTCCAATCGGACATGGACTCCTCGATGGCTCTCTACAGCTCGGCCCTTATACACACAACACTCTTCGGTGGTCTTCTCGCGTAAAACTGGGGGGTCCTATGACGGGTCCCGGATCCTTGGGCTAGTCATCTAATCCGTTCCTACTACATTCCTCCCCTTTTTGTGAGAGGTGAGCCCATCTTCCAAAAGAATGGACTGAGGCGACTATATCCCGAGACTATGGATATTGAACGTTAGCAGCTAACAACTGGACAAAGTAATCAAACTGGACAGTACACTGGACACTGAACACTAAAATTACCCTGTCGACCTGAGGTCTAAATTACTCTGGCTTGGAACAACACGACATATCTAGTGATGCCCAAAGGGACAATTAGCTGTACAAAGTCGGAAGGGTCACCGAGGCTTGCCCCGCAAACATTGGCAACGCATCCGTTGTACACTGTACAGCTTCTAAACCTATTAAGTTTAAACTGTCTCAACAAAGATGCCATGGGGAAGCAGCGAGGTATGGACTGTCGGACTCGACTAGGATTTGGTTAAGAGGCACTACCGATACTGCTTTCTCTGTTTCCTGACTTCTACGTACTGTAGATGTGAACCCGAAGTAACAATTCGGAAGACGACTAACCCACGTCTCTAACTCGTCTTTATTCCCTGAGAAACAATGACGGTGGATCTTATGTCCTTGCAACCCAGAATCCAACAGCATGGCTAAGGCTTGTCTAGCCGCCTCTCCCGAGCTGTAATCCCTACAGTGGAGAATGAGGACCTTGGACTGGAAATCCTCCCGGCGCAGAAGACTAAGAACCTCCCTGAAGAACCCAGTCTGCAAAAGTTGTTCCCTAGTGCTAGTATGAGTGAATTCTAGCCCCACTTCACCCAAAGCTACACAGGAAGGTAAGGCCAAAAGGTGCTCAAGCGACAATAACTGCTGTTGGCGAGATGCCCTGGACTTGATGAGGCGAGGGTGGACACCGAAAGAACACTTTATATGTCGGTCCCCAGACAAACTAAGGTGACTATCCCAGTAATGAGGGAACACAAAGGGCAAATGGTCAGTTGCCACATGCCGGCCAAGGGAACTGCAATCTTCCCCACATATACGACAAGTGTGTTGGCGCCTGGACTTCCTGCTGCTGCCAGTAGCACCGGATTTAGCCCCAGGAACGGGCTCATAATTGGGAACAAATCTGTCCTCCCCAAGACTCTCTGGGTCTTCCATCGCTCTACAAAATGTAACTCTCAATAACAATAAGTGGCAATGCCTTATCTATAACTCCATGCACCTTACGCTATGGCATAAGATAATCCTTAAGATAAGCTGGCTTCCTGCACTTACGCCTCGACTCCCTGTTGCTATGGGCTGGTGAGTCTAGTGGCGAGATCCCCGAATCCTGGCACTCAGAAAGAGGCTCTGGACTTCCCTTTGGAATATCTTCAGTTATACTGCTACTAGGATCCGAAACGGCGGGATCACTACCAAGGGCGCCCTCTGAGGCTGAAACAGCTACTGCAGGTTCCCCTGACGAGGTCAGTGCTTACCCTCCTTCTGCCGGATCTTGACCACCATCAGAGGATACTGGAATGGATTCAGACTGATCTAGTAAGGCGGCTGTTTCCTGATAGAATAACTGAGCGTGAGCTCTTCGTAGCCAATGGGGAAGAAAGCCGTCTGCACAACGCTTCAGGTTGTTGTGGTGATGGTAGGACTCCTTTTTCTTTGTCCTGACCAAATACAATGGAGGCTTTGCCTTAACCACTAGATAAGGCCCTTTCCAGATGGGTTGAAGCTTAGGGCTTTGCCCCTTCTTTGTTGACCTGTCACGGAGGTAAACCACATCACCCATCCCAAAACAATCCTCTCTTATGAGAATGTCGTACAGTTTTGTTGATGCTCGAGGTTACCTTTCAACTTCTCCCTCACACAATGGTGAATGGCCTCCATACGCTTCGTGAGGTTATGGACCCAGCTCTCAGGAGTATGGCTTGGCTCATCTGTATTTATACCAAGTATCAGATCGGTGGGTTGGTAAACCTCGCGTCCCAGCATAATTTGATTTGCAGAGAAATCTGTCATTCGGTTGACCATCAAGTGCAGAGCCATAACGACTAGTGGTAGATCTTCGTCCCACTCCTGAGTCCATCCTTGGATCATACACCGCACCATCTGCAACACATTCCTGTTTTGCTGTTCAACCTGGCCATTCGAAGAGGGGTGGTAGGGCGTAGTCCTAGTCTTGGCTATATCCATCCTCTCACAGAACGCTTTGAACAGGTTCGACTCAAAATTGCGGCCTTAAGATGTAAGAGTTCCACTGTATGCTTGTTGTAAATGGCCCAAGGACGTCCAGATGCACACGTTCCATTGGATATCCAGAATGATAGTTGACTAATCCTGCTTTTGCAGTTCTAACAGGCCGTTTATGTCGGTTGCAGACTTGACACTGTGCCACATACAGTGCACAGTCTCTGACCATATTGTGCCAGAAAAAGGACCTACGGAGGCATGCCAAGGTCTTATCTCTTCCTAGGTCCCCAGCCGTGGGGCAGCCATGGCAAAGTTTAAGGATTTCCTGTTTTAAACCCTCAGGGACCATCAATAAGGGGTGCGCCCCATCATCGCCTTCCCACATATAATGGAGTACACCGCCCTTCAACTGCAATTGGGACCTACATGCCCACAAAGATTTAACTGCAGGACTAGTGAGGAGCAGTTCTGCCTGCTTCGGCTCTCCATTGTCCAACCACAATACCAAGGGCTTTAGGTCCGGGTCAGCATCCTGCATCTCTATCAGCTGATTTGAAGAGTAAGCTTCCAGCCAATTAGGCGTCTGGTCCGGGATGGATTCTGTGTCGGACACTTCACTGCCTGAATCCATGGCTGTATGGCATCCAGATGCATCTGAGGAACCGTCAATTTCTCTTGCATCTCCAGGTTCCTCTTCACCAGCTGTATCTTCAGCCGTAACCCCAAGTTCACATGTCCTGACTGCCAAAGGAACCACATCATCTACATCTTCTGTGAATCGGATCCACTTTTCACTTGCTCTCTGGCAGTACCGACACCCCTTACAAGGGAGGTCTTGGGTACGAGCTCCTGCACTGTAGCATTCACATGGCGGTGCTGGAATTCTGGAAAGGCCGTCCGCGTTGCAATGCTAATTGCGGGCCCGGTGCAAGATCTTGAAGTCATAGTTAGCAAGCTCCTCCAGCCAACGGGCTAGCTGACCCTCTACATGCCGAAAACGCATAAGCCAGGCCAGACAGTTGTGGTCAGACTTTACCACAAATGGTCTCCCCAAGAGATAGTGTCTGTAATGTTGACAAAACCGTATTACCGCCAGCAGTTCCTTGCGGGTGGTACAGTAGCGTCTCTGCTCCTTGGTCAGAGTAAAGCTCGCATATGAGATGGTACGCTCCTGGCCGTTCTGCAACTGCGAGAGTTCAGGACCTATTGCGTAGTCGGAGGCGTCGCAATCTAAAATGAACGTTCCTTCCTTTGAAGGCAGCGCTAAGCACTGGGCTGAAGTCAACCGCTCCTTGAGTGCTTCGAATGCATCATGGTGCTGTTCAGACCATACGAAAATGGATTTGGGTTTCACCAGCTCATACAAACATGCAGTAATTCCCGCATAGCCTTGGATGTGTGCGCGATGATAATTGCAGAATCCCAGGAAGGATTTGAGTTCTTTCCTTGTGACAGGGACTGGCCAACTTCTGATTATGTCCGTTTTCCCGTCTGTGATCTTGACACCTTCGTAGCTAACGGTCCGTCCTAAGAATTCTACTTCAGATCTCAGGACTCACACTTTCTTGGCTTGAGTTTCAGGTTGTGTGTTCGCAGACATTCGAATACTTTCTCCAAACTGGCCAAGTGTTGGTCAAATGAAGTACCGAGGACGATTATGTTATCGATGTACACGATGACTTCGGACCACGTGAGCCCCCTCAGCACGTGATTCATGGCACGCTGAAAGGTCGCTGGCACATTACAGAGGCCGAAATCTAGACGGTTGTGTTCAAACAACCCGTACTTTGTTATGAATGCTGTTTTCCTTTTTGCCTCTTCTTCCAACTCTATCTGATAGTAGCCGGAGGCTAAGTCCAGAGTGGAGAAATAGACAGTGCCAGCCAGGGTATCCAAGCAATCCTTGATTAGGGGGAGAGGGTAGGTGTCCTTGACTGTCCTTTCGTTCAGGGCTCTAAAATCTATGCACCATCTCACCCCTCTGTCCTTCTTCCTTACCAACACTGGTGCTGAGGCCCACTCCGAACTAGAATGGCGAATAACCCCTGCTGCTAGGAGTTTCTCTAGGTGGCTCCTCTCTTCCTGTTCGAAACTGATTGGAACTCTCCTCATACGTTGGTGGACTGGCGCGTGGCCTTTTGTATCCAGGTTGTGGCGAACCTCAGACAAGCAACCTAGATCCAGGTCGTGCTTAGCAAAAACGTCCTGGTACGTTAGCAAGAGCTTCTCTAATTGTGTGGCCTGATCCTTTGATGCTGTCTCCCTGACCTGACTGACAATTTCTTTCAGATGGTCTGGTACCACTCTGCCCTCTGTATTCTCCTTTAACTGGTCCCCTGCAATTCCAGACACGAACCTGCACAGCGCCCCCTGTTGGAGCACTGTTATAGTCCGCAGACTCGATACTTAGGGATGTATGGATCCCTTCTACTCCTGTCGCCACGCCCACAGGTTGATTTGGGCAAAGCGTGATACACCTGTTGGAACTATTGCAAACTTCTATGCGCCCACTACCCCTAGTGAGCATCTTGGGGGACCATAGTTCCGCCTGGCTAAACTTGGGTTCAACTAAGTAGTCGCAATTTTCAACTCTGCAACTAAGGACTCTTATAGGGATGGTGCTCACCGCATTGGGTTGCAGCATCCGGATAGTTGTGTCAGGGGCGCACTCTGCTGTAAGCGCCAAATCATCCCCGCCAATCCCTTTCAGGGTGGCTGTGCCTGTGCATACAGGCTTCTCGGGTAGCCTATCATAAAAGCTGAGGCTGATCACAGTGATTTGAGACGCACTGTCGATCACAGCCTGGGTGTCAACCCCGTTTATCTGAACTGGGGCTACTAGCGTTAGTCCTTGAGTTTGGCACACTTTAACTTCTGCCTCACAGAAACGTTCCGGAGTACCTGAACTGACAGGGGAGACTGACCTTGCTCCACCCCACCTCTGTTTCTTGTAAATGGCCTTCTGATAACTGGGTTGCGTCTAGGCCGTTTAACGCAACCCTTGGCCTATTAAACCCTGTTCTGGTTCCTTATAGGCAGGATTGCCCTCACTATTTGGACATTGTTTCTGAAAGTGTCCCCGCTGATTGCATTTGTAGCAGACGCTATTAGCAGGCTTTAGCTGGGGCCTACTTGGGCTTACGGATCTGGGCCTGGACACCATTAAGGCTTTCTTGATCAACCCGTCCAGACTGTCAATGCGTTTGTTCATTTGGGCCCAAGCCTGGTCGCTGGTTTCGGGTTGTGTGCCATTCCGCGGTTTGACCCTTTCAGATATTGTCGACTGGGCCTGCTTTTTGTCAACTTGACCTTCCATATCTGACGTTGCACTCTCGGCGAACGTTACCGTTTTACGGGCTATGTGTGTCTTCCCATAAATGGCTCGGTGGTTGTTGATGGCATCCTTCACGTATTGAAGAGCTTTGTGGAGGTATTTTGGGTTCCTTCCCATGGCGCTAACTGCTGCTTTCTTGTCGCCGCATCCCCTCAGGAAGTATTCAATGGCAAGCTGTTGAATTGTATCTTCTGTGGCGCCCGGGAAACGGTTTATAACCTGGACGTGAACCCTTTCGCTAAACTCCTCCAGGGTCTCCTGGTCCTCCTGTCTTGCAAACTGAAGCTTCCTTCGCACAGTGATAGGTGCATCCCTCATGCCGAAATGTTGCTCTAACTTCTTAGTTAAGCGTTTGTAGTCACCTTCCAATTCAAGCTCTCTGACATAATCAAGGGCCCTCCCACCAAGGGAGTCGACAAGTTTTTCTGCTTTCTTGTGTCTAGACCATCCTCGCCTGTCTGCCAACCTCTGGAACTGGAAGAAGAAACCACTCCAATTCCTATCGCCTGTGAAGGTGCCTAACTTCATGATGTCTGGGCTCCTTCTTCTCCTTCTGGTGCCATGGCGGTGAGGTGAACAAGAGTAGTCTGAATTTTCAGAGTAAGAACTGGCTCGGTTATCCCTTCTCATATGCCTCGAACCATCACTTGAGCTGATGGACCTAACCCGACGCCGGTGATGCTTCTTACGGGACCGTGTGCCGCCACGTTCTTCCGAGGTTGAGTCGCTTGACTCAGAGGAACTGGACCTATGCCGGCGACGCCGTGCGTGTCTGTCTACACTCTTCTTAGGCCTTGAAGACCGTTTCTTGTTGCTAACTCGGCTGGATCTAGTGGACTGAGCCCAGAGGACGCCCTGGTCGTACGCCTCCCGCTGTGTGTGATTATAGGGACCCACATTACCTGAGGCCGGTTGAGTACCCGGGCGTGAATTAATTGGTAAGGGGGCAGATGTCCGACGCACGCTTAAAGCGGGACCCGTAGCTGGGTCAAAACCCTCATTTGTTCCCTGATAGTATACTTCCCCCCTAATATCGCCCTGGGTGGACAGAGGACCTGAATTCCTGAATTAACACGTCAAGGTTGCTTATACCTTGCTGGGAATATCCAGCCGTTGACGCTGGACTACTGCCTTCATTACTGGGGGCTCCAGCATGACGACCGAGTTCAGGCTTGGTTTGGTCTACACTGGGACCATTTCGCATTCCAACACCTCTAGACTGGGGTAAACAGTCACCTCTTACACTCCCCTCCCTCAACATATTTGGAGGCGGGACATATTCAGCTTCGGTAGGAAGTGCATGAAGGATTCGATCTATGGAGGAATCGTTTGGGCCGGGATTCGGGGGCCCACCCATCTTACCCGAAAGACGAATCTTGCCTTTCCAGGAAAGACGCTCCCAAAAGGTTAACGCTAGACCAGTAGCATGAGCCAAATCAGGTAAGCCAAAATCAGGGGTTGACTCACGCAACCGAACAATGTGGAGGATAGTGGCTGGGGACAGCACATCCGTGAAATATGTGACCAATTGGGACACCGAAGCAGAACTGACATCAATAGAATTTTGAAATTGGGCCATGATGCCAGTTGTAACAAGGGTCAGGGAAGGTCGCCTGTGTGACAGGGAGCCCAATGCACGCAAGGAATATTCAATGATTAGCAAAACAAACAACGCAAGCTGATTAGGGATGCGCAAATTTAGCAAAAAGCAATGCCAGGCTCATAACCAACAACAATGGTAATAGGGGCTCAACAACATGAACAAGCAAGTAAGCCAGCAATGTGCATGCCCAGGGTCCAGATCTATACACTTTAAAGAGATAACAGCAATATGGGGTTACCTCAGGCTTCCTGCTTACCCACCTATTACTACTGATGGCTTAAAAAAAATTTTTGTCAGCAAACAACCTTGACCTTACCTGCACATTAAAAATACAAGATTAGGCCTCAGTACAGGCAGACTGTGAACTACAAAAGGGGCTAATACTACAGTAATAGCATTCAAGTATAAACTCGTACAAACTCCGATCCTAACAAGGTATATAAAGGAAAATTGCCTGTAACCACAGAAATTGCAGCTAATCAAGGGGACAGAGATAAATATGAAATATTCTAGGGCAATACTCAAAGAAATACGTGACGAAAAATCGACCAGAGTTAAGAATTTCAGAGATCTTGACCAGAAACACGGGGTCACGTGATCACAGCTCTGATCAAGACGATATGGAGAGGACCGAAATTCGACTATTGCAAGCACTAAGACTATTGACAGCTCTATCCAGTACAATAACAGGCAAGAACAACTAATTGTCCAGTTAAGAAAACACAAGACAACGCTGTACGAAAGCTTGTCTCGACTGCTGAAGTCAGCAAAGGGACCAAAGTTTTTGACTAGCGCGCCAAGCAAAATGGCGGCTCCTTGCCGAGCTAAGATCTAAATACAACGACTACCGACTATCTAAGAGGTAAAACCGGGGCTAAACCCGCTCCAAATCATCCTTCGTCGCCATTATAGTAGATGTGGGTAGTCTCACCTCGTAGTACGACCTCAAACACGCCAACAGGCAGCTCCAATCGGACATGGACTCCTCGATGGCTCTCTACAGCTCGGCCCTTATACACACGACACTCTTCGGTGGTCTTCTCGCGTAAAACTGGGGGGTCCTATGACGGGTCCCGGATCCTTGGGCTAGTCATCTAATCCGTTCCTACAACAATACACTGAATTTTAGTTTGATGCATAAATCATCCATCACCATTACAATATACAATGCTTTTACATTGGCCTTTTAAACATCTAAATATCATAATATTATTATCAAGTTGGAACAGAATAATATGATTATGTTTAAGGTACTATTGATAACTGTCATAATTAAATTTTCACCTTATGGTAAATGCCCCTATTGGAAAAGAGCGAAAATTGAAGTTGCTTTTTTTTTGAAGAGAGAAAAGATGATGTTTGGAGGTGAGAAGACTGGTGACTAGGACGACTTAGATGGACACTGCTACACTAGTGTAAGATCCACTATGTACTATCACCTGTTAGGTGTGTGCATTCCTTTCATTATTCTAGACTTCTCAGTTATAACTGTATTATTGTTTCAGGCGTGGCTGAAGGTGAAGCCTCGTTACCCGGTCAGTCAGATCGAGGGTGACGACATGAGCGAGAGTCAGGTGGTTATACGAGGTGGTCAGCTGCTGGTCGGTGTGCTGGACAAGGGACACTACGGACCCACACCGTATGGTCTTGTACACTCATGCTACGAGGTTAGTATGAAGATATGTCCGGTTATCATTTGACAGTCTGGTTTCAGTTTTGCTTTACCACACTACGAATAGTCTCTTGAATGCATGGCTACCAGTTATATTAAGTCACATCTACATCACCCATATGTCAAACAAAATGCCTGGTTCAAAATTGCTGTCATAACATCACCAAGTAAAGTGTTTGATTCCAAGAAAATGCCAACTGTAGGCAAAAAAAAATTAATTATATGTTTCTCAGGCACTTCCTGTAAAACTTCAGACCCCCCGTGACAAACAATTTTATTGCCCAAATGTCACATGGTAATCTAGTGACGTGCTTGATCACTACTTTAAAAAAATTTCTGTGACCCTTCCATCAGTCAGTTTTCCTCCAAATGAGCCATTTTTACCAATAAATATACTTAAAAACATGATAATTTCTCCAAAACATTGAGCAATTAAACCTGTACAATGTTTATGATTACCTCATATTTCCATCTTTGTGGAGTATTTTCTTTCATGGCTCCACTGTTCATAGCTAATAATAGTTAATACGTTCAGCTTCCGTAAAAATGTATACTTATCTTTATATAAATTCTTGGAATAGGTCTGATTTTTGTGTGAAAGAATTCTGATGTTAAATTTCATCCCACAAAGAGAAATAATCTGTGTATTTGACCTATTTTTTGCTTCGTGACCATTCAGTGAGATTAAACATGGCTGCCATTATCACCCATCGGCTTAATTCCCTTTTAAACTGTTTTCCATTATATTTCTTTTGCAATTAAACTTTAAATAAGAAATATCAACAAAGGTTATATAAAACTTAGAGAGATTTCTATTGTAAACCTTTATTAAATAATCTCGGATCTTGTTTCGATGGGGAATCCCCCCCCCCCCCCCCACCCCCTCCATGTCATGGCCATCTGCAGGGCCCGGCGATGTTCTGGTGTTCATAGTGACATTTTGACACTGGTAGTATTATATAATCTGCTTTGTAACTTAATATTACACATAAAAAAAATAAAAATGTCAGTTACATATTTCGAAGATCCTTTTAAACTTTTGACAAAATCGACCTATACATGATTTATTATCTCTTATTTTATTCATTATCATTTCTATGCCAGTGCCTGAAAAATAATTTGTGATACTTTACACTATTTTCTCTGTAAAAAAAGCCACCTGCCCACATCATATTTAAAAAAAAAGTGCCTGAGAAACATATAATTAATATTTTTTTTTTTGGCCTTAGAAAAATCATGTCAAATCTATATGATTTTGTACAGTGTTTAAATTATTTTTATATTTTAACAATCATGAATTTATCATATTTCAATAAAATAGTCAAATCAACTGTTGTTATGAACACTTTAGATTTTGTTAGAATACATCATATGTAATTTTTATCCAGTGTCATATTACAAACTGCATCAAGATAAGGTTTGCTTTACAGCATGTGATTGTTTATAATAAATTTAAATATTGACTGATCCTTCCGTTAACTTCTCTGTAGCTGTATGGTGGTGAGGTTGCTGGTTGTTTGTTATCATGTAATACTTTGTCTGTAGCTGTATGGTGGTGAGGTTGCTGGTCGTTTGTTATCATGTAAAACTTTGTCTGTAGCTGTATGGTGGTGAGGTTGCTGGTCGTTTGTTATCATTTAATACTTTGTCTGTAGCTGTATGGTGGTGAGGTCGCTGGTCGTTTGTGATCATGTAATACTTTGTCTGTAGCTGTATGGTGGTGAGGTCGCTGGTCGTTTGTGATCATGTAAAACTTTGTCTGTAGCTGTATGGTGGTGAGGTTGCTGGTCTTTTGTAATCATGTAATACTTTGTCTGTAGCTGTATGGTGGTGAGGTTGCTGGTCGTTTGTTATCATGTAATACTTTGTCTGTAGCTGTATGGTGGTGAGGTCGCTGGTCGTTTGTGATCATGTAAAACTTTGTCTGTAGCTGTATGGTGGTGAGGTTGCTGGTCTTTTGTAATCATGTAATACTTTGTCTGTTGCTGTATGGTGGTGAGGTTGCTGGTCGTTTGTTATCATGTAATACTTTGTCTGTAGCTGTATGGTGGTTATCTTGCTGGTCCTTTGTTATCATGTAATACTTTGTCTGTTGCTGTATGGTGGTGAGGTTGCTGGTCGTTTGTTATCATGTAATACTTTGTCTGTAGGTGTTCTGTGGTGAGGTTGCTGATCGTTTGTTATCATGTAATACTTTGTCTGTAGCTGTATGGTGGTGAGGTTGCTGGTCGTTTGTGATCATGTAATACTTTGTCTGTTGCTGTATGGTGGTGAGGTTGCTGGTTGTTTGTTATCATGTAATACTTTGTCTGTAGCTGTATATTGGTGAGGTTGCTGGTCTTTTGTAATCATGTAATACTTTGTCTGTAGCTGTACTGTGGTGAGGTTGCTGGTCGTTTGTTATCATGTAATACTTTGTCTGTAGCTGTATGGTGGTGAGGTTGCTGGTCGTTTGTTATCATGTAAAACTTTGTCTGTAGCTGTATGGTGGTGAGGTTGCTGGTCGTTTGTTATCATGTAAAACTTTGTCTGTAGCTGTATGGTGGTGAGGTTGCTGGTCGTTTGTTATCATGTAATACTTTGTCTGTAGCTGTATGGTGGTAAGGTTGCTGGTCGTTTGTTATCATGTAAAACTTTGTCTGTTGCTGTATGGTGGTGAGGTTGCTGGTCATTTGTGATCATGTAATACTTTGTCTGTTGCTGTATGGTGGTGAGGTTGCTGGTCGTTTGTTATCATGTAATACTTTATCTGTAGCTGTATGGTGGTGAGGTTGCTGGTTGTTTGTTATTATGTAAAACTTTGTCTGTAGCTGTATGGTGGTGAGGTCGCTGGTCGTTTGTGATCATGTAAAACTTTGTCTGTAGCTGTATGGTGGTGAGGTTGCTGGTCTTTTGTAATCATGTAATACTTTGTCTGTTGCTGTATGGTGGTGAGGTTGCTGGTCGTTTGTTATCATGTAATACTTTGTCTGTAGCTGTATGGTGGTTATCTTGCTGGTCCTTTGTTATCATGTAATACTTTGTCTGTTGCTGTATGGTGGTGAGGTTGCTGGTCGTTTGTTATCATGTAATACTTTGTCTGTAGGTGTTCTGTGGTGAGGTTGCTGATCGTTTGTTATCATGTAATACTTTGTCTGTAGCTGTATGGTGGTGAGGTTGCTGGTCGTTTGTGATCATGTAATACTTTGTCTGTTGCTGTATGGTGGTGAGGTTGCTGGTTGTTTGTTATCATGTAATACTTTGTCTGTAGCTGTATATTGGTGAGGTTGCTGGTCTTTTGTAATCATGTAATACTTTGTCTGTAGCTGTACTGTGGTGAGGTTGCTGGTCGTTTGTTATCATGTAATACTTTGTCTGTAGCTGTATGGTGGTGAGGTTGCTGGTCGTTTGTTATCATGTAAAACTTTGTCTGTAGCTGTATGGTGGTGAGGTTGCTGGTCGTTTGTTATCATGTAAAACTTTGTCTGTAGCTGTATGGTGGTGTGGTTGCTGGTCGTTTGTTATCATGTAATACTTTGTCTGTAGCTGTATGGTGGTAAGGTTGCTGGTCGTTTGTTATCATGTAAAACTTTGTCTGTTGCTGTATGGTGGTGAGGTTGCTGGTCATTTGTGATCATGTAATACTTTGTCTGTTGCTGTATGGTGGTGAGGTTGCTGGTCGTTTGTTATCATGTAATACTTTATCTGTAGCTGTATGGTGGTGAGGTTGCTGGTTGTTTGTTATTATGTAAAACTTTGTCTGTTGCTGTATGGTGGTGAGGTTGCTGGTCATTTGTTATCATGTAAAACTTTGTCTGTAGCTGTATGGTGGTGAGGTTGCTGGTCGTTTGTTATCATGTAAAACTTTGTCTGTAGCTGTATGGTGGTGAGGTTGCTGGTCGTTTGTTATCATGTAAAACTTTGTCTGTAGCTGTATGGTGGTGAGGTTGCTGGTCTTTTGTAATCATGTAATACTTTGTCTGTAGCTGTATAGTGGTGAGGTTGCTGGTTGTTTGTTATCATGTAATACTTTGTCTGTAGCTGTACTGTGGTGAGGTTGGTGGTCATTTATTATCATGTAAAACTTTGTCTGTAGCTGTACTGTGGTGAGGTTGCTGGTCATTTGTTATCATGTAAAACTTTGTCTGTAGCTGTATGGTGGTGAGGTTGCTGTTCGTTTGTTATCATGTAATACTTTGTCTGTAGCTGTACTGTGGTGAAGTTGCTGGTCGTTTGTTATCATGTAAAACTTTGTCTGTAGCTGTATGGTGGTGAGGTTGTTGGTTGTTTGTGATCATGTAATACTTTGTCTGTAGCTGTATGGTGGTGAGGTTGCTGGTCGTTTGTGATCATGTAAAACTTTGTCTGTAGCTGTATGGTGGTGAGGTTGCTGGTCGTTTGTTATCATGTAAAACTTTGTCTGTTGCTGTATGGTGGTGAGGTTGCTGGTCATTTGTGATCATGTAATACTTTGTCTGTAGCTGTATGGTGGTGAGGTTGCTGGTCTTTTGTTATCATGTAAAACTTTGTCTGTAGCTGTATGGTGGTGAGGTTGCTGGTCATTTGAAATCATGTAATACTTTGTCTGTAGCTGTATGGTGGTGAGGTTGCTGGTTGTTTGTTATCATGTAATACTTTGTCTGTAGCTGTACTGTGGTGAGGTTGCTGGTCATTTATTATCATGTAAAACTTTGTCTGTAGCTGTACTGTGGTGAGGTTGCTGGTCATTTGTTATCATGTAAAACTTTGTCTGTAGCTGTATGGTGGTGAGGTTGCTGTTCGTTTGTTATCATGTAATACTTTGTCTGTAGCTGTACTGTGGTGAAGTTGCTGATCGTTTGTTATCATGTAAAACTTTGTCTGTAGCTGTATGGTGGTGAGGTTGTTGGTTGTTTGTGATCATGTAATACTTTGTCTGTAGCTGTATGGTGGTGAGGTTGCTGGTCGTTTGTTATCATGTAAAACTTTGTCTGTTGCTGTATGGTGGTGAGGTTGCTGGTCGTTTGTGATCATGTAAAACTTTGTCTGTTGCTGTATGGTGGTGAGGTTGCTGGTCTTTTGTGATCATGTAATATTTTGTCTGTAACTGTATGGTGGTGAGGTTGCTGGTCTTTTGTAATCATGTAATACTTTGTCTGTAGCTGTATGGTGGTGAGGTTGCTGGTCGTTTGTTATCATGTAATACTTTGCCTGTAGCTGTATGGTGGTGAGGTTGCTGGTAGTTTGTTATCATGTAAAACTTTGTCTGTAGCTGTATGGTGGTGAGGTTGCTGGTGGTTTGTTATCATGTAAAACTTTGTCTGTTGCTGTATGGTGGTGAGGTTGCTGGTCGTTTGTGATCATGTTTGTCTGTAGCTGTATGGTGGTGAGGTTGCTGGTCGTTTGTTATCATGTAATACTTTGCCTGTAGCTGTATGGTGGTGAGGTTGCTGGTCGTTTGTTATCATGTAAACCTTTTTCTGTAGCTGTATGGTGGTGAGGTTGCTGGTCGTTTGTTATCATGTAAAACTTTGTCTGTTGCTGTATGGTGGTGAGGTTGCTGGTCGTTTGTGATCATGTAATACTTTGTCTGTAGCTGTATGGTGGTGAGGTTGCTGGTCGTTTGTTATCATGTAAAACTTTGTCTGTAGCTGTATGGTGGTGAGGTTGCTGGTCGTTTGTTATCATGTAAAACTTTGTCTGTAGCTGTATGGTGGTGAGGTTGCTGGTCATTTGTAATCATGTAATACTTTGTCTGTAGCTGTATGGTGGTGAGGTTGCTGGTCGTTTGTTATCATGTAAAACTTTGTCTGTAGCTGTATGGTGGTGAGGTTGCTGGTCGTTTATTGACATGCCTGGCCAGACTCTTCACATCATTTCTACAACTGAGAGGCTTCACACTGGGTGTTGAGGATATTCTTGTTAAAAGCAAGGTTTGTACTTTTTTGTTATTGTTATTAACTTTATTACGTTTTTGGGCAAATTCAAAAATCATATTACCTCATATTTACCAGTACATTCAGTATTCAGGATTGGTTTTTCAAACTTCTTATTCAAGTTTTTGATAAGTTACCCCATGTTAAAACATTGGGAATGAAGAAGTGTTCCAGTCCCCACCCCCTTATTAAGGCTGTGTTGAGCATAATAGCAGAATTCATGACCACCTTTTACTCTACCAATTTAATTTAAGATAATAGAGAAAAGTCAAGACCGTCAGGTGTTACATTCAAACCCTCCCTGCTATGTGACAGCTCTGTGATGGGTAAGGTGGGGATAAAAACAGTGCTAAGGGCATTGGAATTCATTGTGCTGGATTCAATCCTACCATTGCCTCAAAGATGAAATCTTCATATTATCTCAGACACTTGCTCTGTCTTTAAGACAGGGAATGGCTTTGGGATCATTCCTTTATTGTACTTATAAAAACCTGAAATCTAGGCTATATAACAACATTTAATGGAATGGTTACCTTAATTGTCATCAGACAAACAGTTCCATCAGACTGTGGACCTATCCTAAACAAATTGTAGGGAGTTGCAAAAACTGGTCCTCTGTTAGGTTCCAATAAAAACATTATTCAGTTTCCCACTATATTACAGGCTGACAAACACAGAAGTAACTGTATCAGATTTAGTAGAGGTTCCGGAGCATCAGTGGCTGCCTCAGCTCTGGGTGTGAAAGACTTCAGTGATCAGGAACACCTGAAAGATAGGCTGGAGGAAGCGCACTTCAATAAAGATGATGGAGAAATGAAAGACCTTGACCTCTCCATGAAAGGTCACACTGATGAACTGCAGAATGAAATTGTTCGGTAAAGAATTGTTTATTTGGTTAAGATTGTTGTATGTTGCATAATAGGTAATAATAGAGTAAATTTTCTTAATAACTTCTTCTTAAATTCATTTATTATTGTGATAACATGCCATTCAAATGCAGTAACAGAATGGAAAAAATATTATATTTAGATCAACAGAATGCAGATAAGGGCATTAGTTATCCTATGAACAACATTTATGTGCAAAATATTATATGATGATTCAGACAACCAATTACAAGGTAAATGTGAGTTGTATATTGTTATTTATCAGTCACTGCATGCCCCTTGGACTTCACAAACAGTTTCCTGACAACAATCTTCAGTTAATGGTCCAGTCCGGAGCTAAGGGATCAACAGTAAGTAAAATCAGATCCAAGCTCATTTCATCAGAGCAGTTATCAAATAATACTTGATGGCTCATATTTACCCACGAACCTGTGCTTTCAAATGGTGTCTGGTCCTGTTTAGGGCAAACACTTAATGTTTATCTATTTCTTAAATCTTAATCAAAAGTTACAAGTGTCGGATTATTGATAATCCAGACCTACAGTATGGCCACCTAGTGATAGAGGTTTTTGATAGTGAGATTTTGACATGATGTTTGCATTTCATGTGACATTTTTCCAGATCTCATCAAAGAAAATCATAATATTTTTTTTTGTATTCCTGAAGGAAGTAAACAGAATGAAATTATTTTTCATGCAAATGTCTACATATATAAAACAAAAATAAAAGAATTGTGTGTTTAATATAGAAATAAAAAAAAATATTTTTTTAACATATCAGCAGAAGGTAGATTGTGCATCAAAACACAGGGGACACAATAATTGGAAATTACTATTTGGGAAAAGGATAGATAAAGTTGATATTTGGACCAAGGGAGGTCAGTAGATTATAAGCATATACTGTTTATTTGTTAAGCATATATGTTGTTGTTATGGGTGTATCTGCTTTTTGAGCATCAATTTAAGGCAATATGAAGATGCTTCTTTCTGTGTGTGTGTGTGTGTGTGTGTGGGGTGATGTAGTCAGGATATATTTTGTCTGCTTTGTTTGAATATGTGCTTTGTTTTAGAAATTAAAAAATATTTAAAGGTTTATTATAGATTACTATAGTTGCTCAGAGGGGACCTGTTTTGTCTTATATTAAAACCTCTGATTAAAATCCAAGACTCATCACCATTATTTGCTGTAAAGTACAAAATATTAATTCCTCTTGTGATTTAAATGCAGTCTTGTCTTGTGTCGTAGGTGAACTGTATGCAGATTTCCTGCCTCTTGGGTCAGATAGAACTGGAGGGTCGTCGACCTCCCCTGATGATGAGCGGAGCCTCGCTTCCATCTTTCCTTCCATATGACATGACACCACGAGCAGGAGGGTTTGTGGATGGCAGATTTCTGACAGGGATAAGACCTCAGGAGTACTTCTTCCATTGTATGGCAGGACGAGAGGTAAGATCTGTTAAAGGATAACATAAACAGTAAACAAGACCTGCTTATCAGTGCCATCTGAGGTCTGTTTATTTCTTAACCATGCTCCTCAAGGAAAATGGTTTAATATGTTTGATTCATCTGTCCCTTAAAAATCCTAAAGGAGCTTGAATGTCTGTGTGAATTTTTTAGATGATAATTTTTTTTATCATTA
This sequence comes from Sipunculus nudus, assembly GCA_026874595.1. Classification (NCBI taxonomy): domain Eukaryota; kingdom Metazoa; phylum Annelida; class Sipuncula; order Golfingiida; family Sipunculidae; genus Sipunculus; species Sipunculus nudus. The sequence continues at coordinate 86,998,835 of CM049309.1, read as the reverse complement.
AATGAACACAAGATGGTACTTCTTTTCTTTCAAAGACATGTTACAGTTAACACTAAAAAAGTTAACGTTTTGTACCTCATTATTTTATTTTTTTTATCCTGTAAGTGTTCATGGAAAGTGCTGAAGTATGCAAAAGTAAACATGTTAATCAAATCTGAGTCTGTTTCATGAAAGTGAAGATACTTCTTTAATTTAGAATAAGTATTAAAATATTTGAAGTTTTTAGCTCAGCTGACTGTAAGTCATCTGAGCTATAGCGATCACGCTTTGTCCGTCGTCCGTCCAGCCTTCTGGCCGTCCGGCCGGCCGTCCATTAACAGGGCACAAACTGTAACTGCTGGACCTAGAATCTTGTAACTTGACATCCTTGGAGGTTCATAAAAGATCTCCTTGGAAACCTGAAATTATGGGGCTCCAAAGTACCCCTCAGAATAATGGAAAATTTGATACAAAAGCTCAATTATCTGAACAACTAATGCAGTGATCACCAGGATTTTTTGCATGGATATTGATCATGGAGTGTTTCATCAGTTTCTGCAGTCTTGTGGCGCCACCTCTATTTTTTCGATTTTTACGAATTTTTAGCTCAGCTGACTATAAGTCATCTGAGCTATAGTCATGGTCCATTGTCCGTCGTCCGTCCATAGATGTGGCACGTTTTGAAACCGTAAGACCTAGGAATCCAAAACTCGGCATAATGTTAGATGTCCCCAAGATCTCCTACCAAGCCAAAACTGGGTCTTTGTGACTTCGTTCCTTTGAGAAATTAAGGAAAAACCTCAATTTTTTATTAAAAACCTATTTTCACACTTCAGGACTGCCTAATATCAAAACCGCTCATCTGTTTTTCCTAATATTACCATAAATATTCCTCTATATAGTTCCTATGTACATGCCAGAAATTATATCTGTTTTATATAAATTTAAAAAGTTATGGGCCCAAACATAATGCATTTTGTAAAAATTTAGGAAAGATATTTGATCACTTAACACAAAACATGTTAAAGCTATGTACTTTTTTTCCAGTAATATAACTTTAATTAATCAAAATTAAATTGTATACCCAAAATTAGATCAAAATCTTTTAAATTTTTTAAAATATTAACACAAATAAAAAATTGGTACCTTAAATTTTGCCCAATTTTTGACCATGGCACGTTTTTTTTTTCTTGTAAGTTCTGTGGATTTAATTTTCACAGCATGTTTTTGTTTGCATTTTGTCTGTTAACACCAAAACTTTGAAACCAGTTGATCAAAAACTGTAGATTTTATTCAGGTTTTCAAGCACAATGTAACATATTGTTTACATCAAGCTAGTGTTATGCAGTATGCAAGACCTCAGCTCCCCAGCTTCAGCTCTCAGTTCCTAAAATTTGGCATACAATTAGATGTCTCCAAAATCCCCAACCATGCCAAGAATTTGGTCACTAGGACTTAATACCTTCAAGATATTAATGAAAAACTTCATTTTCCCATTAAAAACCCATTGTTACACTTCAAGACTGCCTAAAATCTAAATCACTCATCTGACTGTAGTCATATTTGATATACATATTTTTCTATACATTCTCTATGCACATGCCAGAAATGAAGTCAGTATTGCGTAATTGTTTTAAGTTATGGGCCAAAACATAATGCACTTTGTAAAAAATCAAGAAATATATTTACTCCCTTAACAAGGGGATTTGCTTAAGCTAGAGATTTTTTGTCAGGGATGTAACATTATTTAATCAAGATTCAGTTGAATACCCAAGATTAGTTCTGAATTTTTCAAATTTTATAAGTTATTAATATGAATATAAACTACCTTAAATTTTGCCCAACTTTGACCATGGCACATTTGTTTCCTGTGAGCACTGTTGATATAATTTTCATATCATGCACACATAAGGATTTCAGCTTTTTAGTTTAGAAAGCTGAAAGAAATTGGCAAAAAATTGTACCTTTCATTAATGTTTTTATGAGACTATGTCAGACCTTGGCTTTCTCCAGCCCCTCTTGAGTCACCTGTATGTTGACCTTGTTGAACTTACAGCAAATTATGCATGCTTGAGGCGAGGCTTACACTGGGGCAGCCAGACAGCTTATGGCCAGCCACAGTTGATCCAGGTGTCCAACCCAGCTCATCTAGTAGTTTTAACCAACAACATAACAATAAACAATAAATTAATATATTTCTATTGCTTTTTAATAACAAATTAAAGAAAAATAGAAAAGGAATTTGTTAGTTTATAATAACAGGAAATTAACTTGCAGTTACTGATGATATAAGAATCTTGTATCGATGGATAGAATGTCACATATTCCAAATAATACCATGCAGTCATCTATGGTATTTTTCAGTTCAATTTTAATGATAAAAAAGTAAATCATATTATTCATTACTAATCATTAGGAATCATATGAAGGAAATTAATGATAGACAAAGATGCTGTTGATAATATTAATCTAGATTCCTACTGTGTCTAGTGTGTACATTTATGTGAAATTAGTCCAAAATGAATATATTTCATTTATTTTTTTTTAATATAAATAAAAGCCATAAAACCAGGTACTTATGATCATTATTTAAATGTGTGAATTTTGTATATTATGGATTCTCAACATCATTGTTTGGTGAAAACTGAATTAATACCAGACATGGTGCGAATAATTTGCAGTTGTATTTAAATATAAATATGAATATGTACTCCATTATAAAATTTCTTGCATAAATAATGAGAATTCAGGTAAAAATGAAAGTATATAAATACCAGTGCGAAAACTTTCAAAATGTATTCATGAATGCATTCATGGATATATTCTTTAATAATATTTTAATAATCATTTCAGTTATATTTCATTTTAAAAAATCATACGATTCTCTAATTATTTTTAATAAAAATTAATTTGGGACAATATTTGTAATTTTTTTTAATAAATACTTAAACTCTTATATTATATGTTCTGCTTATAAGTTATGTGGCCAAGTCGAAATCTGTGTGACAATAGTACTCCATTTGGTAATAAAATAAATGAAATCAGTCCTCTTCCCTTTCTCCAAAAGTACTATCAAAATCATACATAAGCTAAACAACAACAACTCATAATACAGCTTATATTTATTACCACACAAAACCAGCATGTGCCTCATTTCTAAATCATATTTTTTATGCCCCTGCCACAAAGTGGCCGGGGCATATAGTTTTACCCATGTCCGTCCTTCTGTCCTTCTGTCATTCCGACATCAAACAGTTGTACGGACTTTTTTCGCAATGCCTGCAGATATTGGCCTGATTTTTTGTGTGTGGGCAGATAATGACCAGTTACAGATCGAGTTCGCGTTTCGTCTTGGTTGACCTACTTTTGACCCTTTTACGGCTCCTAAATTTGAAAATTTCATGAAAAATAGAAATTTTCATGACAAATACACATGTATGGACTTTTTTTCGCAATGCCTGCAGATATTGGCCTGATTTTTGGTGTGTGGGCAGATAATGACCAGTTACAGATCGAGTTTGTGTTTCGTCCCAGTTGACCTACTTTTGACCGTTTTATGGCTCCTAAACTTAGAAAATATCATGAAAAATAAAAATTTTCATGACAAATACACATATACGGACTTTTTTTCGCAATGCCTGCAGATATTATCCTGATTTTTGGTGTGTGGGCAGATAATGACCAGTTACAGATTAAGTTTGCGTTTTGTCCCGATTGACCTACTTTTTACCGTTTTACGGCTCTTTAACTTAGAAAAATTCATGAAAAATAGAAATTTTCATGACAAATACACATGTACAGCCGTTTTTAGCCCTCAGCTCATAGGCTGATGGGCTTTTGTCATCACCCAAGCTGTCCGTCTGTCCATCTGTCTGTCCGGTGTCTGTCCGTCCGTCCGTCCGTTCCATGTCTGTTAACTTTTACCTTGTGAGCGGGATATCTCTAAAAGGATTCACCGTTGGAATTTTATTTCATCAGTGAAGATGTATATCCATAAAATCTCGGTCAAGTTCGAAGATGGGTGACCTTGACCCATTTTTAGCTCAGCTGACTGAAAGTCATCTGAGCTATAGCGATCACTCTTTGTCCGTCGTCCGTCTGTCCGTCTGTCCGTCCGTCCGTCTGTCCGTCTGTCCGTCCGTTAACCAGGCACAAATCGTAACCGCTGGACCTAGAACCTTGTAACTTGGGATTCTGAGAGGTCCATAAAAAATCTCCTTGGAAACCAGAAATTAGGTCTCTGTTACCCATATCCTTTGAGCTATGTGGCCCCAAAGTACCCCCCCAGAAAAGTCAAAAATTTCATACAAAAACTTCAATATCTCATTAACTACTTGACTGATGGTCATGATTTTTGGCATACATATTGATCATGAGATGTTACATCACTTCCTGCAGACTGGTGGCGCCACCTGTATTTTTCGATTTTTTACGAATTTTTTTCTCTATTTTTGAGACCTTTAAAAATGTGAACATCTGTTAACAAGGCACAAATCATAAAGACTGGACTTAGAATCTTAATTCTTGACACACTGAGAGGTCCATGAAAAATCTCCTTGGAAACCAGAAATTTGGTCTCTGTTACCCATATCCTTCGAGCTATGGGGCCCCAAAGTACCCCCCAGAATAGTCAAAAATTTCATACAAAAACTTCAATATTTCAATAACTACATCACTGATGGTCTTCATTTTTGGCATACATATTGATCATGAGATGTTCGATCAGTTCCTGCAGACTGGTGGCGCCACCTGTACTGTTTGATTTTTTACGATTTTTTCCTCTATTTTTGAGACCTTTGAGGATGCTGTCATCTGTTAGCGTGGCACAAATTGTAACGTCTGGACCTGGAATCTTCATTTTCGACACACTGAGAGACCTATGAAAAGTCTCCATGGAAACCAGAAATTAGGTCTCTGTTACCCATATCCTTCGAGCTATGGGGCCCAAAATTACCCCCCAGAATAGTCAAAAATTTCATACAAAAACTTCAATATCTCATTAACTACATCACTGATGGTCATGATTTTCGACATACATATTGATCATGAGATGTTTCATCAGTTTGTGCAGACTGGTGGCGCCACCTGTATTTTTCAATGTTCACGAATTGTTTTCTCCATTTTTGAGACCTTTAAGGATGTAGTTATCTGTCAACAGGGTACAAATCGTAACGACTGGACCTAGAATCTTCGTTCTTGACACACAGGGAGACCCATGATAAGTCTCCATGGAAACCTGAAATTTGGTCTCTGTTACCCATATCCTTTGAGCTATGGCACTCCAAAGTACAGCTCAGAATAATGGAAAATTTGATACAAAAGCTAAAGTATCTGAACAACTAATGCAGAGATAACCATAATTGTTTGCATGGATATTGATCATGGAGTGTTTCATAAGTTTCTGCAGACTGGTGGCACCACCTGTATTTGTTCGTTTTTTTTTACGAAATTTTTCAGTATTTTTGAGACCTTTAAAGATATGAACATCTGTTAACAGGGCACAAATCATAAAAACTGGACCAAGAATCTTCATTCTTGACACACAGGGAGACCCATGAAAAGTCTCCATGGAAACTTGAAATTAGGTCTCTGTTACCCATATTCTTTAAGCTGTATGGGTCCAAAATACACCCCCCCCCCCCCAGAATAATGGAAAATTTGATACAAAAACTGCAGTATTTCAATAACTACAACACTGATGGTCATGATTTTCGGCATACATATTGATCATGAGCTGTTCCATCAGTTTCTGCAGACTGGGTGTGCCACCTCTATTTTTTTTCAAATTTTTACCAATTTTTTTCTTTTTTTTGAGACCTTTAAAGATGTGGTTATCTGTCAACAGGGTACAAATCGCAACAACTGGACCTAGAATCTTCATTCTTGTCATGCAAGGAGGCCCATGAAAGGTGCCTGTGGAAACTTGAAATTAGGTCTCTGTTACCCATATCCTTCAAGCTATAGGACTCCGAAGTATCCCTCAGAATAATGGACAATTTGATACAAAAACTGAAGTATCTGAACAACCAATGCAGAGATCACCATGATTTTTTGCATTGATATTGACCATTAAGTGTTTTTATTAGTTTCTGCAGACTGGTGGAGCCACCTGTATTTTTGTATCCGCCAAAACGAAGTTTTGCGGATACTATGTTTTTGACCGAGTTCCTCCACCGCGGCGGCGTTCATTTCCAGAGAGCTCCTCGGAGACTAATGGACCGATTTTTCCCAAACTTACACCTATTATCGGGTCACATGTGAACTGGTGCCTAACCAATTTGCGTTGACCTCTGACCTTTCCTCTCTATCCAGTGTCCATTTGTGGGTCTGTTTCCACTCATAAACCCTCATATCTCGGGAACCGTTTGACTGATCAGGAAATAAAATTGATACAAATGTAGCCCTTGGATTGCTTTATAACATACACAAAAAAATGGTGGCGCCACCTGTAACCATGTTTGCACAGTGTCCATCTGTTCATCTGCCTTGGGTTAAAACACTCATATCTCTGCAGTGAATTGACTAATTACCTGAAATTCGTCATGCGTATACATCCAGGATACCTTTCTTGATTTTATGACAGGTGGCGCCACCTACGTTCACGTTCACGCTGATGACATCCAAGCTTATATCTTGGGAACCGTTTGACCGATCAGGAAATAAAATTTATACAAATGTAGCCCTTTGATAGCTCTGTAACATACACAAAAAATGGTGGCGCCACCTGTAACAATGTTTGCACAGCGTCTGTCTGTTAGTCTGCCGTGGCCTAAAATCACTCATTTCTCTGTAGTGGTTCGACATAACTGCCTAAAATTTTGCAGGTTTATACATCGTGGACAGCTTTCTTGATTTTATGACAGGTGGCGCCACCTACATTCTAGTTAACGCTGCACACATCCAAGCTCATATCTCAGGAACCATTTGACCGATTGGGCCAAAATTGTGCATGTGTTTAGATCTCACATAGGTCTTTATCATACACAAAACTGGAGGGGTTACCTGCAAAGATTTTTGCACAGTGTTTGTCTGTTTGTCTGCCATGGGCAAAAATCGCTCATATACATGTAGTGGTTTGACTTTTCTGCCTAAAATTTTGCAGGTGTATACAACTTGGACAGCTTTCTGGATTTGTGGTAGGTGGCACAACCTACATACACATTTAGGCTGCAGACATCCATGCTAATATGCAACATACCTCACTCTATTTCCCCTTGCCACTCAATCCATGCCTCACTATCCGATTTTGGCAGATACATGTAGTCACTTGTCGGTTACCCGTATTCTAGTTTTAAAAGTTTACACATTTTTCTCTATTTTTGAGATATATAAATACAGACTAAATCTTGGCCTGTTGGTTAATCTGTTTGATGCTTCAGTTGAATGGGTATATACTACCATTCTATTGATAAAATTTCCTTTTGCGAATATCTTCCCAGTCAGCTGAGCGTCATGACCCATGGGTCACTTGTTCTACATTTTAGAGCTGATTATAGTAAAACACTCAGAAGTTTATATCTTAGGAACCATTGTGTGGATTTTCACAAAACTTACTATGATCATTGGGACTGATGGTCTGTATGTGCTGCACAATTTTGGTGGCTCCACATGCAATTTCTGATTTTTTAATGAAATTTTATCGGATTTTTTCAATTTTGGCCTTTTGTGCAGGATATCTCCAAAGGTATTCAACACAGGAACTTCATTTCTTCAGTGCTATTGCATTATATTTACAAAATCTTGGTCAAGTTCAAAGATGGGTGATCTTGACCTACTTTTCAAGGTCACAGAGCTTAGTATAGAAAAAAACTTAGGAGAAACATGTTATGAAACATGGTATATACCTCTCCAATTTAAATTTATAAATGATTATCAACTTTTGCTAATATTCTAGTTTCGCAATGCAATGCTTACAGATACTGGCCTATTGTTTGGTCTGTGGGCGCATAATGACCACTTACAGATCGAGTTCGCATTTCGTCCCAGTTAACCTATTTTTCACCATATGACAGATCCTGAACATAGAACATTTCATGAAAGACAGAAATTTTCATGAAAAATGCACATATATGGACTTTTTTTCACAATGCCTGCAGATACTGGCCTGATTTTTGGTGTGTTGCTTGATAATGACCCTTTACAGATGGAGTTTGCATTTTGCCCTTATTTACCTACTTTTGACCATACAACACTTCCTGAACTTAAAAATTTTTACAAAATTTAACAAATGTTTCTAATTTGCCCCAGGCGGGGGCATTCGTGTCATTCCGACACATCTAGTTTATCATATATAACAGCTGAGCGACGTGACCCATAGGTCCCTTGTTTTTTCTGTTTTTGAGACCTCTTAAGATGTGGTCATCTGTTAACAGGGCACAAATCGTAACGACTGGACCTAGAATCTTCTCACTTGACCTGCCGGGAGGCCCATGAAAAGTCTCTTTGGAAACCTGAAATTAGGTCTCTGTTACCCATTACCTCTGAGCTATGGGGTTCTGAAGTACCCCCCAGAATAATGGAAAATTTGATACAAAAGCTCAAGTATCTGAACAACTATTGTATTAATCACCATCATTTTTTGCATGGATATTGAACATGGAATGTTTCATCAGTTTCTGCAGTCTAGTGGTGCCACCTGTATTTTTAGTTCACTCTGTGAACTTATGCCATGGCGCAGCGTCCGCCGTCCACTGTCCACTGTCAACTGTCCACCGTCTGTTACTAAATATCTCAACAGCCAATGCAGCAACCTTCATGAAACTTTGCGGAATTACTGATCATGGGATGGACATGCAAAAATAAGCTTTTGGTGGCGCCACCTATGTTGACCTACTTTCTGCAGGACGAAATGGTCTTTTCCACTTTTTCCAAGATAAGTCATAAAGTTTTAATATTTTGGCCTTCTGATCATAGTCAGCAGTCCCTTAGAGGAAGGGGAATAATTTTAGTATAAATTCAGTCAAGTCATTTTCAAGATGGCATCTCTATGGAACTTCAAATTATGTCAATTGAAAAATTTGACAACTTGATGTGTTTCTATACATGATGTATAGTCTGTTACCATATATCTTAGGAACTGCTGCAGCCTTCAGTTTCAAATTTCACAGATATATTGATCATGTGACTGCTATATGAATTTGACCTCCAGGTGGCGCCACCTTTGTTGACCTACTTTCTACAGGCTGTAATGGTCTTTTCTGCTTTTTCCCAGATATGTCATAAAGTAATAATATTTTGGCCTTCATATCATAGTCAACAGTTCCTTATAGGAAGGGGAATAATTTTAGTATAAATTCAGTCAAGTCATTTTCAAGTTGGTGTCTCTACGGAACTTCAAATTGTGTGGATCGCAAAAGTTGACAACTTGATGTGTTTCCATACATGATTTATTGTCTGTTACCAAATATCTTGGGAACTGCTGCAACCTTCAGTTTCAAATTACACAGGAATATTGATCATGTGACTGCCAATTGATTTTGACCTCCAGGTGGCACCACCTGTGTTGACCTACTTTCTGCAGGACAAAATGGTCTTTTCCACTTCTTCCAAGATAAGTCACAAAGTATTAATATTTTGGCCTTCATATCATAGTCAACAGTTCCTTAGAGGAAGGGGAATAATTTTAGTATAAATTCAGTCAAGTCATTTTAAAGATGGTGTCTCTACAAAACTTCAAATCTTGTCGATCGCAAAATTTGACAACTTGATGTGTGTCTATACATGATGTATTGTCTGTTACCAAATATCTTAGGAACTGCTGCAGCCTTCAGTTTCAAATTTCACAGGAATATTAATCATTTGACTGCTTAATGATTTTGACCTGCACGTGGCGCTACCTGTGTTGACCTACTTTCTACAGGCTGTAATGGTCTTTTTGTTATAATCCACCAAAACAGAGTCTCCTCTGAGACCCTTGGACTGATCTTTCCGAAACCCGGCATACTTGTTCCCTCACCTATGTAGTTGTAGGTAACAATGATGGTTGACCTTTCTGTGCAGTACAAACCTGGGTGTCTTTTAGATAACAGACCAAAGCTTAGGAGTGATTTATTGTATTGAGCTGAAATTGTGCATATCCATAGGTCTTGGACTCCTCCATCTTTTACTTAAGGCTGGTGGTGCCATCTGCAATCGTTACAATCTGGCATCCATCAGTACATTTGCTTTGGAAATTGCTCATATCTCAGAAGTGGTTGAAGGTATTGGTCTGAAATTTGGCATGTCTATCCATCTTGGAAAGTTTTCTCATAAACCAGACAGATGGCGCCACCTACCTTGTGCAATAGGACAATGTCTACTTGGAAAGGAATGAATGGTATTTTCACAATCACCATTTTTTTTATCACCTGCCATCATGCACAGTAATTCACAGAGTGAACTAAGACCCCTGGGTCTCTTGTTTCTATTTTTACGAATGTTTTTTTTTTTCAATTTTTGAGACCTTAAGATGCTGTCATCTGTTTGCAGGGCACAAATCATAATGAGTGGACCTAGAATCTTCTCTCTTGACATGCAGGGAGGGCCATGAATCTCCTTGAAAACCTTAAATTAGGTCTCTGTTGCCCATATCCTTTGAGCTATGGGGCTCCGAAGTACCCCCCAGAATAATGCAAAATTTGATACAAAAGCTCAAGTATCTGAATAACTACTGCATTGACACCATGATTCTTTGCATGAATATTGATCATGGGATGATCCATCACTTCCTGCAGACTGGTGGTGCCACATGTATTTTTTCCAATTTTTACGATTTTTTCTCTATTTTTTTTTCAGACCTGCAATGAAATTGTCATATGTTAACAGGGCACAAAGTGTAACCACTGGACCTGGAATCTTCAAACTTAATATACAGAGAGGGCCATGAAAAATCTCCTTAAAAACCTGAAATTATGTCTCTGTTACCCATATCCTTTTAGCTATGGGGCTCTGAAGTACCCCCCAGAATAATGCAAAATTTGATACAAAAGCTCAAGTATTTGAATAACTACTGCATTGATCACCATGATTCTTTGCATGAATATTGATCATGGGATGTTCCATCACTTCCTGCAGACTGATGGCACCACCTGTATTTTTTCCAATTTTTGCCCCCGCCACAAAGTGGCCGGGGCATATAGTTTTACCCATGTCCGTCATTCCGTCCTTCCGTCCTTCCGTCCTTCCGAAATCAAACAGTTGTACGGACTTTTTTTGCAATGCCTGCAGATATTGGCCTGATTTTTGGTGTGTGGGCAGATATAGACCAGTTACAGATTGAGTTCACGTTTCGTCCCGGTTGACCTACTTTTGACCGTTTTACGGCTCCTAAACTTAGAAAATTTCATGAAAAATAGAAATTTCATGACAAATACACATGTATGGACTTTTTTTCGCAATGCCTGCAGATATTGGCCTGATTTTTTGTGTGTGGGCAGATAATGACCAGTTACAGATCAATTGCGTTTCGTCCCAGTTGACCTCTTTTTGACTGTTTTACGGCTCCTAAACTTAGAAAATTTCATGAAAAATAGAAATTTTCATGACAAATACACATGTACGGACTTTTTTTGCAATGCCTGCAGATATTGGCCTGATTTTTTGTGTGTGGGCAGATAATGACCAGTTACAGATCGAGTTTGCGTTTCGTCCCGGTTGACCTACTTTTGGCCGTTATACGGCTCCTGAACATAGAAAATTTCATGAAAAATAGAAATATTCATGACAGATACACATGTACAGACTTTTTTTCGCAATGCCTGCAGATATTGGCCTGATTTTTGGTGTGTGGGCAGATATAGACCAGTTACAGATCGAGTTCGCTTTTCGTCCCGGTTGACATACTTTTAACCGTTGTACGGCTCCTAAACTTAGAAAATTTCATGAAAAATAGAAATTTTCATGACATATACACATGTACAGATTTTTTTTCGCAATGCCTGCAGATATTGGCCTGATTTTTGGTGTGTGGGCAGATATTGACCAGTTACAGATCAAGTTCGCGTTTCGTCCCAGTTGACCTACTTTTGATTGTTTTACAGCTCCTGAACATAGAAAATTTCATGTAAAATATAAATTTTCATGACAAATACACTTGTACAGACTTTTCTTCGCAATACCTGCAGATATTGGCCTAATTTTTGGTGTGTGGGCAGATAATGACCAGTTACAGATCGAGTTCACGTTTTGTCCCAGTTGACCTACTTTTGACCATCTGACGGTGCTCTAACATAGAAATTTCATAAAAAAAGTGCACATGTATGGACTTTTTTCGCAGTGCCTGCAGATACGGGCCTGATTTTTGGTGTGTAGGCAGATAATGACCAGTTACAGATCGAGTTCTTGTTTTGTTCCAGTTGACCTACTTTTGACCATTTGACTGCTCCTTAACATAGAAAGTTTCATGAAAAATAGAAATTTTCATAACAAATGCATATGTACTGATTTTTTTCCTCAGTGCCTGCAGATACCACCCTGATTTTTTATGTGTGGGCGCATAATGACAGTAACAGATCGAGTTCGCGTTTCATCCCGGTTGACCTTCTTTTGATTGTTTATGATTGCTCCTAAACATAGAAAATTTCATGAAAGACAGAAATTTTTATGGAAAATGCACATGTATGGACTTTTTTTCTCAATGCCTGCATATACTGGCATGATTTTTGGTGTGTTGCTTGATAATGACCCGTTACAGATCAAGTTTGCATTTTGCCCTTGTTGACCTACTTTTGACCATACGACACCTCCTGAATTTAAAAAATTTTTCAAAATTTTACATATGTTTCTAATTTGCCCCAGGCGGGGGCATTCGTGTCGTTCCGACACATCTAGTTTACGAATTTTTTTCTCTTTTTAGCTCAGCTGACTATAAGTCATCTGAGCTATAGTCGTGGTCCATTGTCCGTCGTCCGTCCGTCTGTCCGGCCGTCCATCCGTCAGTCCGTCCGTCCGTCCGTCCGTAGATGTGGCACGTTTTGAAACCGTAAGACTTAGGAATCCAAAATTTGGCATAATGTTAGCTGTCCCCAAGATCTCCTACAAAGCCGAAAACTGGGTCTTTGCGACTTTGTTCCTTTGAGAAATTAAGGAAAAACCTCAATTTTTTATTAAAAACCTATTTTCACACTTTAGGGCTGCCTAATATCAAAACCACTCATCTGTTTTTCCTCATATTTACCATAAATATTCCTCTATATAGTTCCTATGTACATGCCTGAAATTATGTCTGTATTATATAATTTAAGAAAGTTATGGGCCAGAACATAATGCATTTTGTAAAAAATCAGGAAAGATATTTGATCACTTAACACAAAACTTGTTAAAGCTATGGACTTTTTTTCAAGTAATATAACTTTAATTAATCAAAATTAAATTGTATACCCAAAATTAGATCAAAATCTTTTAAATTTTTTAAAATATTAGCAAAAACAAAAAATTGGTACCTTAAATTTTGCCTAACTTTGACCATGGCACGTTTTTTTCCTGTAAGTACGGTGGATTTAATTTTCTCAGCATGTTTTTGTTAGCATTTTGTCTGTTAACAACAAAAATTTGAAACCAGTTGATCAAAAACTGTAGATTTTATTCAAGTTTTCAAGCACCATGTAACATATTGTTTACATCAGGCTAGTGTGATGCAGTTTGCAAGAGCTCAGCTCCCCAGCTTAAGCTCTCAGTTCCTAAAATTTGGCATACAATTAGATGTCTCTAAAATTCCCTACCATGCCAAGAATTTGGTCACTAGGACTTAATACCTTTGAGATATTAATGAAAAACTTCATTTTTCAATTAAAAACCCATTATTACACTTCAATACTGCCTAATATCAAAACCACTGATCTGACTTTAATCATATATAATATACATGTTTTTCAATACATTCTCTGTGCACATGCCAGAAATGATGTCAGTATTGCGTAATTGTTTTAAGTTATGGGCCCAAACATAATGCACTTTGTAAAAAATCAAGAAATATATTTACTCCCTTAACAAGGGGCTTGCTGAAGCTAGAGATTTTTTGTCAGGGATGTAAGATTATTTAATCAAGATTCAATTGAATACCCAAAATTAGTTCTGAATTTTTAAAATTTTATAAGTTATTAGTATAAATATAAAATAGGTACCTTAAATTTTGCCCAACTTTGACCATTTCACTTTTGTTTAATGTGAGCTCTGTTTATATAATTTTCATATCATGCACACACAAGGATTTCAGCTTTTTAGTTTAGAAAGCTGAAAGAAATTGGCCAAAAATTGTAGCTTTTATTAATGTTTTTATGAGACCATGTCAGACCTTGGCTCTCTCCAGCCACTCTTGAGTCACCTGTATGTTGACCTTGTTGAACTTTCAGCAAATTATGCACGCTTGAGGCGAGGCAGATACCGGGGAAGCAAGGCAGCTTATGGCCAGCCACAGTTGATCCAGGTGTCCAACCCAACTCATCAAGTAGTTTTAACCAACAACATAACAATAAATTAATCAATTTTTATTGGTTTTTAATAACAAATTAAAGAAAAATAGAAAAGGAATTTGTTAGTTTATATTAATAGGGAAATAACTTGCAGTTACTGATGATATAAGAATCTTGTATTGATGGATAGAATGTCACGTATTCCAAATAACACCATGCAGTCACCTATGGCATTTTTCAGTTCAATTTTAATAATAAAAAAATAAATCATATTATTCATTACTAATCATTAGGGATCATATGAAGGAAATTAATGATAGACAAAGATGCAGTTGATAATATTAATCTAGATTCCTACTGTGTCTAGTGTGTACATTGATGTGAAATTAGTCCAAAATAAATATATCACATTTATTTTTTTTTTAATATAAATAAAAGCCATAAAACCAGGTACTTATGATCATTATTTAAATGTGTGAATTTTGTACATTCTGGATTCTCAACACCATTGTTTGGTGAAACTGAATAAATACCAGACATGGTGGGAATACTTTGCAATTGTATTTAAATACGAATATGAATATGTACTCCATTATAAAATTTCTTGCATAAAGAATGGGAATTCAGGAATAAATGAAAGTATATGAATACCAGTGCAAATACTTTCCAAATGTATTCATGAATGCATTCATGAATATATTCTTTAATATTATTTTAATAATCATTTCAGTTATATTTCATTTTAAAAATCATACGATTCTCTTATTATTTTTAATAAAAATTATATCTGGGACAATATTTGTAATTTTTTTAATAAATAGTTAAACTCTTATATTATATGTTCTGCTTATAAGTTATATGGCCAAGTCAAAATCTGTGTGACAATAGTACTCCATTTGTTAATAAAATAAATGAAATCAGTTCTCTTCTCTGTCTCCAAAGGTACTATCAAAATCATACATAAGCTTAACAACAACAACTCATAATACAGCTTATACTTATTACCACACAAAACCAGCATGTGCCTCATTTCTAAATCATATTTTTTTATCATATATAACAGCTGAGCGCCGTGACCCATAGGTCCCTTGTTTTCAGACCTGCAATGAAACTGTCATCTGTTAACAGGGCACAAATCGTAACACTGGACCTGGAATCTTCAACCTTAATATCCAGGGAGGTCCATGAAAAATCTCATTGAAAACCTGAAATTAGGTCTCTGTTACCCATATCCTTTTAGCTATGGGGCTCTGAAGTACCCCCCAGAATAATGGAAAATTTGATACAAAAGCTCAAGTATCTGAATAACTACTACATTGATCACCATGATTCTTTGCATGAAAATTGATCATGGGATGTTCCATCACTTCCTGCAGACTGGTGGCGCCACCTGTATTTTTTACCAATTTTACTTTTTTTTTTCTATATATTTGAGACCTTCAAAGAAGCTGTCATCTGTTAACGGGGCACAAATCATAACCGCTGGACCTGGATTCTTCTAACTTGACATCAAGAGAGGTCCATGAAAAGTCTCTATGGAAACCTGAAATTAGGTCTCTGTTACCCATATCCTTCAAGCTATGGGGCTTGTAAATACTCCTAAGAATAATTAAAAATGTGATACAAAAGCTGCAGTATCTGAATAACTAATGTACTGATGGCCATGATTTTTTGCATTCATATTGAACATGGAGTGTTTCATCAGTTCCTGCAGACTGGTGGCGCCATCTCCATGTTGTAATCGAATTCAACAATCCTTGAATTCAGCTGGGCATCATGGCCCATGGGCCACTAGTTTTATAATTTGGTTTTTGGATATTTAATTTTTGAATTATTATAAACAAGAATGTTTTCTTTGACATGACAGGGTCTGGTAGACACAGCTGTGAAGACAAGCCGGAGTGGGTACTTACAGCGGTGCATCATCAAACATTTAGAAGGACTGACTGTGGGGTATGACCTCACAGTCAGGGACAGTGACAGTAGTGTCATACAGGTAAGGACTTCAGTACCCCACAGGTATGAAGAAGAATTTTATTAACATACAGAGAAGGCAGGATTGGAAGAAGGTTCAGGTAATGGAAGACTGTAGTTTGGCTGGCCAGGTCATATGACTCTTGAAAGCTGCTCCTGGCAACTCAAAATTGGTGCTGTCCACCGACAAAATGAAGGAAGTGGCAGCACCAGGTTGATAAATAAACAGTGAGTAAGATAACCCCCATGTAGCTGCCACTTGGACATTGTCAGTTAACAAGATGAAAAATGGTACTATTCAGTTTAGGTGATTTCTGTGATATGCATAGCACATATTTTTGTTAAATAAACATTTGAACTTGGTTTCTTATTAAATTTTAACATTTTCCTCACTCCTGGTTAAATGCTGTATTCAGACAACACTTACAACTGAAGTGTATGATGTTGTACCAGTTTCAGTATGGTGAGGACGGTCTGGACGTTACTAAGACTCAGTACCTCAAGAGCTCCCAGTTCCCATTCCTTGTGGACAACAAGGGTGTCACAGTGAGGAAGAGCCACCTCAAACAGGTCCAAAAACACACAGACTGTGAGGCAGCCCCAGCTCTCTGGAAAAAGGTAACTGTCGCATACACTCACACACAGAACACTCACACACATAACACACACACACAACAACACTCACACACACAGCAGTGCTAACAACTTGACAGTAAGTGACTAACTAGCAAGAAATAAAATAAACCAGGAACATGACACAGACCCAGATCCACATGGCTTTATACTGGCCACGTAACAACTGAAAGAGTAATGGACCTGTCAGATAGACCAAGCAAGGATTGAAGAAATGCTAAGAATTTTATTATTTCTGCACCACACTGTAGTAGTTCACACCATACTATCAATATACAGGTGAAGCTGTATGATACAGTCTTGAAACCTGACATTCACCCTAGGGACTGGTACTTTTTTAACAAGGATACAACATTTTGTTGAATAAGTCCCTTATGATTACCACTGGGGAGGACTACTGTTAGTGTGAATGGGTGCAGGGTTAAGGTCACCTCGTAACCAATCACAAGATCATGCTAATACTGCGTTCGTTATCCCTCATACAGATGGTATGTACCAGATGGCAGCTCGTTCGTACGACTTGCAAACGTTTGGTACCCAACAAAAGACCCATTGACCAGATGTCTAGGTTGTGATCGTGAACAAAAAGAAACTGATTAATAAAATATGTTTCATGTTACATTTGTTCAACTTTATTTGTCGTTTAAAACTTTTATGTAAACCAGTCAAATATTGTCATTATTGATGTCTTTATTTGCTCCCTGCTTCTCGAAAAGCAGTGAATAAAGGTGAAGGTCGCTCAGTTAAACAGATCGACTTACTCAGCCAAATTCCAGTTTCCCAGTGGTACGTTCCACTTGGATCACGTGTTGAACGGGATTTCTCACTGGGAATCTCGTACGTACCAACTATTCCAGAGGTAACGAACACAGCATAATGTCAGTGTTTTTGCAGAGCTGTGTGGCCCCTAAAGATACTGCTTGTCTTGTATTACTATTAAAGAAATGTGTAATTGCTGAGGATCTCCCAGACTGAAACCCTGCCAAAGCATCCAGGCTGACATGGAGGAATGTACTGATATATGCTCCAGGGTCTTAACGATAGATTTCTTGATTATTTCTGGTTTATTGCATTTAAACCTTTATACACAAAAGCATAAATGACACATTTATTAGCATTTATGTTTATATGCATTAAATATAACATGAACTATAGGTCAAGGCCTTATTCTGCCTTTATATGTAGTTTAAAATACTCGAAACTGTGTCACTGCCTCATCCTTCAAAGAAATCCTGCTGCTTTAAATTGTAGATTAAAAAGTGGAAGAAGAAATCAAAGAAACGTCAGTCAGATCTGCGCAGAAGTCCATTCTTGTTGTTCAGTCAGAAGAACTTTGCATCAGTAGCAGAGGAGTTTCCTAACAACACCATCACTCCCAGCACAGGGCGCAGCTCAGCATCAAGTCACCTTGTGGACATGTGGAAAAATACAGAGGTCAAAGCTAAACACAAGTAAGATACTGTAGTCTGTAATCAGTGCTGTAGAATTTAATCATCTAACTTGTTGCTTAACTCTATGACATTTTAACTTTATAGAGCCCTTTGAGTAAAAATAGTATTTGCAAGTGTATACAGATATATCGGAATAACTTAATATATTTAATTTTTTTGTTAAATCAAGATTGGATGTTCATTTCAGTTTACATGAAGAACTTGTTATAATTAATTTGTATGTCGTCTGTAATCTGCAGATTGTGCAAGAAATGCAAGAAATGTCCAGACCCTGTGGCATCAAGACTATTGCCTAGTAACAATTTAGGAGCAGTGACAGAGCGTCTGGATGATGTGATAGAAAAATATTTGAAAGAAGACCCAGATAAGGTATGGATAATCAGAATGTCACAGGAATAAGTCCCTCCATGTTTTATACAAAATGTTTCAATGAGAAGTTAATATTTGAAAAATATATATATGTATCTGACAACTCCTGCAATAAAGAGCTATTTATGAAAGCCAAACCCATGTAAGACAAAGCTTTAGCGAAAAGCGGGTTCTCAGAAAGCTTAAAATATGGTGAACCCACAGTGAAAAGCAAAAGAAACAGGAAAAGGAAAATAAAATGATTCAATCCCCCCTACAGCCGTCATGTGAAAACCAACATTGGCAGACAGTTCATGAAACTAGTTGAAAAACACTTCCCTAAACATCACAGGTACCACATGTTATTCAACAGGAACAATTTGAAAATTAGCTTTAGCTGTCTACCCAGCATGTCTAACCTGATCAGCAAACATAATATGAAGGTTTTAAATACTGACAATGCTGTGAATGTACCTCAAAAACAATGTAACTGCCATAAAAAAGACAAATGTCCAATGAATGGTCAGTGTCAGCTGAGATGCAAATAAAATGATTCAATCCCCCCTACAGCCTTCATGTGAAAACCAACATTGGCAGACAGTTCATGAAACTAGTTGAAAAACACTTCCCTAAACATCACAGGTACCACATGTTATTCAACAGGAACAATTTGAAAATTAGCTTTAGCTGTCTACCCAGCATGTCTAACCTGATCAGCAAACATAATATGAAGGTTTTAAATACTGACAATGCTGTGAATGTACCTCAAAAACAATGTAACTGCCATAAAAAAGACAAATGTCCAATGAATGGTCAGTGTCAGCTGAGATGCATTGTCTATAAGGCAACAGTTAGAACAGACAATGATGAGAAACACTACATAGGGTGCAATAAAGAGCTATTTATGAAAGCCAAACCCATGTAAGACAAAGCTTTAGCGAAAAGCGGGTTCTCAGAAAGCTTAAAATATGGTGAACCCACAGTGAAAAGCAAAAGAAACAGGAAAAGGAAAATAAAATGATTCAATCCCCCCTACAGCCGTCATGTGAAAACCAACATTGGCAGACAGTTCATGAAACTAGTTGAAAAACACTTCCCTAAACATCACAGGTACCACATGTTATTCAACAGGAACAATTTGAAAATTAGCTTTAGCTGTCTACCCAGCATGTCTAACCTGATCAGCAAACAAAATATGAAGGTTTTAAATACTGACAATGCTGTGAATGTACCTCAAAAACAATGTAACTGCCATAAAAAAGACAAATGTCCAATGAATGGTCAGTGTCAGCTGAGATGCATTGTCTATAAGGCAACAGTTAGAACAGACAATGATGAGAAACACTACATAGGGTGTACTGAAGGTGCTTTCAAGACAAGATACAATAACCACAAGCAGTCCTTTCGTAACAGATCCCACCCTAAAAATACTGAACTGTCTAAACACATTTGGTCACTAAAAGACAACAATATCAATTACAAGCTTTTCTGGGAAATAACTGCCAAGGCAGCACCTTACTTCTGTGGAACCAGGAAGTGTGATCTCTGCTTGTCTGAAAAGCTACTTATAGCTACGGCCCCCCCCCTGGATCATTGTTGAACTCAAGAGCTGAAATTCTCTCCAAGTGCCACCATCAAAACAAATTCACCCTGAAATATTTTTAAAACCTAGCATTCGTACTAATATTCAGCGAGCCCCCCCCCCCCCATCAACCCCCCCCCCCCATGAGGATCCGATGGGCAGACTTACCTGTTCAGGTAGTTGTTCTCTCACTGCTTTGCAGTGATAAGGGACATGGTGTTTCCACTGCATAATGGTGAGTTTGACGAGTGGATTCCACTTGGTATGAGTATAGTATAGTATATTTGCCTTTTATATTGTATATTTGCCTTGTATATTGTGAATTTTCTTAGTATATGTGTATTTATATCATATGTATACTACTGATATGTTCACTGCTTCGAAGACCCTATTGCACATCAGTTCAAAAGCTAATTGAGCATCCTGGTATATATCTTTGTATTATATAAAAATTAATGCAACAAATAACCTCATTGTCCTGTTATGTTCCAGTATCACACGTGTACCCCGACCAATCCTGTTGTGGCCCCGAGAACAATAGGATCAGTGTCAGTCTTTCACATGCCCCCCCCCCCCCCCACAGAATCGCACAAAGCATAATCTGGTAAAGTCTCGGCTTTTCAAACCATGCCGTTAGCTTCATTCTAACCACATTCACCTGATGATCGGGTCGCATCCCATGAAACAGACTGTTGTGAATTACCGTAAAATCTGTGAAATTTTGTACCTCGATGAATTTCGTACACGGTCTTTCTTCAGTAACCATAATTATTAAAATGACATGTTAAATTTCGAACTGCCGGTGGTCTGTTATGCCACATTTGACGTAAGCAGGACTGCCGTGAATGTAACACTGACGTAACCTCACCATGTTATCTTGTTTTGAACAAGCCTACCCGTCCAATCGATGATTGCCATGCTATTGATAATTAATAAGAATTATATCTACATCATATAGAATGTAATTTGACTGAAAACTAAGATTTTTGTTTCAGCAACAATAAAAAAAACTTAAAATATCTCGAATGTGAGTTGCTTTATTGTCCGGGATGTGAGCGACACGCCGTGAATCAGTGACAGACGTCCATGAAGTTTGACGGAGGTTGGAAATTGGATAATCAGGATTAACTCCGTAAATGATCTCAAGACCACTAGCTTTAAGTGCACCGTAAAGGGGGATTTCCGTGTGTAAGCCAGGTTCAAATTGGTCTCTTTCAAGCAAGCTCGGCGTTCCAGTGTATGTAATGCCCATGTTAATCAGTTTGAAAATTAATGCTAATTTCCATTAAAACATTCACAATAAATATCTTGAATGTCACACCAGAACAACTTAATTTCGAGTACCCGGGCTCCGTATCACCCAACAAACAAGTCACACGAGATCAAACTGTACATCAAAGCGCTGGCAGACGTTCATGAAGTTAACGGAGGTTGGATATTTGATATTGGATAATCAGGATCGATTAACTCTTCAAGTGATTTAAAGACCTCTATCTTTTTGTGCACCATTAGTGGGGATTTCCATGCGTAAGCCACCTGAAGAACGTTCTCTCCGGGCAAAGCCCCGGATGTCACGCAAGCATGTACGGGTGTCGAGCTTCATGACAGCATTCAGTTCTTCAGATATACTTTTCAGATTCCTTTTCCAAACTGATTTAATATAAAATAAACAACACAAGTTTAGAAAATAATGTTTTTATTCATGAAACTTCATGGTTTACACGGATGAATGCAAAATCGGCGAATGAATACTTGAGGCTCCTTTTATCGCCCACTGCCGACGAGGCATTTTAACTTGTCAAGACCATAATTTTAAAACTGCTGAAATCGACTGTTAAATTTCGGACTTCCACAAATTTAATTATTTTTTTCTGTACGAAATTTCACAGATTTTACGGTAACAGTGTTGTTTTTCTTCAGTGTTATATGTATAGATATATCCTGTACTTTGGTTATTAAGACTTAGAGACTAGTATCACTAAATGAAGTTGTCTTGTAAATTCAAGAGCTTGTGGAGCACATTTATGAATGGGAAATTGTGATTTAATATTTTTTTCAGAATACTCAGATTCTACTGTCATATTAATCTAAATTGCTCATCAAATATTGTGAAAATGTTGGCAGATTTCCAGGTACATTATTTTAGTTCCTGAAGGAGTTAAATCAGTATATGTATTCTACAAGATTTTGTATCACCAATAACATTTTGTAGTTATATTTTTTTTTTGTTTTAGCTGTTTACTTCAGAAAATCATTCGTGCAAAATTTCAGAAGACAAGTTTCGTTCTTTGGTGTATATGAGGTCAATGAGGTCACTGTGTGAACCAGGAGAAGCAGTGGGTCTGCTTGCTGCCCAGGTAAGGGATAGTTAATGTGGTGTCTCCCAGGTGGCAGCACTTGTTAATTTAAAAAATTATATGCTTTTCAAATGTAGACCAGTTTTGTACATTTAAATATAACAGAACCTGTTAATAACTTAGCTTTGATTTTTTGTTGTAAATTGGAAATGGTATTTTAAAGAATTTTTACATACATACAAACACAGTCAGCCTATCTTCAAAGCACACAAGGAAAAAAGAAGAAAAATAAACAGAAAGGGAAATTCATGAGTACATGAAGTTCATGGATACATCATCGATTGTAAAAATAAATCCATAAATTATTTCTGAATTGTATAAAATAAAAAAGGTACCAGAATTTGGGATGAATATCAGTACTGTCACTAATTTAGCAAGGATCAGTTAGGTGATGGATCTTATTTTATAAGTATCAGCAGGTTCCAAAACTTATAGGTTATTGCCACTAAGTCTTTTATTAATATAAAAAGATTTGCTTTCAAATTTACTTAATGATGTAAAACATGCTTTCATCCACTTGATATTTTTATTTTCAAGTCTATTGGAGAGCCATCTACACAGATGACCTTGAACACATTTCACTTTGCTGGACGAGGTGAGATGAACGTGACTTTGGGTATCCCACGTCTTCGTGAAATCCTTATGGTGGCCAGTACCAGCATTAAAACCCCAATGATGGACGTACCATTAAAAGACAGCCCGCAGGCCAGGGAACAGGGAGAAAAACTCAGACTAACTCTTAATAAAGTACATCTTGACCAGGTAAGCCTAGAGTTAAGACTAGAGTTAGCCTGAATAACAGGGTTAAAATTGTTTGAAAAGTAATATGCCAGCAGGATATTTACAGTCCCATCTGGGTATAATGCAGAAAAGGATAGAATTGTATTACTTGATTTATGCACTCTAGGAATAAAAAGGTTGTTTCCTAGCTCTAGCTATGGAGGAGTTCTGACTATAATTTAGTGCCCCACCTTCAAGCATAATGTTGATTGCCCTATTTTTATGCCCCCGCCACAAAGTGGCCGGGGCATATAGTTTTACCCATGTCCGTCCTTCCGTCATTCCGAAATCAAACAGTTGTACGGACTTTTCTTCGCAATGCCTGCAGATATTGGCCTAATTTTTTGTGTGTGGGCAGATAATGACCAGTTACAGATCGAGTTCGCATTTCGTCCCGGTTGACCTAATTTTGACCGTTTTAAGGCTCCTAAACTTAGAAAATTTCATGAAAAATAAAAATTTTCATGACAAATACACATGTACAGACCTTTTTTTCGCAATGCCTGCAGATATTGGCCTGATTAGCTCAGCTGACTATAAGTCATCTGAGCTATAGTCATGGTCCATTGTCCGTCGTCCGTCCGTCTGTCTGTCCGTCCGTCTGTCCGTCCGTCCGTCTGTCTGTCTGTCCGTCTGGATGTCCGTCCGTAAGACTGGCACGTTTCGACACCGTTGGACCTACGAATCTGAATTTCGGCATACAGTTAGATGTCCCCATAATCTCCTACCATGCCAAAAATTGGGTCAATAGGACTTCGTTCCTTTGAGATATTAAGGAAAAACCTCAATTTTTTATTAGAAATCTATTTTCACACTTCAGGACTGCCTAATATCAAAACCACTCATCTGGTTTTCTTCATATTTACCATAAATATTCCTCTATATAGTTCCTATGTACATGCCAGATATTAAGTCAATATTATATAATTTAAAAAAGTAATGGGCCCAAACATAATGGACTTTGTAAAAAAATCAGGAAGATATTTGGTCACTTAAGACCAAAAGTGTTAAAGGTAGGGACTTTTTTCCAGTAATACAACTTTAATTAATCAAAATTTAATTGTATACCAAAAATTAGATCAAAATCTGTTAAATTTAAAAAAAAAATGGCAAAAATATAAAATTGGTACCTTAAATTTTGCCCAACTTTGGCCATGGCACGTTTTTTTCCTGTAAGTACTGTGGATTTAATTTTCACACCATGTATACATAAGGATTTAATCTGTTAAAATCTGAAATTTGAAAATAAAAGCTGCAAAATTAGGCTAGTTATTGAATTTTTTTGGAGGCTCTTGTTGTATTCCCTTACATTGTCAAGCAGTCCACTTTGATCACTGTAGGTCATTCAGTGCACATCTCTATGCTCCCCAGGCTGTTGACATAATTTTAGATGTCCCCAAAATCTCCTACCATATCGAAAATTGGGTCATTAGGACTTTGTTCCTTCGAGATATTAAGGAAAAAAACTCTGTTTTCCATAAAAAAAGCCATTGTTACACTTCAAGGCTGCCTAATATCAAAACCACTGATCTGTTTTTGATTGTATTTAGTATTCACATTCTTTTATACATTTTCTATGAACATACCAAAAATTAGGTAAGTATTGGGTATTTTTTTGAAGTTATGGGCCAAAACATAATGCAATTTTAAAAAAAATCAGGAAATATATTTACTCGCCTAACATGAGAATTGCTGAACCTAGAGACTTTTTTCAGGAATATAACTTTATTTAATCAAGATTCAATTGTTTACCCAAAATTATATCTGAATTTTGCAAATTTTTCAAGTTATTAGCATAAATGAAGAATCAATACCTTAAATTTTGTCCAACTTTGGCACTGTTGATTTAATTTTCCCAGCATATATGCATAAGGATTTAATCTTTTAAAATCTGAACTTTCAAAAGAAATTGATTGGAATGAATAGCTTTTATTCATGTTTTCATACACCATGTCAAGTATTGTTTACATCTAGCCCACCTAGTAGTACAGCCTTCACTTGCATTATGTAACCCACCCCAGGCAGCTTACCTTGGCCCAGCTTGGCCACTACTAGCAGGCTTCCCCTCGGCCCTGCACTCATCCCCCCAGCTGGTGCATAAACTAGATGAATGTTATAATTTTTCTGTATTTTATTTTATTCTTGGACATGCTACATTTTAGATTTTGTTTTGAACCACCAGGGTAACAATGATTAAAGTGTACATTTAATTGTGTCCACAAAGTGGTGTATTGCTGTGAAAGTGTGGATGTTCATGAGATAAGTAATTCGTTACTTCAGAAGAGTAAAAACTTCACCAGGTGTGAAATTGACTATTAATTCCAGTAATTAATTAAAACTGGGATAGTAATTAGCACAATGATATTGTTTGTCCCTCATTCAACCAACAGTGTGTATACTATATTTGAAAAGATGTTTTATTTTATCAAATTTACTTTTATTTTATTTTGGTGAATAAAATTAAGCATGTCCTGAAAACTCCAATGTGCAAAACTTTTTAATAGTGATTCAAGGATTATTCTTGTAGATGCCATGTTGTGGCATTATTTTCTTTTAAAATCAGTTTAAACATTTATGATTTAAAAATAATAAAATATATGTGTATGCATAATATGACCCAATGTTTTTTACTCTGTATATATAATGATTGCAACTTTTGCAACAATTCTAATATTTTAACTTATATTTTCAGGTTTTTTAATTAAATATTTATAAACCTGTAAATAAAAAAATGATTCAGATAAAAACTTCTTAATGGAAAAAGTGGATCTGCTTAAAAAAATAGGATTATATATAAACTTAAATGCATTATTCTCTTGAAGGTGAAATAAAGGTATTAGTCCATTCTGTCCACTTGCCTGTCCATCTGTAAGTTTTCGTATGCAACACAGTATCTCAAAACTTTTACTGTTTTTCTTCATGACAGTCTTGTCAGAGTATTAGTTTGCAATCATATATTTAGAACTTTACTATAACCAAGTAGGAGGGCCCCTTTCCTCTTAGCTTTTCATATTCTTATATAAAGGAAAAACATTACAATAGAATATTTCTACATCCACCTTCGTGCTGCCCTTACTTTTCCCTTCTCCGAACCCCATCCCAAAGTTAGCCTCAGTAAGCAAGAACAAGATGAATCAGATATATTCATACTTTAATATTTTGTATAACTATTCGTCCATAGGTACCTATGTACATGCCAGAAATAATGTCAATATTGTGTAATATGTAGACATAGTGGGCATCACAATAATGTACCTTGTCAAGACTAAAGAGATATTGTGTCATACAGTCACATATTCATAAATCACTTCATCAGCATAGTTAATCATAACATCATATCTGTCAAATTGAACGTTTGCAGACTACCATACACTTTAGATCCTTCAACAAATAGCCTTATCATCATTCTACTACTGCTTATTACTGCTGTCATTGCATTCATATTTGCTCAAATATATCACAATTTTCAACCCCTCCTAAATAAATAAAAAATAAACCACTTTATTTGACTCTATTAATCCATCAGTCAGGTAATTTCATTTATCATTTACTCACATATTACATTACATTCCTTTATAATAGCCCAACATGTACATGATATTCATAAGCTTTTAAGACTCGATATAGTATCACAGTGGAGAAACATTTATAGTCCAATCACGATCAGCTGAGGGCCGTGACCCATGGGTCCCTTGTTTTTTGTGTGTTGGCAGATAATGACCAGTTACAGATCGAGTTCGCTTTTCGTCCCGGTTAACCTACTTTTGACCGTTTTACGGCTCCTAAACTTAGAAAATTTCATGAAAAATAGAAATTTTCATGACAAATACACATGTACGGACATTTTTTCGCAATGCCTGCAGATATTGGCCTGATTTTAGGTGTGTGGGCAGATAATGACCAGTTACAAATCGAGTTCGTGTTTCGTCCTGGTTGACCTACTTTTGACCGTTTTACGGCTCCTAAACTTGGAAAATTTCATGAAAAATAGAAATTTTCATGACAATTACACATGTACAGCCTTTTTTAGCCCTTAGCTCATAGGCTGATGGGCTATTGTTGTCACCCAAGCTGTCCGTCTGTCCGTCCGTTCATCTGTCTGTCCGGTGTCTGTCCGTCCGTCTGTTCTGTGTCTGTTAACTTTTACCTTGTGAGCGGGATATCTCTAAAAGGATTCACCGTTGGAATTTTATTTCATCAGTGAAGATGTATATCGATAATATCTCGGTCAAGTTCGAAGATGGGTGACCTTGACCCATTTTTCTACATTTTAGAGCTGATTATAGAAAAACACTCAGAAGTTTATATCTCAGGAACCATTGTGTGGATTTTCACAAAACTTACTATGATCATTGGGACTGATGGTCTGTATGTGCTGCACAATTTTGGTGGTGCCACCTGCAATTTCTGATTTTTTAATGAAATTTTATCGGACTTTTTCAATTTTGGCCTTTTGTGCAGGATATCTCCGATGGTATTCAACACAGGAACTTCATTTCTTCAATGCTTTTGCATTATATTTACAAAATCTTGGTCAAGTTCAAAGATGGGTGATCTTGACCTACTTTTCAAGGTCACAGAGCTTAGTATAGAAAAAAACTTAGGAGCTTATTTCTCAGGAAGCATTTGGTGGATTGTTATGAAACATGGTATATACCTCTCCAATTTAAATTTATAAATGATTATCAACTTTTGCTAATATTCTAGTTTCGCAATGCAATGCTTACATATACTGGCCTAATGTTTGGTCTGTGGGCGCAAAATGACCACTTACAGATCGAGTTTGTGTTTTGTCCCAGTTAACCTATTTATCACCATATAGCATAGAAAATTTTATGAAAGACAGAAATTTTCATGAAAAATGCACATATATGGACTTTTTTTCACAATGCCTGCAGATACTGGCCTGATTTTTGGTGTGTTGCTTGATAATGACCCTTTACAGATCGAGTTTGCATTTTGCCCTTGTTTACCTACTTTTGACCATACAACACCTCCTGAACTTAAAAACTTTTTACAAAATTTAACAAATGTTTCTAATTTGCCCCAGGTGGGGGCATTCGTGTCGTTCCGACACATCTAGTTGTTTATACATAGGAACAGGTTTACATGCATAATGCACTCTGGTATGTAATTTACTAGCAGTAGCAACATTTAATGTTTTGAATTCACACTCATTACATGTCTTACACATTCTTTAACCAATGCCAGTCATAAGAGAAGTAAAGTCATTTGTGCAATACATCCCCGTCACCAGGATTAAGTACTTGGTAATAAATATAGTAAACAAGTTTACAATCTTTGTAATGAAATATCCTACATTGTTATCTCTCCATAGGTACTGGAAGATGTCCAGTTGTGTGAAAAGGTGTCTGTAAAGAAGAGGGGGTGAGTATACCAGTAACAGCAGGAAAACTTTTGTGTGATTAAATTATAAATACCTGATCATAGAAGCAAAATGTACATATTAATATTAATACTTTATTTACAAGGGCCATCATTTTTTAGCTTGTTGGAAAAAAAATTCTGGAGAGCTTATACCAAACCTCCGGCATCTGTGTCGGTGTCCGTAGACACCCCAGGTTAAAGTTTTTTGTCAAGTCTATAACTTGGCAACCACTGACCCTATTGCTTTCATATTAAATATTTGTATGGTATTGATTGTTATTAACCCCTTCCCCATGATTTAGGGATCCAAAGGTCAAGCTCACAGGCCTCATGAACAAGTCGGGTTAAAGATTTTTTGTTAGGCTCATTTTTCCATTGCTAATGAAGACATTTAAATTAAACTTAATACCCTGATGTACAATGACAATGCCCAGCACAGGTAATAAAAGTTTTTACCATATTTTAATTTCTGGACCAGTAATTAGCACTTCAAGTACAAACTTTAAACAGATCCCAACCCAGCTCAGGTTAAAGTTTAGGGATAACTCTTTATAACTCAACAACCACTCAACATATAGCTTTCATATTTCATATATGTATTGTATAGGGGATTAGGAATCCCACATATAATTTTGGGGTCAAGGTCAAGGTTTTCCTGAATGCCCTGTACTGGCGAGCACTGTTGTTCTCAGATGATTTGTTATCATGAAGGAGCTATCATGACCATCGTTATTTTAGGTTTCATAACCTTCTAGTAGACTGAGATAAGATAAAATGTGCAAAGCAAGTACATGCAACATTTGAGCACCCAAGTGAAAAGATGGCCCTTGTGTTATGTTCAGAAAAAACAATAATAATTTATTATTATTATTATAATTATATAATAAATTTAAACATAAAATATTTTAACTTTTTTTGCTTAATCTCTATCATTCACTTATCATAAAATGAAAAGTAAGTTTTTCAAAACCCAAATAGCAATGTGAAAAAATGAATATAAGATGACTTGTGGTCATGGAGTCATTTGCGAGATAATTTACAAATTGTAAAATATTGTATTTTTCATGATATCCTTGTTTATTTTGACAGGGGTGAGCGATGTCGACTGTACTGTATCAGGTTCCAGTTCTTACCGAAGTCTGTGTATGAGTCAGAGTACTGTTTAACCCCTCAGAGAATTCTGGGATACATGGAAAAAAGCTTTATAGTCACCCTCTGTGATGTTGTCAAGAAATGGCTTGCAGAACTACAGAAAGCCAAGTAAGTGTTGGAAAGAAGACCCAGTATATCTTTAAATAGTGAAATTAATAAGTTGAGATTATTAGCGAACTGGATTCTGTATCATTGAAACCCCGTAGGAAGCATTAAGGTATCATAATTGTTTGAATCCCCTATATCAAAATTCAGTTCAAAAGTGTTCATTATTTTAGACCTGGTACCCAGATCTTTCTAATGGTATACATATTTTTTCACTTTTTTAAGGTAAAAAATTTAAAATTTCAGTGTTAGGCCAGATAGAAACATGATGGAGATAGTGTCATGTAGTTTATTATTAGTCCATTAAAAACGATTATTGTTACTTGGGGCTTAAAATAGTGTACCTTTTAAAAATTAAATTTCTTTTTAAATGTTATAAAATCATGAGAAAATGAGTTAAAGATCAATAATTTGTAAAACCATCAGAAAGGTCACTGTACTAGGTTTAAAATAATGTGTACTTTATGGGGTCTTATATGAATATAAACCACTTTTGAATTGAATTTAGATATAGGGGATTTATACAGTAATGATACCTTGATTCATTGTGGAGGTGTAGCATGGTGGGTTTGGCTTTGTGCTTTTTATCAGCTGTGTGATTACGGAGCATTAACATTAATATCATGCATTTTTGGTTCTATTCTTATTAAAATTAGTCATAGGAACTCTTTTGTTTTCTTTGAATTTGTGTCTGATGTTATTCTCACTTCAACTGATGTTTCTTTTTACTAATTACTGAGGTTTGGAAATACCCTGTTACCCCTTTCACACCCAAATGGTTTTAAAACCTTTAGGAAAATGTAGATAAATAAGTTCAAACTGGTTTTGAGCATTCACATCGGCACAAGGCTGTAACTGGGCACCTGGCAGTCTTCCCACATGTGGTTTATTTGCATTTTTTATTTCACATTTGAAAAAAAAATGAGCATTAAGCCACCATGAAGTGGTTATACTTGTTTGACTCTGTTGCTGCTTCAAAACTAGGGCTAATCCATTTAAGCATGTTCACAAAGCACATCCATCATTTTAATAAATTTGCATCAGAAAACTACGTGAGTATGATTTAAAATACTTTGGATGAACAGAATTTGGTTGCAGAATGGTTTGTAATCATTTTGGATAAGCTATGTGAAAGGTGAATAAGACTCCAAGCTTATTCAAAGTTCAACACTGCTAAAACTTGTCGCATGGGTGCTGAACATGATAATTTGTACGAAGATCAAGAAGTGCTCAGCAGCTTGAACCATGGGTCACTTCTTCATTTGTGTTTCAGACTAATGACGTCAGGAACAGTGAGACCTGCTTTTGGTACCAGCAACAGAACAGGACGTCCTGCAGCCAATCATGAAGAGAATGATGTGTCAGATGATGATCTCCATGACGATGATGCCACAGCAACACGTAACCGTGAACGACAGCAGCAGGAACTGGATGGTGGGGAAGATGATGAGAAGAAGGAGATCGGAGAACAGGAAGAAATGCAGGGTGAGGAGCAGTTCTCTTGAAGATCTCAGAAAATTACATACATTATATGAGACATGTTCCTGTGACACCTACCAACATATTATGTGTATGATGTCACTGTGAATGTGGACTGACAAATCTTATTGATGATAGTTTGGGTAATTTACTTTGCTTCATAATAAAAGGTGTAGTAAGTATCTTTCACTGATTGATAAACTAGTGAACCGATGATGTTGTATGATATAACTGTGATCAGTTTATCTAAATAATAATTTCCAGCTTTACAAAGACCCTTCAGAGGTATTCACAGGAGGAATGGCCTGGATTTATTCCAGTGAACTGAAACTTATGTGTTCCCTCCAATTTATTCTGCTTAAATGAGAATCAAATCATGTATAAAGGTACAAATTCTGTGGGATCATTGATATCATTGACAGTGCTGGACTTGTCTGACTTTATACTTCTGGGTGGCCTTTTCATTTTTGTATTCCTGCATTCTCAGCACCAATTAACCATACCCTCCACATACAGGTATACTTGTTTTATCCGAACTACAGTTGTAAACTTCTCATAACCATTATGTATACACTTATCATTATATACCTGTTGGTAATATGCCTGGCCGAGGTCTTATCATGGAAGAACAGTTTAAATAGTAAAATAATGTTCCAACAAACTGTGTGGTGTAAACATGCTCTGCTATGGTGTAAATATTTGACAGACAATCCCAGGAATTTGTCATATGATTTTGTACCAGTGCCTGGCATGTTCAGAGTCCATGCTCTGGTCTTTCAGATTCAGAAGAGGAGGAAGAAGTGGTGGATGAGGCTGCTGATGAGGAGACCCAGGAGATGACATATACACTGGATGATGCAACACCTAGTGGAGGTAAAAAACACCGCAGGAGAAGCAAGCAAACAATGGATGATAAACGTGTACAGGTGTGTGGCTGTCTTACCTTGTAGTGCTAGATGTGACTGTAATCTTTGATCTGCTGCATTAACAATACTTCAGGTTTAAGTCTGGAAGCCGTGTTAATATCCTTCTTACAATTTTCACATGGTAGTGATTCAAACATGCGCAATTGACTGAACACATGACAATGGTCAGTCTATTGTTTTCTGTTTAGCAATGTTACTGCAAAACTCCTGTTTGCCAAAAGCAAAATTTAATCAATTTTTTTTTATTGAATATTCTACAAAAAAAATGTATTACCCAGGTTGATTTCATAACATTTTATTTCTTATAACATAGGGGATTAGAAGTACAGTTAAAATTATGACACTTGATACTAATTAAATAAATAGTTTCTTCACTTGTAGTTTAGATGGATTAGGTCTGTAAACTTATAAATACAACTATTTCTAGGCTTGTGGACTACCATCATTGTTTCTCATATGATTAATCATAACTTTTTCTGCATGTTTTGGTAAAACATTAAGAATGGCCTTGTGGTGATCTATTGTCCCAGCCGAGTATCATTCCCCATTGGTCACTTATAATTTTATAGTTTTATTAGCTGGGTAAAGAAATATGAAATAACTGAACAGTATTGAGCAAAAAGATTACTAAATTGTTTATTATGTTAGATTTCTGTTATTCTATTTCATTTTAAACATTACAGAATGTTCTTCTAAAAAGCAGTATGGTACAGGATTACAAGTACGACCCTGACGAGGAGCTGTGGTGTGAAGTTACACTGCAGGTAAGACACAGATCAGACATGTATATTATTATGTATGGCTGAAACTGTGTCCTAAATGATTAATTGTATCCGCCAAAACAAAGTTTTGCGGATACTATGTTTTTGACCGGCTCCTCTGAGACCACTGGACATATTTTTCTGTAACTTGACCCCATTATCAGGTCACATGTTAACTGGTGCCTAACCCTTTTGCATTGACCTCTGACCTTTCATCTCTGTAGAACGTCTGTATGTGCGTTGGTTGGACTTATCCCCCTGAAATTTTGCATGTGTATACCTCCTTGATAGTTCTTGATTTTATGAAAGGTAGTGCCACCTACATTCTTGTTAAAGCTGCAGACATCCTTGCTAATATCTCAGGATTGGTTTGACTTATCCTCCTGAAATGTGGCATGTGTATAGATCTCAAATAGCCCCTCATCATATGCAAAACTGGTGGCTCCACCTGCAACCATTTTGCACAGCCGCAGTCTGTTGTCTGCTGTGGGATAAAATCACTCATATCTCAGCAGAGGTTTGACTTGTCAGCCTAAAAGTTTGCATGTGTATACATCTTGGATAGCTTTCTCAGTTTTTTGGCAGTTGGCGCCACCTTCATTTATGTTTATGCTGCAGACATCCATGCTATATATCTCAGGACTGGTAAGACTTATTGGCCTGAAATTTTGCATGTGTATAGATCTGGCATAGCTCTTTATCATACACAAAACTGGTGGAGCCACCTGCAAACATCTTTAAACAGCGTCTTTTTGTTTGACTGCCATGGGATAAAACCACTCATATCTCGGCAGTGGTTTGACTTATCTGCCTAAAATTTAGCATATTTATACACCTTGGATAGCTTTCTCAACTTTGTGGCAGGTGACTATCTGTATTCTAGTTTAATATCAACTGCTCTCATTAATTATTTTATGTCATTTGAAGTATATGTTTTAGATTTCGTAATTAGAATATGAAATATATCAACATCAAAGCTAAGCCTGTTTAACCTGATTGCTTTTCCTGTCTGAATATGATAGGATTTATTTGCTTAATCATGCATTTCAGCCTCTGAGTGCATTTATGTGAGAAAAATATGGTACTGTTGAAGAATTCCAGAATGAAAGAACATTTTTAATCATGTGTTACATGAGAATGTATAAGAATATATATCCCATGTCAGCCCTTGTTTTGTCATGTGTTATATGATGATGTTGAAATGTAGTTTCCATAAACAACCTCCTGTATATTTTGTCAGTTAAGTCTGTCAGCTCCACGTGTGGACATGGCTACCCTTGTGGAAGATGCCTCTCGTAAGGCGTTAGTCTACCAGACCCCAGGAATTAAACGGGGCATGCTGAATGAGAGTCGCAAGCTTGGTGAAGAGGGGAAACTGAGGTTACGAACAGAAGGAATAAATATACAGGTAAATTGTCAAATTAATAATTACTTACCAAGACTAAGTTATAGAAATCCCAGTAACCTCTTTTTTTGCTTTTGTCAGTTTTCATTTGCTTAAAATTAAACCAAAAGTACTATTTACACGTGTGAAAAATTATGTAATCAGATCTTTAGTTCTTTGCATAGAGGACAGGTGTCACCACTTCTGTTTTTCTCTCTCTCTCTCTGGATCTGCCTTCACCAGTATTTCTCCTTATTAGTCTTTAAATATATTGAGTTGCAATGATCCAAATAAAACAAGAGACGCATCAGACTATATTATTTACCCAGAATTGAATGTTTTGAATATTTCTGGCTCAATTTAACTTTGTTATGTTTAATATTGTGAAGATGAAATAAGAATGACAATCTCACTAAAATTTTGTTTGATATACATATTTCAGGAGATCTACAAATACTCAGACATACTAGACTTGAGCAAGTTGTACACTAACGATATCCATGTCATGGCGAACACATATGGCATCGAAGCAGCAGCAAGAGTTATTGTTCAGGTAAACCTATGTCCAGCAGTCAGACTGGAATCCCTCAGATCAAAAACTTTATCTCTCCTTAAATTTTGATGTTAGTCTTAATTATGTTTTTCCCTCAAAACACATATGTATATTGAATTTTAGCTGTTTTTTTGGAAGGTAGTGGCATAATAATTTTATCAGATGGAGAATATTTCCTCAGGGCATTGGCTATAATTAGTAAATTTAAAAATATAAAATATTTAAACAAAAAAAATCTAAAATGTTATTTAGTTAATCCAAGGGTTTTACAAGTTATTTGGCCAGCAATAATTTTTTTAAAATCTATGTTATATATTCTAATCAGTTGGCATGTTCATGTTATAAAATTATATATTTCTGGTTAACTGGTCAAATAAAACACACATTTGATCAGATTTTTTCATAGGAATATTATATTTTGTAATAGATAGTCTGGTTTCATGACCTGGAGTTGAATACCATGTTTTACTCTTTTATTCCAGGAAATTCGGGATGTGTTTGCTGCCTACGGCATCACCGTGGACCCTCACCATTTGTCACTGGTATCAGACTATATGACATTTGAGGGAAAATACAAACCGTTCAACAGAGTTGGGATCGAGTCTAATGCTTCCCCACTCCAAAAGATGAGCTTTGAGACAACCATGCATTTCCTACGCAATGCCACTATTACAGGCAAGTCAATCAGGTTTCAATTTTGTTAGTCAAACTAGAAAACTGTTTTAAGTGAATATTCTTTTTTTGACGCTTCAGATTATTTTTTAAACCTTTATTCCCTGACATTATAAAGTGCATCCACAATCCACAGTTCCCAAAATACACCTACCACTGACCTAATCAGTGAGCTGAACAAGGTACTAGTATAATATACTGAATTAAACTAGAATATTATTCTGACAACATTTTTCTTAAACTTTCATGAATCATTCACCCTGTATCTATTTTAGATGCTGTGAAACAAGTGGTTGGGGGAAAAACATTTCCCAGTTAAATTAATTTCATTTTATCCCAGTAGGTGGCACTAAACACATCATTTCAAGATTACTACTATATAACACACTTCAGCTTTAAATGAAAATTTATTAACTAAAATGCCAAGTGCCAATTAATGCATTTAGGTGATCCATTTACGTACAACCTTGAAGTCACAACACAGGATTTTTTTATAGTATACTCTCTCAGTTGTATGCCTAAAGCGGATGCTATTTTGTATGATAATTTAAGGGGGCAAAATTCAGCACTGCTTTGGTCACTGGACTGATTTTTAGCTCAGCTGACTATTAGTCATCTGAGCTATAGTCGTGGTCCTTTGTCCGTCGGCTGTCCGTCCGTCCGTTAAACTGGCACGTTTTGAAACCGTTAGACTTACGAATCAGAAATTCTGCATACAGTTAGATGTCCCCAAAATCTCCTACCATACCGAAAATTGGGTCATTAGGACTTTGTTCCTTCGAGATATTAAGGAAAAACCTCCATTTTCCATAAAAAAAACATTGCTACACTATAAGACTGCCTAATATCAAAACCACTGATCTGATTTTAATCATAGTGAATATGCATATTCTTCCATACATTTTCTATGTACATACCAAAAATAAGGTCAGTATTGCGTAATTTGTTGAAGTTATGGGCCGGAACATAATGCACCTCATAAATAATTAGGAAATATATTAACTCACATAACATAAGAATGGCTGAAGCTAGAGACTTCTTTTCAGGGATATAACTCCATTTTATCAAGTTTCAGTTGTATACCGAAAAATTAGATCTGAATTTTTTCAAATTTTATAAGTTATTCGCATAAATATGAAATCAGTACCTAAAATTTTGCCCAAATTTGGGCATGGCACGTTTTTTCCCAGTAAGTACTGTTGGTTTAATTTTCATATCATGCACACGTAAGGATTTCAGCTTCTAAATTCTGAAATTGGAAAGGAATTGACCAAAAACTGTAGCTTTTATAACATTTTTTATGAGACCATGTCACACCTAGGCTGTACTGAAGCCCCTCTATTTGTCCCCATATTGACCTTTCATGCTTGAAGCGAGGCATATACTGCAGCCAGCCAGCTCTTGGGTGGCCTCAGCTGGATAGAGCTATTCAACCTCCTTCTTCTTGTAATTGTTTGGCCAAAAACATAACAATAAACAATAATTTTAAAAAATTATTGGTTTACAATAACAACTTTAAGAAAAATAAATGGAAAAAGAATTTTATGGTTAATGGGTAACAGGGACCTTGCATTTACTTATGTTTTATGGATCTTTCATGGATTGCTGAAAATATATTTCAAATGACACCATGCAGTCACCATTGAGTATTTTTTAATTTCAATCATAAAAATGAAAAATAAATAATTAAATAAAATTGTTGTTTACTATAAGGGATTATGTGAAACAAATTAATGATAGACAAGGATGCATTTGATCATTTTAAATATTCTAAATTTCCAGGTCTTTTCCAGGTGTTTAATTTGTTGGGTTTTTTTTATTACAAAATTTAAAAAAAAATGAAATATGTCAAAAATTTAAAAAAATTACTCAGACAAGTGCTCATAAAAGATGTCAATATGTTTGAATAATAACATTCAGACTCATGGCTGTATCAGCTTTACATGATACTGGGTAAATAATCAAAATTTATATTTCTGATAACTTTATTTCAGTTAAAAAAATTAAACATTCCCAACTCCAGTTTGCTCCTTGTATAATATATTGGTTTGTTTTGATCCTTGGGTTATTTTTAACACATGTATTAGTTTCGTAGTAGAGATTATTTTCTTTTTTTCTGATACAAATTAAAAAAAAAATAAATAAATTTTTTTTAAATGTGATAAAAAAAATCAGGTCTTAAAGACAAATTCTCATTATGAGGTCTGTAATGTTAATAATTGTCATAAGTGTCTTGACAGTGATGTGAAAGTATTCAAAAGTGAATATAATATTTTTTTATGAATTAAAGCCATAAAACCAGGTAGTTACAATCATTATTTAAATTTGTGAAATTTGTATTTTCTGGATTCTCAACTGTTTCGTTCGACTGAAACTGAATAAATATGAGACCTTGAGAGAATACTTTATAATTGTATTCAAATATGATTTAAAAAAAATTCAATAGTTCAATAATGAAAATTAATACAAATATTAATACAGGTAAAAAGAAAGAATTTGAGTGCAAATACTTTAAAAATGTATTCATTAATGTATTCATGAATATATTTTATAATTTTTATTTTAATCATTTATTTCATTTATATTATTAAAAGAAATCTTTTCAAATGTTACTGTTAATATTTTTTAATTAAAATTATATTTTGCCCAATAATTCCAATAAATTTTTTATGAATAGTTTAACTCTCATATCATTTGTGCTAGTGGTACTTTTGGCTACGGGCAACCTGAAATTATTGAATAACAGTTAACTCCTTTGTAAAAAGCATGCATGATAATTAACATGACATACAGTGGACATTTATTTCCTGTTACTAGTGTTAGTGGTGTTGATTTAATTTTCACAGCATGTACACATAAGCATTTCATCTGTTAAAATCTGAAATTTGAAACCAATTGATCAAAAACTGTAGATGTTATTCAAGTTTTCAAGCACCATGCCTTGATTGTTTTCATCCAGTCAGTGAAATGTGTGCTTGGGCAGTATTACATAACTGGTTCAACTTCTGACCTAGCCACTGCCTCTGTGATTGTCTGGGTCAGGCAGTAACTACCAGAGAGCCTCTCTCTCTCTCTCTGGCAGTGTAGCTCTCTCTCTCTCTCTCTCTCTCTCTCTCTCTCTCTCTCTCTCTCTTGCTCTCTCTCTCTCTCTCCATGACAGTCTAACTCACTCTCTCTTGCTCTCTCTCTTTCTCTCTCTCTCTCCCATTCTCTCTTACCCTTAAGCCTCCCATTCTCCCTGCATCCCATTCTGTTGACAGGTACTATAAACCAGATTAATTAGCTATGAATGTTGAAGCAATTTAGAAATGTGAATCAACCGAAATATTCATATACAGTCAAGCCCGCTTATTGTCATATCGGTGGTGCATGCATAAATTATGATAATAACCCGGATGTGACATTATGCGGGCTTCAACATCGATGTCCTTTGGAGTCATAGAAAAGCGTTATGTCTCAAAAGATATTAAATAAATCGTCAATAAAAAGGAGAAAGAAACGTTTATGAATATTTTTATTGCACAACGGCATATCAAATTACATTTATGCGCACCTGAAAATTTATTTCCTGTCAGCTTTGTTCCGCATGCCGCAAAAACTGACATAAATCTGACTTGCCAACAGAAAGAGACTTAGCGTCTGGGTCATGAGGTCAAATGTCTGGAAATATGCGGCACAGTTATAACGTTATTTTTAAGAAGCTTTTTTTCTAGATAATTCTTTCCCCGACTTTTGCATTTTATTTTCCAGATATAATATTAATGACTCATACTTCCATGATCTTCTTTATGATAGGACTATTTGGGGAGCGGACATCGTAATGCCATTGTCAACTTTCTGAAGTTCCGCCGCGATTGAGGTTTTTGACCGGGTATCTCCTCCAGTGCTCACAAAACCTCCAGCTTTTCATGGACCCTTAAAGGGGATTTCCAGTCGTCAGGAGAGTATAGAGCTCGTTGCTTCATATCATCTCAGTGAAACGTCACTGAGGTGTAAACCGCGGCCTTTTAAAGGCCAGGAGTTCTTTCGTATGATATGTGATCGCAAACATCGCCCTTGTTTACGTACAAAGAAGCGCAATGATCAGGATTACCGCAGTATTGTACGACGTTAATTAGCTAAGTGACGGGGAGTGAACTGCATGCATCACTACATTTGCCCGCCGCACACAGGTGGGAGATGCTATCGTTTGATACGCCTGACCTATTTCAGGCTCTTTGGCCTCGTTGATCGCCGTGTCGGGGCTTGATGTGATATTAACTGCGAACTGGTATCATTGCCAATGGTTCCAAGCATGACAATAAACAGGATTATGACAATATTCCATGATATTAAACGGTCAGGTTTACCATTGTTTATATAGGAAATGGTTTGGGATTTCAGATTTATATGACAATAACCGGGATTTTCTATTAACTGATATGACACAAAGTGGGCTCGACTGTATATATATATGTTATACTGTAAATGTGTAGTTACATTTTTAAACCTGGAAAAAATGATGTATTGAAAAAAAAGAAATAATGGCAAATATTGTTAATTTTTCCTGGCTCAGTAGAATAAGAATAAAAATGATTTGCTTTAGTTCTCCACCTTTCTGCCTGCTTAAATATTTAATAATTATGAATAAACATTTTTCTCTGTAAGCACTTGAATTCAATTTAATATCCTGTATGAATATGCAAGGGTGCTGTAACTCCCACCATCCCCTTCCCCCACCCCATAGAGTCCTTGCTCTTTGGCACTGTGAACAATAGTTCTATTGCTTTTCCATAAAATTTAATAATTAAAGATAATATATACAGAAAGACTGAGGCATTTTAATTCCCATCATAACCCCCTCCCCCTGTCAATCCTTCCACCTGTTAAGTGGGGACTTTATGGCTACTGTATACATATGGTAAAATAGAAAATAGGTTTATTAAAATAATTGGATCTCATTAAACAAATCTGTAAACTGTTGAACTGTCAACAGCTTATCAAAAAGGTAACCAATGGAAACACATGGTCAGATCTCAAAATATTATTTGCAACAATTTCTTCAATTATATCAACCAACCATGGCCAAGATTTCCTTTTCCGATTAGACTTTATCTGCTTTTCAAAATATTTTAGATTTTAACTTTTCAGGTGTTTAAGTACTGTTGAATGCTCCATCCCCTCTCTCTTTCTCTCTTTCTCTCTCTCTCTCCTTTTCTCTCTACATCCACCTCATAGCTGCCCTCACTGTTCCCTTCTCTGAGCCCCATCCCAATAGCAGCCTCAGTAAACAAGAACAAGATGAATCAAATATATTCATACTTTAATATTTTGTATAACTATTCGTCCATAGGTACCTATGTACATGCCAGAAATTATGTCAATATTGTGTAATATGTAGACATAGTGGGCATCACAATAATGTGCATTGTCAAGACTGAAGAGATATTGTGTCATACAGTAACAAATTCATAAATCCCCTCATCAGCATAGTAAATCATAACATCATATCTGTCAAATTGAAATCTTGCAGACTTCCATACACTATAGATCCTTCAACAAATAGCCTATTCATCATTCTACTACTGCTTATTACTGCTGTCATTGCATTCATAATTGCGCAGATATATCGCAATGTTTAACCCCTCCTATATAAATAAAAAATAAACCACTATATTTAACTCTATTAATCCATCAGTCAGGTTATTTCATTTATTATTTACTCACATATTACATTACATTCCTTTATAATAGCCCAACATGTCCATAATATTCATAAGCTTTATCTACTCGATATAGTATCACAATGGAGAAACATTTATGGTCCAATCACAATCAGCTGAGTGCCGTGACCCATGGGTCCCTTGTTCCTAGCTGAGAGAGGTTGTGACAGAATGTTGCAACATTGTTGTAAAATTTGACTGTTCTTTGTACCATTAAATGATAGATGCTATTAACATGTTTTACTTATTTTCTTTACAGGTGCCAGTGATGATCTTAAGTCCCCGTCTTCCCGGTTGGTCGTGGGTCGTCTCGTCAAAGGTGGCACCGGAGCATTTGAGCTTCGGCAGCCGTTTATGTAGCATCTACCTCACATACTCAGGTGTTCTCCTGTGACAAATTTATAAAGCAGCTTAATGTTTATATCAGAATCATGTGCTTAAGATACTGAGAATCAGTACAAGAGCAAAAGACTCTTGTTTTGTTGTTCATGATAATTTTGCAGAATTACATTTTTGTTGATGGTTATATTACTGGTCATACTCACCAAATTAGATTACAATATGTGAAGCGGTATTTATTTGGTTGCAATGTTATGGACTCTTGTTTAAATACTATATTTTGTTGGTTAAGCTTGATAATCTGTAATTGTTTAATCTAAATTGACACGAAACATCCCCCATATTTACAATTTAAGTTAACCAATTGTTGGTAGTATCATTTTCCCCGCTCGCACATGAAGAACTACAAATGTTGACAGTGATGTTAATAGTCAATCTTGTACCCTAACATAAATGATTCCAAAGTCAGCAATTTTCTTATCTATCAGCAGTCACCACTCTTGAATTTCAAAATATTTCTTGTCCAATATTTTTGTATGATAGTCACTTGTTTATAAATAAATCAGCATATATTAATCTTGTGTATATTTATTTTATACCCAGTCTGTGCGTCTGTGAGATTTATGACATTTGACTGTGAACCAAGTTCCTAAAGTATTTAGCAACTTTTAACATGTTGATGGCATGTTCTGTTTGTTAGGTCAGGAGACGATACTTTGTAATATAATTAAATTACATTGTCTTGAGATACAATCCACTCTCACATGTTTGGTATTTATGTATTCATGCCAAGCATTTAGTTCCTTCCAAGTAGGGTCAAAGCTTTCCTATTGGCTGTAAAATTTGTGCAAAACAGAAGCAAATTTTTTAATTAGTCATGGTACTCACAATTTTGACAAACATTGTTGAAGCAGAATGATCCGCCAGAAATCACTCCTTTAAAGTTTTGCACCAAAAGTGGAGGAGTCGCGGTGCTCAGCACACCACTAATAGAGGAGTCATGGGGCTAATACACAAGTCTTTAGGATTAGAATTTCCATATCCATGAAAAAAAAGTGTTTCTTTAAAAATGTCTTGTTAGGTGAATATAATTACCAAAGGTTGGGATTATTGTGGGATACGGATTTCTCAGTGGCACGACCATGTAATCCGATGTTGATGAAAATCTGTCATAAACTGTATAATGAGCTTCAAACGTGTCCTTTAAACATCTTTATTAAGGAGTACACTCTGTAAGCTCTGTTCACACTAATTAGTATACTAAAAGTCTTCACAATGACTAATTTCATTGGTATATAAAGGAATCCCAGGTTTGGATCTATATAATTTGCACTCGGTAAAACAACATCATGGGCACATCTTGTACACAAATACTGTAACACACTGTATAAGACTCATTTTGGAATTTATTTGCTCATAAATGAATTCAAATCACAATACATTGAGATCACATCTCCTTACATGAATTGCTCCTTAGATTTCTGTTCATGAGATTTTTATGGGGCACTAAAAGTTAAACAGTCCAGAGTTTATCATCAAAAGACGCTCAAGATGTCAATTCAACTGAATTTCTGCAATATTTAACACAAGATATGTTTTGTATCTTTACCCATTACATCTAGCTACATCAACTAAAACAATTCAAGTGAATATATAAATATTGTAAATAAATACTGTTAGTGTAACAATACTCTTGATCATTATAATCATACATAAAACTAACACAAATACTGATCATATAACTAACCTAAGTTTCAGTTATTATCCGTTCTATGGAAACCAAGCCAGTGGAATGTAACTTGGGAATATAAAGCTTTATGATTATCCACAGAAAAAAAATATAGACTTTGGTATGTGGGCAAATGGACAGGAATAAAACAATGTTCATTTGTAAAAAAAAAAAATACTGATAGGATACATGATAAAATAACAGCTCAGGCAGAACAGGAGCTGAACAGTGAATATCACAGATAACATGCATATTGAATGCACATATAGTAGTCATAATGTTTACTTCATACACAACCATTTCATTAAAAAAAAAGTATTGTTCTCCTTTAAAAATGTCTATCAAGGTCTACTTGTTTAAATCCATTGACATCAATACATGTAAAGGAAAGCGTGGCAGGGAGGTTCTGTACATGAGAAGCCCCGGAGTATGTGAGAAGCCAAACATGTTGAGCAAGCTTCACACAGCCCAGCCTGTAACAGAAATCACTGATGACTGGAGCTGATACACTGCCACGCTCACATTCACTGTGAGTTTGTATGTGGATTCATTAATTATTACACAGCTTACATGTAACAATAGCTCTTTGCACATACTGCTTCCATTATGCTATATTGGAAACCCAGTGTCCTGGTCAGTAGCTTACTCTGGTCCCTGGCTTTTACATTGTAAAAGTTAAAATAACACTGATGACCCTGATTGAGAAAATACCTGTAGAAAAGAATAAGAAAAAGAGATCCAAGGAAGTTGCACCTTCTCTGTACAATACATGACAGTATGATGGTAAATGAT
This sequence comes from Sipunculus nudus, assembly GCA_026874595.1. Lineage (NCBI taxonomy): Eukaryota > Metazoa > Annelida > Sipuncula > Golfingiida > Sipunculidae > Sipunculus > Sipunculus nudus. The sequence continues at coordinate 86,954,362 of CM049309.1, read as the reverse complement.
GCAAACAACTCAAAACTGACTTTCTGAAATGTTGAAATGAAACTACGGCATCTGTTGAAAGCAGTGCTTTTTCACAGATTAAAAATGTAAGGGTCATATATGTTCTCTTTTAAAGTGCAGTGATTTTTAACTTGCAGATCTGAATATAATTTATCTTGGCCAGATGAGTCATCAGTGGCCCAAGTCTATAAATAAGTCAGAACTGTTTAGCGGCTTCACTGAAGTATAAGTTACTTGTCTGCTTCATTTTTATTTATTAAAACTGTTTAAATCAATAAAGATACCAAGTGGTACACTGAGCAGTTCCTGATCTCTTTCAACCAAGGCCTTAAATTTATTCTTAAACCACTCAAAATTAACATCTCCCATCAAAACATATTCACTTTTATTAATATAGTTTTATGATAGCACAGATTGTGTGGATGACCATGGTTTACTAAAAAAACAGCCCATGGCAATTGGCACCTGTTGAAACAAAACTACAGGACACTACCCATTCACAGCTTATGATAATATTGCCCTACATAGATGTCTGATCATGTACATTAACTAGAAGCACAGTTATTAACACATGATTTGTGTGTATGTAATATGTTCTGACCTAGGTATCTACATCCAGATTGTGTGTTTGTCTATAGACCAGCATCCATTCACATTCACCCAGCGTGTGTGTGTATTTATCTCACAGATATGGGTATTAAATCCCAGCATTCATGACTGTGTTTATGTGTGTGTGTGTACTTTCAGACACCAGCATCATTGACATTCACCATGATGATCCAACATCCACAACCAGTTAATTTGTCCAATCTCACACAGCAGACAGTAAACTTCCACTGGTCTGATTTTGAATGCTGAACAAATGAATACTTTACATTAAGTATGGGTAGTTGTCAATACCATGAGTATGCCACATCAGGATATCCCTGACACAGACAGATATTCTATCTCTTCATTGGCTGTACTTGCATGCACTCCCATATGTCATATATATATACTAGTATCTATTGCTTATGGACAAAAAGATTAAGGTAAGGTTTTCTCATCTGACAGGCCTGAAGACAACTCATTTCCTTCACAGACAAGATAGGATGCCTCCTGTGGTACCAGATAAAACAAGTCTGAGCAGTACAGCTGCTGTGGTTAACGTGTCCCCTGTACCCGATGAACTTTAGACTCGCTGCCAGAGGGTTACACTGTGGTCTCAGTGCCGGCGGTTAAATCTTGATGCAGATGAATCACCCGGGTAACTAGTGGTTGAATGATTTGGTCTGTCATACAGGATTCTGTCTCTGAGCAGTCTGTCACTTCTGAAATTAAATGAAAAAAGTTTATTAAAAGATCTGTTTATCAGGTTTCTGTGATTGATCAGTGTTCCTGCTGTCTGTGTTTGTGTAGGTCCTCATGAGGTGTGGTCAGACACTCCTGGTGTTGTTTCCTGGGGGTCACTGCTGGTTTTATGTGTGTTGTTGAAACACCTTTAGACAGTAGCAACTGGCCTTGCTGCAGGCCTTTAGTTTTCTTCTCTCATTGTCTCAATCAGCCTTTCCTCAATAATTAATCTTATTGTTCATATCTTTGCATTCATGTTTTTGTGATCATCAACTATATTGCATCAGCTAAAATGAAGTTTTGAGAATGCCATGTTTTCAGTTTTTTTCTGTTGTGAAGGCATTTGTTTCCAGAGAACTAAAAATTGAGTTGATAGATCTTTTTGAAATCCAGCATCATTACAGGGCCACATGTGACCTAGTGCCCAACAAAGATAGGTGGCGCCATCTATTACCCTTTTAGGATGGTGTTCACTAGTGTGATTTTAGTCTCCCTTCTTTTAATCTGCCTTCTTCACCAAATTTTACAGACATACTTACCATATGACTTGCATGTGATTATTACCTGCAGGTGGTGCCACCTTTGTTGAACTACTTTCTGGGATCCAAATGTTCCTTCAGATAAGTCAGTAAGAACACTGCAGCCTTCAAATCATTGACAAGGATTTTTTGGGAGCATGGGGAATAAAGGAACACTGTTTATTTAATGAAATTATTTTCAAAATAATGTTCCATGGGGACTTGAAATTTGCTGATTGTGAAATTTTATCATTATCTTTTCATATACTATAGTCCGTTTCATCCCCTCATGTCCACCTGATTTTTGCTATGAAAATTTTTATTAGGTACATTTCAAGGGAAACAATTATAGTGTAGAGGAGAGGATTACAGAACCTAATTTTCAACTAGGTAACTAAATTCCTACCTTATGCCATATTTGAGTAACAGAATTTTCTGAAAATATGAGAAATCAGTCTACATTTTACAACATATCAGACCCATTTATGGCGGTCAAGGTCATTGGTCACATGCAAAAACAGCCTCAACTGACAGCTGCTGATTGGATGATCTCATGTAAACACTCTAAAAAATATAACCAGCTAAAACGAAGATGGCTACTTATGGAGGGACACACCATATCTGCCAGATCATGATAAAGAGACTTAAATGTTGTGAAACATTAACGGGGTATTTATTGTAAAATTCTTAACTGCCATATTAGGTTGTCACTTCCATATATTGTTTACTTTGAAAATATTGAAAAACATAAACTTTTAAGTAAATCATCTACAAAAAACAGGTGGACAGCAGGTGGTGAAATTGACTATAGTATGGTGTGAAATCTGTTACCTTTTATTTCAGAAACTGCTGTACCAGTCGTTACCAATTTTTGTTCGACTGCTATGTGATTTTTGCCTGCAGAGAGCTCCACCTGTAGTGGCCTCTGCTCTGGGTGGTATATGGTATATTCTGTATATTCCTGAGCTCAATATCCGAACTTTAGCTTTCATATCATGGTCAACTCTATCTTAAAACATGAGAAATTAAACATGTGTGACTTGAATGGATCTAATACCACATTTCCTAGCAACAGCAGGAGCTGTTACAGTAAAATGCTATACAACCATAACAGCCACTTATTTCAGATGACAGCTGAAATAGCCTTTTTAAAGTTTGCCGGTTCCTTTGCATTTTGCATAATACTTGAGTCAATGTCAGAGTTGACCCTTAGGTCACTTGTTCAAATTATGTGTAATTTACAAACTGCCCCCCCCCCCCCACTCCCCAATCACCCCAAGTTATAAATGGTGTCATCTTAAGACCTAAACAGCTTATACTTAATCCAGTATTTTGAATTTAAGAGCAGTTCTTGCCACTGGATTTTGAATTTAAGAACGGTTCTTGCCAAGGTTTGGGGATATTAAGATATCTCAGATACCAGACTTTCCTATTAAACACATAATCGGGGGACTATTTGTACCTCAAGGTTCTCTTTTTCAGGGATAATAGCATGTATCTCAGGAGTGGTTCAATGTATTTGGCTGAGAATGGGCATGTCAACAGATCTTGCTATATCTCAGTATTGACTCATACTAGAGACTGGTTGCGACATCTACAACCATGTTTGCGTGATGTCCATCTGTGTGATTGCTTTGGGTGAAAACAGTTATATCTTAAGAGTGGTTCAATGTAATGGCCTGAAATTTTGCATGTCCATCCATCTTGGATACCTTTCTTGTAACATCATCCATGCATTTATCTCAGGACTGGTTTCACATATCTGCCAGAAGTGTTGTGCGAGTAAAGATCTTTGATAGCTTTATTTCATACACATGAATGGTGGTGCCGTCTACCATAAATTTGCTTTCTTTCATAAATCTGCTCCTCCTTGGATACTTTGGCATACCTAATGCCACAAACATGATACAAGGAGTTGCTTGACGACCACCCAAATTCTAGTTATTAATGTAGCCAAAGCATGCCCAAAACTGTGGATTCAACACTGGATCCACTAAACCCATCTTACACTCCTCAAACACCATTAACCATTTACTTATGGCTTCAGCATGGTAGACATGGTCTCACCTACACAGGTAATCAAAGCTACTGACAATGATGATTCATCTATCTGAACTGGGCTGCTGACTGGTATCAAAATGAAATGCCAGAGGTTGGTAGTTAAACATCAGACATTACACAGGGCCTACATTCTGCTGATCATATAGGTTAAATGACACACACGGTTTAAATTAACATTACTTGAGCCAGAACTATAATTTTGTGATGTAAATTGAATCCATATGAATCCAAAGATATGCTGTGATACATATTTTGAGGTATTTTCCCCAAATCTAGCTAAATTTTAATGAAAAAAAATCATCATGGTACAGTTCGGCAGTTGTCAATCATTCTCAGACTGCTGCCTCAGTGGAACAAGCCAGACACATAAAACATAGGACCTTCTTGAAAGAGGCCGACAACAAGTGAGTAAGCAGACCACATCAAAGTCCCGATGCTGCTGGTCTCAATAAGAGCAAACAAATAATAAAATATTGATTACTCAGCTCATGGTTGATAAACAGGTGACTCCCTTGGAGACCGGATAAAAAAGCAGGAGGTTGAACTGGGTGACCCTGACTAATCGGAAATTACACAGCTGAATCGGAAGACCGCCAGAAAGAGTTAACACAGCCAAACTGAGCTAACTGTAACTGTGATAACACAAAATGACAGCAATCAATATAACGTTGGGCTAAAAATGCCGTAACATGGAAAGACTGCCAGTGGATTTAGTTTTTGTTGTTCCTGTTTTCTCCCAGGCCCTTTTCAAAATATCCAAAGATTTGATTAAGGAATTTTAAAAAAGGCAACATTTAAAAGGACCAAAGGCCTGGGGTAAAACTAAAGGAGGAATGAAATAAGATTTTCCACCAACAAATTATGTTATTTTAATGTATCAAGTGGAATACTTAATGCTTGAATGAATACAGGTATTTTAAATTGTATCAGGTGGCTTACAATTTTTTTCATATTTCACTTCTTTTTGTTTTTGCTTGAATATGTTTTAAGCCCACATTTATATAATGTCAACAATACAATGCTAGTTAGTATATATTAAAGTTAAACATAATGGAGATACAAAAGAAAAATGGATTGGTCCCCTCTGTTTCCTGAAACATAACTTAGAATTTAAGAATTAATGAATCAGAGGTAAGAAAGACAAACAAATAATGAATTACATTCATTACTGGAAGTCCTTGAAAGATTCCAAAGACCAGAAGTAGTATTACTACTTTAAAAGGTTTGCAAGACACAATCAATTAGAAACTAAATTAATAACAGGCCCCTTAATTTCTTCTTGGCAAATTCATGACCACTGCTTCATTGTGGCAACTAAAGCTGACATAAATGTTTTTTTTAAAGACCAATTCCAGCCCAGAACAAAAGTGCAGGTGTGAGCTGCAGGCAAAAGATTATAAATAGCTCAGTCAGACAACTGACATGGCAGCTGATTTTCATGAGGAAGAAGCTGATAAATACAGAGAATGTCAATTGCTAATCTGCTTCTTGTCATATATTGATGAAATCTCCAACTTAATTGGCTGTCTGAAATATTGACAGGATTTCTTACCAAGACTGAAAATCTGATGTGGTTTGACAAGTGTTCCATCACCAATCTTGAGTGATGAAAGTTTGATCATTTTGCGCTGTTTAATGCATCAGGCACCTTTAATTAAGCATTTATGCACCTGTTGGAAAGACTTCTTATGGCAAGAAATTATATGAATCTGACTTATCTTTTATATACATGACAAGCACTGCTGAATTTTGAACCATAACAGACAGAGACCTTCCATGATTGAAGCCATGGCTTTGACAACATATAAACCCCAGTGGTTTACATTTAAATCATTTTCTCTAACTCTGCATTGTTTGCTTTTAAATTGGTTGATAGCTACTTATTGTTTATAAATGTCATATTATTTACAAAAAGGGACTGTCCAAAAAAAATAACAAAATTACTAAATGAAATATTTATTCCAGAACATCAATGCTAAAATTATCTAGATTTAAGACTTTAATATTTTTAAATCACTTGAGATGCACCTGCGTAATTTGAAGAATGACACAATTCAATGTTCAAGGTAGAACTGAGTTCTTTATTCAATTTACAATTTACAGGGTGGGGGGTTAATCTTTAATTTTCAAAGAAAGAAAGGTCTTTATGACCATTATGAATAATCCAGAATTCCTAGAATTCAAAATTAACAAGAAGGAATATAAAACAAACATGAAGTATATAAAATTCATATAACATGCAAAAAATTGACATAAAGATATAAACATTGAGTACATAAAATACATATAACATGCAAAAAATGGACATAAAGATATAAACACTTCACATAAGAACAAGGTGTTTTTCTGAATCATCCACCTTCAGTTTGAAACAAGAAAACAAACTCCACATGATGGAGGGAGAGATATGGCTGTGTCTAATGTTTTCACCAGCCCCCTGGTGATGGCGCCACCTGTATCTTAAGGGAAAGAGGAGGAGGCATATACAATGCCAAAGGTTACAGTAACAATTATTTTAAGATAAGGGTATGATGCCATGTAATTAAGGTAGACCAAATTTGCTGGGTACTCAGAAATTTGTGAAGGGGACAACTGAATGTCTGTCTGAAAAAAAAAGTTATAATGAGCCACAATATTCTGGCTTCAAAGCCCCGTGTAGAAAAGTCAACTGACATGGGGAGAGAGATAGTGAAGGCTTTTACACAGAGCCTGGATGTTAAGCCCCTGTCACATTAGCACTGCGTACAACTTACGGGTGACAATTTTTGCTGCCCGCAGCTCCCTGCAATTGGCACGGACCTGGCAGTATCTCGTCCGTATCTTGTCTGGACTTGCCCGCAGGTGCACACAAAAGTCTGAATTGCCCGCAGCCAAGTTTTGTACATGTTCAAAACTTGGTCCGGGTAAGCTGCGGGAGTTTGCCCGAAAAGTCCATGCAAAACACCAGCAAGAGGCCTGTTGCTGCCCCAAGTCACAGGCAGTTAACCCGCTTGAAGAAAGTATGTTGACCATGGACCTGTGACTATTTCGCGCCAGCACGCGTCAGATAAGGGCATGGAGCGTGCGTTTTGCTGCGAAGGAACAGTGTTGGTACTGCCGACCTGCGTGTGTATCCCGACATTTCTGCGGGCATGGAGCGAGGTATACTAGGAACGTGAGGGCATGTTGAGGGCCAGTTACTGTCTTTCTGCTGGTAATCTGAAGGCTGGCTGTGGGCAAGTTGCGATTACTTCTGTACACACACAACTCTCGCGCCTTGCAGGCAACACTGCTGTATCTGGCCAGGAGCTAACATGGACTTGTCTTGTCTGTAAGCTCTCACGTGCCAGGCCCACATCACACAGAGCACACGCAAAAGCAAGGCCCACGCAGATTCCAAGCATCCAACAGGCATGTTCCACCCAAAACCTACCCAAATCTTGGCATGCCTGCAGAATTTTTCCTGCATGCAACAAAATTCATGCATGCTACAAGCCCGTGTGGCCCACGCAGTGCTAATGTGACAGGGCCTTTAAAGGACACTTTCAGCCTAACTCAGGAGACAATACTTCTGTCTAACTTGGTGCAATGGTAGGTGCAAATTACATAAACGAGGTTATAAACTGGTCAACACATGATACAGTTACAATTTGTTACAATTTGTGCCCTGTTAACAGACGACTGCATCTTTTACGGTCTATAAATAGAGGAAAAAAATCGTAAAAAATTGAAAAGAAACAGGTGGCGCCACCAGTGTGCAGAAACTGATGAAACATTCAAAGACCAATATATATGCAAAGAATCATGATGATCAATGCATTAGTTTTTCAGATACTTGAACTTTTGTATTAAATTTTCTATTATTTCTGGGGGTACTAAGACGCTTCATAGCTCGGAGGTTTTGGGTAACAGAGACCTAATTTTATGTTTCCAAAGAGACTTTTCATGGGCCTCTCTGCATGTCAAAATAGAAGATTCTAGGTCCAGTCATTACAATTTGTGCCCTGTTAACAGATGACAACATCTTTTAAGGTGTCAAAAATAGAGAAAAAAATTGTAAAAATTGAAAAATACAGTTGGCACTGCCAGTCTGTAGAAACAGTTGAAACACTCTGTGATCAATATCCATGCAAAAATCATGGTGATCAATGCATAAGTTGTTAAGATACAAGAGATTTTGTATCAACTATTTAGTTATTCTGGGGGGGTACTTCTGAGCCCATAGCTCAGACAATATGGATGACAGAGAGATAACTTCCGGTTTGCCGGATGCCCAGACAGACGACGGACAAAGAGTTATTGCCAAAGCTCAGATGACTTACAGTCAGCTGAGCTAAAAAACTAGTGAAAAAATCTATCTTTAGTATATATGGTGCTATGTTCATCATTTAAAATTGAGGAAAAATTTTGATCATAACTGCTGGTGTCAATGTGAAGGTAAGATATACCAGCTTTACTAGTGCCACTTTTGAACATACCTTTGGTGGAAATAAATGAAGTCTCTAAAACATCCAAAATGCAGTACCCCAGTGCAAAAATGCTCTCTCATAAGACCCTAACTCAAATAACACCTCCCCCCCCCCACCCCTTCCTCCCTGGGCAAATGCACATACAAACACAGACACTGAGTGTTGCACTGCTTGCTGTTTTTCTTGCAGTCATTCCAGTAAATAAATGTTAAACATTCTGTTGGAATCCTGCATGATTAAATCTTTACAAAAACAACATTATATATTGAAGGTACTGCTAGTTTTCATTTATATTTTGAAAACAATTGGCTGCATGATAGCCTACTGGCCTTGCAAGAGAGATCAACTGTAAACATGTTTGCTGCTGGCCTGTACTCTGGCCTTCTGTACAAAGCCTAATCATTCTTGTCTTTTTACTTTTCAGGGCAGTCTGAATAAACAACATCGCTCTGCCACCATCATTTAGGCCACACCAAAATTACTGTTCTACGTAATCACTGCTAGAATTTTTCATGAACCAATATTTTTGTTTGTGAATGACCACCAATTCCTTATTATTATGGCTGCTAATTGCTACTCTCACCTGAATTCATCCATAGAAACCATTCATAATAAGCACAGGTATAATCACAAATATATTAGACTTTTCAATGTATATATACACAATATCAAGAACGGTCACACTTTTAATCCTTCCTGCAAACTGACAAAATAAGAACAAAAATCCATATACTAGGCACAAAAATCTGTAGAAATTTTTTTTTTCGATGGCCTTACTTTTTTACTCCAGCTATTACTAGTAAGCCTTGCATAAGCTCCTGTAAGTCCCTGAAAGTTCTGCTCTAGGATATAATTAGTGTGGGCATTGTAGAGTACTGATGAGGTCTTTACCTGTCATCAACAGGATGGCGCAGAGGTTCTGAAGCAGCTCGAATGTCCTTTTCTCTGAACTTTTCCCGGGCGCTCTGGCGGCCGGGTTTAGGAGTAATGCTGCTGCTTGGTTTACTGCTGATGTACCCGATCAACTTGAAATAATCCAAGAATGTTCTGGCCAGATTTCTACCAAGTTTCATATCTGATGTTTGTTAAAGATTTGATCGTGTGATCCACTGGTCAGTATCATGGTGCTCCACTGTTGCTCACTATTAACTTTATTATTGTATCCATATAACTCACTGACACCAAAGAATCATGACACATCTGAAAGGTCATCAGTCTAATATAAGAAAACGCAACCTTCTGTGGCATCTAAGTTTATCAGTTCCCTAAACCTATTTATTTATTGCAATCTTATGCCACAAAATTCTAAAGAGGGTAATTTAGGGGATAATCCATGCATAATTCTTTGAATTCCAAAATTGAAATTAATAGCTCTAACAGATACAATATGATTAGACTGCCATTTCCTAATCTGATGATCAAAACCAGGGAAAACAGTAACAAACTAGATGTGTCGGAACGACACGAATGCCCCCGCCTGGGGAAAATTAGAAACATTTGTTAAATTTTGTAAAAAATTTTTTAAGTTCAGGAGGTGTTGTATGGTCAAAAGTAGGTCTACAAGGGCAAAATGCAAACTCGATCTGTAACGGGTCATTATCAAGCAACACACCAAAAATCAGGCCAGTATCTGCAGGCATTGTGAAAAAAGGTCGAAACGTGCATTTTTCATAAAAATTTCTGTCTTTCATAAAATGTTCTATGTTCAGGATCTGTCATATGGTCAAAAATAGGTCAACTGGGACAAATCGCGAACTCAATCTGTAAGTGGTCATTATGGGCCCACAGACCAAACATTAGGCCAGTACCTGTAAGCATTGCATTGCGAAACTAGAATATTAGCAAAAGCTGATAATAAGTTATAAATTTAAATTAGAGAGGTATGTACCATGTTTCATAACAATCCACCAAATGGTTCCTGAGATATAAGCTTCTGAGTGTTTTTGTATAATCAGCTCTAAAACAAAGAAAAATAGGTCAAGGTCACCCATCTTTGCACCTGACCAAGGTTTTGTTGATATACATCTTCACTGATGAAATAAAATTCCAACGGTGAATCCTTTTAGAGATATCCCGCTCACAAGGCCAAAATTGAAAAATCCGATAAAAATTGATTAAAAAATCAGAAATTGCAGGTGGTGCCACCAAAATTGTGCAGCACGTACAGACCATCAGCCCCAATGGTCATAGTAAGTTTTAGTGAAAATCCACACAATGGTGCCTGAGATATAAGCTTCTGAGTGTTTTTCTCTGATCAGCTCTAAAATGTAGAAAAATGGGTCAAGGTCACATTTTCAAACTTGACCGAGAATTTAACGATATACATCTTCACTGATGAAATAAAATTCCAACGGTGAATCCTTTTAGAGATATCCCGCTCACAAGGTAAAAGTTAACAGATGCGGGCCGGACGGATGCCAGACAGATGGACAGACAGACAGCTTGGTTGACGACAATAGCCCATCAGCCTATGAGCTGAGGGCTAAAAACGGCTGTACATGTACATTTGTCATGAAAATTTATATTTTTCATGAAATTTCCTATGTTAAGGAGCAGTAAAACAATCAAAAGTAGGTCAACCAGGACAAAACGCGAATTCATTCTGTAACTGGTCATTATCTGGCCACACATAAAAAATCAGGGTGGTATCTGCAGGCAATGTGGAAAAAAAGTCCGTACATATGCATTTGTTATGAAAATTTCTATTTTTCCTGAAACTTTCTATGTTCAGGAGCAGTCAAATGGTCAAAAGTAGGTCAACTGGGACAAAACAAGAACTCGATCTGTAACTGGTCATTATCTGCCCACACACCAAAAATCAGGCCAATATCTGCAGGCATTGCGGAAAAAAAATCTGTACATGTGCACTTGTCATGAAAATTTATAATTTTATGAAATTTTCTATGTTAGGGCACTGTCAAACGTTAAAAAGTAGGTCAACTGGGACAAAACATGAACTTGATCTGTAACTGGTCATTATCTGCCCACACACCAAAAATCAGGCCAATATCTGCAGGCATTGTGAAAAAAAAGTCCGTACATGTGTATTTGTCATAAAATTTCTATTTTTACTGAAATTTTCTATGTTCAGGAGCCGTAAAACGGTCAAAAGTAGGTCAACTGGGACTAAACACGAACTCGATCTGTAACTGGTCAATATCTGCCCCCTCACCAAAAATCAGGCCAATATCTGCAGGCATTGCGAAAAAAAGTCTGTACATGTGCATTTGTCATGGAAATTTATATTTTCATGAAATTTTCTAGGTTAAGGAGCCGTAAAACGGTCAAAAATAGGTCAACCGGGATGAAACGCGAACTCGATCTGTAACTGTCATTATCTGCCCACACATAAAAAATCAGGGTGGTATCTGCAGGCATTGAGGAAAAAAAGTAAGTACATATGCATTTGTTATGAAAATTTATATTTTACATGAAACTTTCTATGTTCAGGAGCAGTCAAATGGTCAAAAGTAGGTCAACTGAGAGAAAACAAGAACTCGATCTGTAACTGGTCATTATCTGCCCACACACCAAAAATCAGGCCAATATCTGTAGGCATTGCGAAAAAAAATCCGTACAATTGTTTGATTTCGGAATGACGGAATGACGGAAGGACGGACATGGGTAAAACTATATGCCCCGGCCACTTTGTGGTGGGGGCCTAAAAACTAGTATGGCATTCAGTAAAGTGCATACCACTGCCAAGGCAAACAATTCTTCTGAATCAATCCTTTCCCTTTACCTGGATTTGTTTAAAAATTTAACAAGGCTTACAGGCCTAATGCGAACCTGTACAATGAGATTACACCAGGTATAATGCTTCAATGCTGGACCATTAATTTTCAAGAACATGTGTAACATGTATATGAACAATGCAAGTACTAAACACTTAGAACAAGAAACAATTAAACAAACATCACTGCTGCAATTCTGGCATGGGTGCACAAAACAAAACTAGAATATCAGCAGAAGCTGACAAAAGCCCTCAGCCAAAAGAACAGTGTTTAAAGGTGGTAACAGTAACAAGTACTAAATATCTGTTCTGACATGGATGTATATCTGTACATGTCTCAGTTATAAATTTAAAATGGAGAGGTATGTACCATGATTCATAACAATCCACCAAATGCTTCCTGAAAATAAGCTTCTAAGTTTTATTCTATTATAAGCTCTGTGACCTTGAAAAGTAGGTCAAGGTCACCCATCTTCGAACTTGACCGAGATTTTGTCGATATACATCTTCACCAAAGAAATAAAATTCCTATTGTGAATCCTTTTAGAGATATCCCGCTCACAAGGCCAAAGTTGAAAAATCCAAGAAAAATTCATTAAAAATCAGAAATTGTAGGTGGCACCCCCAAACTTGTGCAGCAGTTACAGACCATCAGTCCCTATGATCATAGTAAGTATTGTGAAAATCCACCCCATGGTTCCTGAGAAATAAGCTTATAAATGTTTTTTCTATAATCAGCTCTAAAACGTAGAAAAATAGGTCAAGGACACCCATCTTTGAACTTGACCGAGATTTTGTCAATATACATCTTCACCAAAAAAATAAAATTCCTATGGTAAATCCTTTTTGAGATATCCCGCTCACAAGCCCACAGTTGAAAATTCCAATAAAAATTCATTAAAAATCAGAAATTGTAGGTGGCGCCACTAAACTTGTGTAGCAGGTACAGACTATCAGTCCCAATAATCATAGTAAGTTTTGTGAAAATCCACCAAATGGTTCCTGAGTAATAAGCATCTAAGTGTTTTTCTACAATCAGCTCTAAAATGTAGAAAAATAGGTCAAGGTCACCCATCTTTGAACTTGACCGAGATTTTGTCTATATACATCTTTACCGTGGAAATAAAATTCTGACAGTGAATCCTTTTCCAGATATCCCGCTCACAACGTAAAAGTTAACGGACGCCGGACGGACGGACGGATGGACAGCTTGGGTGACGACAATAGCCCGTCAGCCTAAGGGCTGAGGGCTAAAAACTAGAATATGGGTAGTCAACAAGCGACTACTTGTACCGCCTAAAACAGAGTGGGAAAGGTGAAGTGAGGCATGGATTGAGTGGCAAGGGGAAATAGAGTGAGGTGTGTTGCATAATAGCCTGGATGTCTGCAGCCAAAATGTGTATGTAGGTTGCGCCACCTTCCACAAAATCCAGAAAGCTGTCCCAGATGTATAAACATGCAAAATTTTAGGCAAATAAGTCAAATCACTACTGAGATATGAGTGATTTTAGCCCACGGCAGACAAACAGACGGACGCTGTGCAAAAATGGTGGCAGGTGGCGCCACCAATATTGTGTATGATTAAGAGATATGTGAGATCTAAAAACATGCAAAATTTCAGGGGGATATGTCAAACCAGTCCTGATATATAAGCCTGAATGTCTGCAGTGTATACATAAATATAGGTGATGCCACCTGCCACAAAATCGAGAAAGCTATCCAAGATGTATAAACTTGCAAAATTTTAGGCAGATAAGTCGCACCATAACTGAGATATGAATGATTTTAGCCCACGGCAGACAAACAGATGGACGCTGTGCAAAAATGGTGGCAGGTGCGCCACCAATTTTGTGTATGATTAAGAGCTATGCGAGATCTATAAACATGCAAAATATTTGCCCAATCGGTCAAATGGTTCCTGAGATATGAGCTTGGATGTCTGCAGCATAAATTTGAATGTACGTGGCGCCACCTGTCATAAAACAAGAAAGCTGTCAAGGATGTATAAACCTGCAAAATTTCAGGTGGATAAGTCAAACCATGGCCGAGATATGATAATTTTATCCCAAGGCAGATGAACAGATGCACGCTGTGCAAAAATGGTTGCAGGTGGCGCCACCAGTTATGCGTATGATAAAGAGCTATGGGAGATCTATACACATGCAAAATTTTGGCCCAACTGGTCAAATGGTTCCTGAGATATGAGCTTGGATATCTGCAGCTTAAATGTGAATATGTGGCGCCACCTGTCATGAAATCAAGAAAGCTGTCCAGGATGTATACACATGCAAAATTTCAGGTAGATAAGTCCAACCAATGCAGAGATATGAGTGTTTTTATCCCAAGGCAGATGAACAGATGGTCCCTGTGCAAAAATGGTGGCAGGTGGCACCACAAATTTTGTGTATGATTAAGAGCTATATGAGATCTAGATACATGCAAAATTTCAGGGGGATATGTCAAACCATTCCTGAGATATAAGCCTTAATGTCTGCAGCGTATACTTAAATGTCACCTGCCACAAAATCCAGAAAGCTATCCAAGATGTATAAACCTGCAAAATTTTAGGCAGATATGTCAAACCACTGCTGAGATATGAGTGATTTTATCCCACAGCAGACAAACAGACGGACACTGTGCAAAAATGATTGCAGGTGGTGCCATCAGTTTAGCGTATGATAAAAAGCTATGTGAGATCTATAAACATGCAAAATTTTTGCCCATTCGGTCAAATGGTTCCTGAGACATGAGCTTGGATGTCTGCAGCTTAAACCTGAAAGTAGGTGGCGCCACCTCTCATAAAATCGAGAAACCTGTCCAGGATGTATAAACCTGCAAAATTTCAGGTGGATAAGTCCAACCAATTCAGAGATATGAATGTTTTCATCCCAAGGCAGATGAACAGATGGATGCTGTGCAAAAATGGTTGCAGGTGGCCCCACCATTTTTAGTGCATGTTATAAAGCTTTCCAAGGACTACATTTGTGCAAAATCTTTAGCCTTATACCCGAGATATGTGGGTTTATGTGTGGAAACAGACACAAATGGACGCTGGGCAGAGAGGAAAGGTCAGAGGTCAACCAAAAATGAGGGCGCAGCAGTTCACATGTGACCGATCATAATTCCGAATTTTAAAAAATTCTGTTTGGAGGAGTTCTCCGGAAAACTTTGCAGCGATGGCGGCAGTGTCGCAACTCTGTTTTCGCGGATAGAATGATTGTAGCTGGCACAACCAGTCTTATATACAAGAGATATATACATATGCCCAATGTCAGACTGATATGTCAAACCCCTCCTGTGAAATAAGCAGGGACATACACTGTGCAAAAATTATTGTAGGTGGCGCCACCAGCCTTGTAAACTATAAAGCTACCCCATATGTATATACATGCCCAATTTTAGGCTGATGTATCAAATTCCTCTGTAGAAATAAGCAGGAGCATACAGTCAATGTAGGTGGCACCACCTGTCTTGTAAATGAGAATACCATCAAAGACGCATAGACAGGTCAAAATATCAGTCCAATTCATCAAACTTCCCCAGAGTTTGATGCACTGGGCTGACAAGGCTTAGGTGAGTAAGGCAGTTGCCCCTGAGTGACCTGTGACAAATTGCTGCCTGAAGCTACTGCACCGAGTGAACTCTTGACCTGCACCTGGCTAGACGGAGTAAACTTTTGACCTGTACCTGGCTGTACTGAGTGAACTCTTGACCTGTTGCATAATCTGACACAGTTGGCAGTCTATTAAACAAACTGGCCTCAGTATCATCAGTCAAAAAACGTTTCGCAGGTTTATAACTCATATAGGACGATACAGCAAACTGGCTAAGTTCAGCTTCCCGTAACTCAGCCAAAAAGCACTGAACCAAAACCATTTGAACAAACTTGAATTATCAACATCTGAGGATAATAAATGTGTGAGATTTAAGAATTTGGCCCAGTGGTTTTTGAGAAGAAGATTTTTGTAGCCACTTAGCTAACATGGGCTGTTATGGCATATGACTAAATTCAGCTTCCCATAACTCAGCCAAAAGTCACTGAACTGAGACCATTTGAACAAATTTGAATTATCAACATCTAAGGATAATTAATGTGTGAGATTTAAGAATTTGGCCCAGTGGTTTTTGAGAAGATTTTTGTAGCCACTTAGCTTACTTGGGCTGTTATGGCATATGACTAAATTCAGCTTCCCATAACTCAGCCAAAAGTCACTGAACTGAGACCATTTGAACAAACTTGAATTATCAAAATCTAAGGATAATTAATGTGTGAGATTTAAGAATTTGGCCCAGTGGTTTTTGAGAAGAAGATTTTTGTAGCCACTTAGCTAAATGGGCTGTTATGGCATCTGACTAAATTCAGCTTCCCATAACTTAGCCAAAAGTCACTGAACTGAGACCATTTGAACAAACTTCAGAAAGCACTGCCCTAGGATCATTTCTGTTTGATATTAAACAATTTGGCCATTTCGTTTCAGAGAAGAAGTTATTTGTAGCTGTCAGTATGATACGGGCACTGATGACCCCTGAAAAAAAAGGCCGATGCAGGTGGTGCCACCAATTCCTCAATGTTAGATATGACTCATGTGATCAACATTGGCATAAAATTTGGTGATGATAGCTCAAGCCATTTCTGAGATTGTAATTTTAGTATGCTTTTTTGGACAGATGACTAAGTTCAACTTCCTGTAACTCGGCCAAAAATCACTGAACTTAAACCAATCAAACAAACTTGAGAGAGATTGTTCCAGGAATCATTTCTGTAAAATATTGGACAATTTGGCTGAACAGATTCAGAGAAGAAGATTTTTTAAGCTTTTTTAGCTTTTTCCCTATAAAATCTAAGAAAATGCAGTTAGCCAAAAAAAAAAGCAAAATCTGATAGAGTTTTTTAGATGACTAATTTTATGCATAAAATTTCGTGATGCTAATTCTTGCCGTTTTCAAGATAGTATGGGTTAATGTACAGACGACGGACGACGCCACACCATCGCTTTAGTAACCCGGCAGAGCAAAAACTACAAACTGTCCAAAAAGTCAGACGTGAATGAGCAAAGTGAACTAGATTTAAATGCAAACAAATTGAGAATGTGGCAAAAAAAAATTTTATCTCTTCAATGCTTTAGCTAATCAGACACAAAATCATTAAAGTTAAAATTATACAGTGTGCAGATCTTTAGTGTCTTACATTTAATGTGTAGCATTTCATGAAAAGTTCCATTAAATGCAAAACAAGGCTAATCTGACTGGTTGAATTCATCTAAGCTCTAAAATTATGGCTGTCATAAGATGATTAATCAAGAAGATTAACAAGAAAACAAATGTGATAATCATGTGCATTATCAGACAAATGTGAACCCTGCCACAAAATACACATCATTCATTAACACTCACATCATCTAACTGCCACAAGAAAAAATTTGCTCGCCTGGCAAAAAAAAAAAAGTGTGGCTTCTGTGACAGCACCACTAAGAGAGCCTCAGGAGACATCACACATCAGCTCAAATAAAACCCAGCAAGGTACGGCAAGAATCACATTGAATCCACAGCCTTGCATGTCAGAACTGTGCAGCCTTCATATAGCTGCAGCATCTTTTTACATCTGCACTTAAGCAGCAGACACCACTGCTGACACTGTAATTGAATTTGAGTAATTTGCTGCTGGCATTCTTGCTAAGCTAGGAATGGGGGAAAATTGATGCAGGTTTTATCAAAGTCATGCTCCTTTAGTGCAAACAGATGCCTAGTTCTGAACTAATTAACTTCTTCATTGTGAGATTTTGATGAAAATTTACTTTTAATATCATGTTAAGTCCTATTTCCATCAAATTCAAATTAATCTAAAAAGTCACCGTGAATGTATTTAGTATTTTCCCATTAAAAAAAGAAAATCTTCCATTTATCTGTTAATTCTGTTTTATTGGGAGGAAGATGGTCCAAGGAAAAGAGGGACTGGAACTACCAGTCACAAGTTAAAAGTCACATGTGCATGATATATTTTAATACCTCAACCTGGCTACAAAGGTTCTTACTCTCATACCTGGCTCACTTTTTCTTATGTGGACTGTTACAAGCCATGCTGAATGGCTTTGTGTTTGCAGTACAAAAATAGATTAATGTCTCCCCCTATGGGCCATACCAAAACAAAAGGGGTAAAAATGTGCACTGTCTCAAAACAATTATTCAAAATTTTAGCAGATTTGACCTTGAAGATCAAGGTCATTGGTTTTCAAACTCCTCGGAAATTTGGGCAGAAAGAACTGGTGTGTTAAATTTGAAGGAAAAGTCTTCAGTACTTCTAAAGTTATGGAGGTCACAATAATTCTAGAATTGTACAGATCTGATGTTAAAGATCAAGGTCAAGGTCACCAGTATACATACTATTCTGAGAACTCAGTGGAAACAACTGTGTGTCGAATCTGAGGGAAAAATATGCAATACTTCATAGGTTATTGTGTTTACAAGACAATAACTATAATTCTGCTTATTTGACATTGAAGATCACGGTCAAAGTCATTGGTTTTCGAACTCATCCAATAATTTAACTGAAACAAGTTGTGTACCAAATTTGAAGACATAATGTGAAATACTTAAAAAAAGTTATGTAGTTCACAAAAATTTTATAAATTGGCAGATTTGCCCTTGAAGATGAAGGTCATCAGTTTTTAAACTCATCCAAGATTTTGGTAGGAAAAATTTGTGTTTAGAATTTAGAGAACAATATGCAGCCCAAAAATATCGTGTTCACAAGATATCCTACAGGCGATGATTGACAATGACAGACGATGCCACTGAAAACAACAGGAGAAATAATGATAAAAACATAGATGGTGATGATGGTACTGACTGTGGTGATACAGGTGGTGGTGAGAGTGGTGAGGAAATAAATTTTGACAACAATGATGATGGAGGTGGTTTTGGTGGTGGTAATGATAGTGGTGATGCTGGGGATGGTGATGGTAATGATGTTGGTGGTGATAGTGTTGATCTTTGTGGTGGTAATGATGTTGGTGGTGATAGTGTTGACGTTGATGTTAGTAATGATGTTGGTGGTGATAGTGTTGATCATTGTGGTGGTAATGATGTTGATGGTGATAGTGTTGATCCTTGTGGTGGGAATGATGTTGGTGGTGATAGTGTTGATCCTTGTGGTGGGAATGATGTTGGTGTTGACAGTGTTGACGTTGATGGTAGTAATGATGTTGGTGGTGATAGTGTTGATCCTTGTGGTGGGAATGATGTTGATGGTGATAGTGTTGATCATTGTGGTGGTAATGATGTCGATGGTGATAGTGTTGATCCTTGTGGTGGGAATGATGTTGGTGGTGATAGTGTTGATCCTTGTGGTGGGAATGATGTTGATGGTGATAGTGTTGATCCTTGTGGTGGGAATGATGTTGATGGTGATAGTGTTGATCTTTGTGGTGGGAATGATGTTGGTGGTGATAGTGTTGATCATTGTTGTGGGAATGATGTTGATGGTGATAGTGTTGATCATTGTGGTGGTAATGATGTTGATGGTGATAGTGTTGATCCTTGTGGTGGGAATGATGTTGATGGTGATAGTGTTGATCCTTGTGGTGGGAATGATGTTGGTGTTGATAGTGTTGACGTTGATGGTAGTAATGATGTTGGTGGTGATAGTGTTGATCTTTGTGGTGGGAATGATGTTGATGGTGATAGTGTTGATCTTTGTGGTGGGAATGATGTTGGTGGTGATAGTGTTGATCCTTGTGGTGGGAATGATGTTGGTGGTGATAGTGTTGATCATTGTGGTGGGAATGATGTTGATGGTGATAGTGTTGATCTTTGTGGTTTGGAATGATGTTGGCTGTGATAGTGTTGATCATTGCGAAGGGAATGATGTTGGTGGTGATAGTGCTGATCCTTGTGGTGGGAATGATGTTGATGGTGATAGTGTTGATCTTTGTGGTGGGAATGATGTTGGTGGTGATAGTGTTGATCATTGTGGTGGGAATGATGTTGATGGTGATAGTGTTGATCATTGTGGTGGGAATGATGTTGGTGGTGATAGTGTTGATCCTTGTGGTGGGAATGATGTTGGTGGTGATAGTGTTGATCATTGTGGTGGGAATGATGTTGATGGTGATAGTGTTGATCTTTGTGGTTTGGAATGATGTTGGCTGTGATAGTGTTGATCATTGCGAAGGGAATGATGTTGGTGGTGATAGTGTTGATCCTTGTGGTGGGAATGATGTTGGTGGTGATAGTGTTGATCCTTGTGGTGGGAATGATGTTGGTGGTGATAGTGTTGATCCTTGTGGTGGTAATGATGTAGGTGTTGATAGTGTTGATCATTGTGGTGGTAATGATGTTGATGGTGATAGTGTTGATCCTTGTGGTGGAATAATGTTGGTGGTGATAGTGTTGATCATTGTGGTGGGAATGATGTTGATGGTGATAGTGTTGATCATTGTGGTGGTAATGATGTTGATGGTGATAGTGTTGATCCTTGTGGTGGGAATGATGTTGGTGGTGATAGTGTTGATCATTGTGGTGGGAATGATGTTGATGGTGATAATGTTGATCCTTGTGGTGGGAATGATGTTGGTGGTGATAGTGTTGATCCTTGTGGTGGTAATGATGTAGGTGTTGATAGTGTTGATCCTTGTGGTGGTAATGATGTAGGTGTTGATAGTGTTGATCATTGTGGTGGTAATGATGTTGATGGTGATAGTGTTGATCCTTGTGGTGGGAATGATGTTGGTGGTGATAGTGTTGATCATTGTGGTGGGAATGATGTTGATGGTGATAATGTTGATCCTTGTGGTGGGAATGATGTTGGTGGTGATAGTGTTGATCCTTGTGGTGGTAATGATGTAGGTGTTGATAGTGTTGATCCTTGTGGTGGTAATGATGTAGGTGTTGATAGTGTTGATCATTGTGGTGGTAATGATGTTGATGGTGATAGTGTTGACGTTGATGGTAGTAATGATGTTGGTGGTGATAGTGTTGATCCTTGTGGTGGGAATGATGTTGATGGTGATAGTGTTGATCCTTGTGGTGGGAATGATGTTGATGGTGATAGTGTTGATCATAGTGGTGGTAATGATGTTGATGGTGATAGTGTTGATCCTTGTGGTGGGAATGATGTTGGTGGTGATAGTGTTGATCATTGTGGTGGGAATGATGTTGATGGTGATAGTGTTGATCATTGTGGTGGTAATGATGTTGGTGGTGATAGTGTTGATCCTTGTGGTGGGAATGATGTTGATGGTGATAGTGTTGATCCTTGTGGTGGGAATGATGTTGATGGTGATAGTGTTGATCATTGTGGTGGTAATGATGTTGATGGTGATAGTGTTGATCATTGTGGTGGTAATGATGTTGATGGTGATAGTGTTGATCCTTGTGGTGGGAATGATGTTGGTGGTGATAGTGTTGATCCTTGTGGTGGTAATGATGTAGGTGTTGATAGTGTTGACGTTGATGGTAGTAATGATGTTGGTGGTGATAGTGCTGATCCTTGTGGTGGTAATGATGTTGGTAGTGCTGGTGGTGAGCAAATAAAATTGAAAATGATGATGGTAGTGGTTGTTGTTCTGATTGTTGTAGTGATTACTTTGAAGGTGATGGTGATGATGATAATTTCATGGTGATGATAGTAAAGATGATGATGGTATTGATGGTTGTGATAATACTGGTGGTGGTGGTGATGATGGTTGTGATTATGATAGTGATGATGTGGTGACAGTGGTTGTGATGATGGTTATGATGACTGAAGTGATGCTGTTGAGAATGATGATGTTATGGCACTAGGGGTAGTGATGAAAAGATGATGGTGATGATGATGTTATGGTGGTGGTGATGGTTATGATGATGATGGTGATGACAGTTATGATAATGGTGCAGTCATCTCCCTCCAGTGCAACAATTGTTTGAACCATACAATATAAAATATAAACTGTAGTGTGGTTAAGGATACAGCCCTCCTCTGTGTAAGGCATCGCAGTACTCGCTGTACCAGAGTTGGTCATGTAGCTGTAGAAGGAAACCTCCAGGGTGTAGCAGTGTGAACTGTCATCTAAACATCCGCCCAAAGTCCTGAAAATATATAGAGTGTAGCAAAGTGAACTGTCATCTAAACACACCCCTCCCCTCAAGATCTTGCAAATAGCAGTGTGAACTGTCATCTTAACACCCTCCAAAGGTCCCGTAAATATACAGAGTGTAGCAGTGTGAACTGTCATCTAAACATCCTCCCAAGGTCTTGTAAATATACAGAATGTAGCAGTGTGAACTGTCATCTAAACATCCTCCAAAGGTCCTGTAAATATACAGTGTAGCAGTGTGAACTGTCATCTAAACATCCTCCCAAGGTCTTGTAAATATACAGAGTGTAGCAGTGTGAACTGTCATCTAAACATCCTCCCAAGGTCTTGTAAATATACAGAGTGTAGCAGTGTGAACTGTCATCTAAACATCCTCCCAAGGTCTTGTAAATATACAGAGTGTAACAGTGTGAACTGTCATCTAAACATCCTCCCAAGGTCTTGTAAATATACAGAGTGTAGCAGTATGAAATGTCATCAGAAAAAACATCCTCCCAAGGTCTTGTAAATATACAAAGTGTAGTAGTGTGAACTGTCATCTAAACATCCTCCCAAGGTCTTGTAAATATACAGAATGTAGCAGTGTGAACTGTCATCTAAACATCCTCCCAAGGTCTTGTAAATATACAGAATGTAGCAGTGTGAACTGTCATCTAAACATCCTCCAAAGGTCCTGTAAATATACAGTGTAGCAGTGTGAACTGTCATCTAAACATCCTCCCAAGGTCTTGTAAATATACAGAATGTAGCAGTGTGAACTGTCATCTAAACATCCTCCAAAGGTCCTGTAAATATACAGTGTAGCAGTGTGAACTGTCATCTAAACATCCTCCCAAGGTCTTGTAAATATACAGAATGTAGCAGTGTGAACTGTCATCTAAACATCCTCCAAAGGTCTTGTAAATATACAGTGTAGCAGTGTGAACTGTCATCTAAACATCCTCCCAAGGTCTTGTAAATATACAGAATGTAACAGTGTGAACTGTCATCTAAACATCCTCCAAAGGTCCTGTAAATATACAGTGTAGCAGTGTGAACTGTCATCTAAACATCCTCCCAAGGTCTTGTAAATATACAGAGTGCAGTAGTGTGAACTGTCATCTAAACATCCTCCCAAGGTCTTGTAAATATACAGAGTGTAGTAGTGTGAACTGTCATCTAAACATCCTCCCAAGGTCTTGTAAATATACAGAGTGTAGTAGTGTGAACTGTCATCTAAACATCCTCCCAAGTTGGTCATGTAGCTGTAGAAGGAAACCTCCAGGGTGTAGCAGTGTGAACTGTCATCTAAACATCCGCCCAAAGTCCTGAAAATATATAGAGTGTAGCAAAGTGAACTGTCATCTAAACACACCCCTCCCCTCAAGATCTTGCAAATAGCAGTGTGAACTGTCATCTTAACACCCTCCAAAGGTCCCGTAAATATACAGAGTGTAGCAGTGTGAACTGTCATCTAAACATCCTCCCAAGGTCTTGTAAATATACAGAATGTAGCAGTGTGAACTGTCATCTAAACATCCTCCAAAGGTCCTGTAAATATACAGTGTAGCAGTGTGAACTGTCATCTAAACATCCTCCCAAGGTCTTGTAAATATACAGAGTGTAGCAGTGTGAACTGTCATCTAAACATCCTCCCAAGGTCTTGTAAATATACAGAGTGTAGCAGTGTGAACTGTCATCTAAACATCCTCCCAAGGTCTTGTAAATATACAGAGTGTAACAGTGTGAACTGTCATCTAAACATCCTCCCAAGGTCTTGTAAATATACAGAGTGTAGCAGTATGAAATGTCATCAGAAAAAACATCCTCCCAAGGTCTTGTAAATATACAAAGTGTAGTAGTGTGAACTGTCATCTAAACATCCTCCCAAGGTCTTGTAAATATACAGAATGTAGCAGTGTGAACTGTCATCTAAACATCCTCCCAAGGTCTTGTAAATATACAGAATGTAGCAGTGTGAACTGTCATCTAAACATCCTCCAAAGGTCCTGTAAATATACAGTGTAGCAGTGTGAACTGTCATCTAAACATCCTCCCAAGGTCTTGTAAATATACAGAATGTAGCAGTGTGAACTGTCATCTAAACATCCTCCAAAGGTCCTGTAAATATACAGTGTAGCAGTGTGAACTGTCATCTAAACATCCTCCCAAGGTCTTGTAAATATACAGAATGTAGCAGTGTGAACTGTCATCTAAACATCCTCCAAAGGTCTTGTAAATATACAGTGTAGCAGTGTGAACTGTCATCTAAACATCCTCCCAAGGTCTTGTAAATATACAGAATGTAACAGTGTGAACTGTCATCTAAACATCCTCCAAAGGTCCTGTAAATATACAGTGTAGCAGTGTGAACTGTCATCTAAACATCTAAACAGTTCACACTGCTACACTGTATATTTACAGGACCTTTGGAGGATGTTTAGATGACAGTTCACACTGCTACATTCTGTATATTTACAAGACCTTGGGAGGATGTTTAGATGACAGTTCACACTGCTACACTCTGTATATTTACGGGACCTTTGGAGGGTGTTAAGATGACAGTTCACACTGCTATTTGCAAGATCTTGAGGGGAGGGGTGTGTTTAGATGACAGTTCACTTTGCTACACTCTATATATTTTCAGGACTTTGGGCGGATGTTTAGATGACAGTTCACACTGCTACACCCTGGAGGTTTCCTTCTACAGCTACATGACCAACTTGGGAGGATGTTTAGATGACAGTTCACACTACTACACTCTGTATATTTACAAGACCTTGGGAGGATGTTTAGATGACAGTTCACACTACTACACTCTGTATATTTACAAGACCTTGGGAGGATGTTTAGATGACAGTTCACACTGCTACACTCTGTATATTTACAAGACCTTGGGAGGATGTTTTTTCTGATGACATTTCATACTGCTACACTCTGTATATTTACAAGACCTTGGGAGGATGTTTAGATGACAGTTCACACTGCTACATTCTGTATATTTACAAGACCTTGGGAGGATGTTTAGATGACAGTTCACACTGCTACATTCTGTATATTTACAAAACTGCACCTGTGTATAAGATATTCTCAGTGTCTTTCAGATTTAAGTGGAGGTATATCTAAAGGCACTCTCTCAGATTCAGTTGAATCTGGGATGGTTTTTTGGCAATTGCACCACTGCAAGAATTTTAACCAGGAATCTAGTTTTAAAATACAGTACTGCCTTAACCACAAATCTATTACAAATAATAAAAAAAAAACAATTTGTAATTGGTCAAACAGCCCATTACTCTGATACCCCACTGTTCAAACACCCCTTGTTCTGACACCTAATTGGTCGAACAGTCCTTTGTTCTGCCACCTCATTGGTCCAACAGTCTTTTGTTCAAAAACAAACTGGTCCAACAGCCCTGTGTTCTGACACCTCATTGGTCCAATAGTCCATTGTTCTGACACCCATTGGTTCAACAGGTTCTGACACCTCATTGGTCCAACAGCCCTTTGTTCTGACACCCCATTGGTCCAACAGCCCTTTGTTCTGACACCTCGCTGGTCCAACAGTCCTTTGTTCTGACACCCCATTTGTCTAACAGCCCTTTGATCTGGCTCCTCGCTGGTCCAACAGCCCTTTGTTCTGACACCCCACTTGTCCAACAGCCCTTTGTTCTGACACCCCACTGGTCCAACAGTCTTTTGTTCAGAAACGTACTGGGCGAAAAGCCCTTTGCTCTGTCCAACAGTCTGTTTGTTCTGACACCACATTGGTCAAACAGTCTTTTGTTCAGAAACCAACTGGTCCAACAGCCCTTTGTTTTGACACCCCACTGGTCCCACAGTCTTTTGTTCAGAAACCAATTGGTCCAACAGCACTTTGTTCTGACACCCCACTGGTACAACAGTCATTTGTTCAGAAACCAACTGGTCCAACAGCCCTTTGTTCTGATACCACATTGGTCAAACAGTCTTTTGTTCAGAAACCACAATGGTCCAACAGCCCTTTGTTCTGACACCCCACTGGTCCAACAGTCTTTTGTTCAGAAACCAACTGGTCCAACAGCCCTTTGTTCTGACACCACATTGGTCAAACAGTCTTTTGTTCAGAAACCAACTGGTCAAACAGCCCTTTGTTCTGACACCACATTGGTCAAACAGTCTTTTGTTCAGAAACCAACTGGTCCAACAGCCCTTCGTTCTGACACCTATTGGTTCAACAGGTTCTGACACCTCATTGGTCCAACAGCCCTTTGTTCTGACACCCAATTTGTCAAACAGCCCTTTGTTCTGATACCCCACTGGTCCAACAGTCTTTTGTTCAGAAACCAAATGGGCAAACAGCCCTTTGTTCTAACACCCCATTGGTCCAACAGCCCTTTGTTCTGACACCCCATTTATCCAACAGCTCTTTGTTCTGAAACCCCACTGGTCCAACAGTCTTTTGTTCAGAAACCAACTGGTCTAACAGCCATTTCTGACACCCCATTGGTCCAACAGCGCTTTGTTCTGACACCCCATTGGTCGAACAGCCCTTTGTTCTGATATCACAATGGTCCTGACACCCTTTGTTCTGACACCCCACTGGTCCAATAGTCTTTTGTTAAGAAACCATCTGGTCAACAGCCCTTTGTTCTGACACCCCACTGGTCCAACAGTCTTTTGTTCAGAAACCAACTGGTCAAACAGCCCTTTGTTCTGACACCACATTGGTCAAACAGTCTTTTGTTCAGAAACCAACTGGTCCAACAGCCCTTTGTTTTGACACCCCACTGGTCCCACAGTCTTTTGTTCAGAAACCAATTGGTCCAACAGCACTTTGTTCTGACACCCCACTGGTACAACAGTCATTTGTTCAGAAACCAACTGGTCCAACAGCCCTTTGTTTTGACACCCCACTGGTCCAACAGTCTTTTGTTCAGAAACCAATTGGTCCAACAGCACTTTGTTCTGACACCCCACTGGTACAAAACAGTCATTTGTTCAGAAACCAACTGGTCCAACAGCCCTTTGTTCTGACACCACATTGGTCCAACAGCCCTTTGTTCTGAAGCCCAAATGGTCCATCAGCCCTTTGTCCTGACACCACATTGGTCCAACAGCCCTTTGTTCTGACACCCCACTGGTCCAACAACCCTTTGTTCTGACACCACATTGGTCCAACAACCCTTTGTTCTGACACCTTATTGGTCCAGCAGTCATTTGTCCTGACATCCAACTAGTCCAACAGCCCTAATATCATTTTAGCACAATTGCTGCTGTGACCTTGAAAAAATGCATCAAGGTCATCCATGTTTGAATTTGACCTAGCCGTTGATGAGATGCATCAAACCTGTGAGTTTGGTGACTGTACCTCAAATTCTCACAAAGATATTGCAATAACATCATTTTAACAAAAAAACAACACAAGTCTGTCGTCTGCAAAAGACAAAGCTATCCAAGATCTTCGGTCAATTTGATTTTTTATCATTCCATGTATCCCTTACTGAGATATTAAAGGTTTTGTGTGAATTTCAACAAATATGGGAATATTCAAGGTCAAGGCCACTGTCATATGAAAGGTCATGACCCCAATTTAAATAAACATCATCCCATAACCCATATCTATGTATATGCATAATATTAAAGAAATCTATCCATTAGTTTTTATCTTATAATGCTCACAATACTGTCAAGTGGCAATTTTAGGGATATTAAAAGGCACAAAAACAAGTAAAGAATAATAGGTGGCGCCAACAGTTTCTGGAACATGACAACCCTATCCATGATCTTCGACCAACTTGATTTTGGGATCAATCCATGCAAGATTTCTATTAGACCTATTCAAGGTCAAGGACACTCTCCTAGTAAAGGTCATGACCTCATTTTAAAAAGGCGTCATCCTCTCACCCATATCTATACATATATCAAGTTTGGTAAAGATTCGTGAAATATTTTTTGAGTTACCGCGCCAACATGATTTATTTGCGGCAGCAGCGGGGGCGGGACTTTGTCAGGAGATACAATAATGATAAAGAGCACGATGAATGGACAGGAAGCCTGATTACTCAGAGTACACAGAGAGTGAAATCTTTATTCTTACAGACTGCAGACAAACCAATGGTAGAATCCTTGTCCTACCATAAGCAAACTATGAAAATAAACTGATGATTCAGTTATTGACAAGCACAAGAAAACTGGATATCATGTTTGATGAATGGGACAAACAACTTGAATACAAAGCAGTTTATCACACATAAGTGAAAATCTGTGACCTGGTCAAACTTTCATCCGGCTCATGCAGGCCACTGGATGAGAACCATGGTCCAAAGATGTCATGTAACCCAGCAACACTGGGCTGTAATAGTGTCACACAGGATGTCAAATCTGTGGGTACACGTGGCATGAAAAGACCGTCCTGATTCTCTGCACAACAACTCCCTGAAATGGGTAACCTTTTCATGACATATATTCTTTAGCAATTGTTGCACCTACTGAGCAGGTGCAGCCTGGAGTTTACGTATTGATATTCTAATTTTCACAACGACCCAGTAGCAGATGCAGGTCTGTCATTTCTGCCACAACACCAAAGGTGGGAAAAAACAATTTAAAAAAAGAAAATTGAATGGAGTATCCTCATTAACAGATAGACAAGATTTCCACTTTTTTTAATCAATTTACTCAATTTTTGTAAAAAAATTTTACAAGTGTGAAACTATACATCTGAGCAATGAAATTTTGAAAATTTTTATCAGCTGAACTGATTCTTTTTATGAGGATACACCAAATATACAGATTTTTTGTTCAGAACCTATTTTTCCCAGAGTCAAATATGATTTATCTTGTATGATCAGTATGGCATGTGTGGTGATAACAACACCACATGGGGTAAGGTCAATCCCAAGGGCATAAATAAGAAAACATACATGCTGCATTTATATTTAACAAACTAACACATACACTGAACAAGCCTGGTAGATATAGTTCACCAAGAGGTCTCAGTGTCTCACATTCAGACAAGCTCCAAGAGAATACACAGCAGTACAATACCATACACAGCTCCATTTAAACCTAAGGCCAGTTGTGTTTGCATCAGATAAAAAAGATGTGTTCTACCTGCCAAGTAAACACATGGTGTACATAATGCATGGGCCAAAAACCACCTCCAGCACAGTATCAATAATAGTCATTTGTCAGGCCGATGAAATGGTTGATACAGGTTCAACAGATGCATGAATGGCTGTACATGCAAAGCATTTGTGAAGCCACATAGGAGCACCTGTGTTTGACAAATGTCACCCCTCAGCTGTCACACCACAGAACTGAAAAGAGAGGTGTCCTGTAGAACTGCTCATACTGGAGCTAGCATAACATAGACAACCTACAGTTAAATACCCCAGGTGATACTTTTATACTCGGTTAAAGAGCCCCCACTCTTCCCACAGGTGTCTGACATACCTGCAGTGTCCCTGCTATCATTTACATCAATATATGCACACTCTTTTGTGCAAGGACAGGATATTTGGTGATAGCTTGTCTGAATGCCTAGTTTAAATGAGGTCAATCTTTTTATGGAGGGGTGGGGGTTGCCTATATTCAATGACTCCACACTATTTGTTATATTAGGACACAAAGAACTTCCCAAAGCCAACAAGAAATGGGAGAGTCCACACCTATTGCAGGGAGAGCAGCTTGATGTTTTACAAGTACTAATTACACTGATTATTACATCAGTGTATACAGCGCTAGATTGGTCTGGCTCTATTTGTTCAAGTTTTCCTCGCTCATTTTACATAGCAACCAAATGCCTGGTGTTTGCATGTACTCAAGGCAGACTATTTGCTGGCTAAAATAATCAATATGAGTCTAGTTCTCATTGATCAAGGAATTAAACAATTCATGCATGGGACTAGGGGTTGGGTATTATCTCACCAAGGGCGTTCGCTGATCGCTACACAGAACACCTTTGAATGGCCTGCTCTTGGAGAATTTATTGGTGAGGGTGTACACAAACAAGCATAATCGTTGGCTATTCTTAGCCCACTAATGGGTCATTATGGGTAGCGTCTCTGCTAGCAGTGACCCATCCCCCCCTTCACCACAAATCGATAATGAACAGATCCACTGGGAAAGTTCCCAGCAGATGCAAAGAAAAATCATTACACTGTGTTGGCGCCTTAGCTATCGCACGTGTGTCACCATCCACTGGCCGCCTCGACTAACCCCTCTCTCACCTAACAATGTCTAAAGAGTCTCACCAGGTAATGTTCATTTTATTTACATTTTATTTTGTTGATTATTTTCATATTTCATTCCTTGGTTGACTGTACATTGAGTTGTAGGGAGCATGGGTCTTATTTTGTTTACAGTATCAGGCAATTCAAAGCAATCAAGCTATCTGCACCAGTTTGTAATAACGCAGCTTTTACACCGTGTTCTCCTACCACAATTTTACGCCGTCTCACCTGGGAGTCAGGCCTCATCCACCAATTACCCTCACCTTGCATGTGATTTTTTCTGACTTAACATACACACACCAGCTAATATTGTTCTAACACAGCTGGGGTCTGTTAGAGTTTTTTTTTTCAGAATTTTTTAACCTCACTTTGGTTTGTTTGGGTATTTTACATGGTATGTTTGATTACATCCTGCATTTAACAGTGGCTTAGACCATGATAAGTTCTCTTTGATTTGGTTTTGTGCATGTCACTGTTGAGCATTAGTTGCCCCCAAAGACATCCGCTTTCAGCCAACTACTAACACTTGCGGTAAACCTGATTGGAAGCATCACATACAGAAATCAAATAACCCAGTGAGGCCCACCCAGCTGTGTCTGCAGCCTGTGTTCAGCAGGATAACTGTGGCCTGTTTCTCTGCTAGAAATCAATAGCTTTAACTTCTGTAGTACCGACTGGCCCAAAGAGGAGAGAGAGATCTGCTGTGGGTCGATGGCCTAATATAGAGGAACTGATGAATGGATGTTTAGGAGACTGAAAATGCATTCTGGAATTCGGCAGCCACTGGAGGACTTCTATTCTCGGAGCGATGAATCCATTACTGGCTTGTCAATGAGAAAAACATAAAAAGAAAATGGAAAAGCTGCTTTACTCAATGAGTGTTCATCTGCATATGACTGACTATAATGAATCATTAGCAGCAAGTATGTCAAGACAACTGCACTTATTTCAATAGAACTATTATGGATATACCTGGATTTACAAAAACAAAATAAGGGGAACTTTGCTCTTTGTATTTAATATGGTTACTACATGTGAAATTAACAACTAATTACCAGGATATTTTAATTAGAGTTTAAATTAATAGAAAAAAAGGACCCAGCTAGCCTATGCAGTAACTGCGCCACGTGATCAGACATTTTCACAGTCCCTGCCGCCAGGCAGCCACTACATTTATGCAAGAGATAACAATTTTATAGATCTAATTTGGTTTCTTGTGCCACTTATGGATAAATCAGATTCTGTAACAGCCAGGGGCTGGCAGCTCAGCAACTGAATGATTCAGTATCTGCTCACTGAGACCTACTTCCAACTGTAACCGTTATCCCCATACAGTACTGATTGGGGGCTATACCTGAACTTAAGTAGAGCTAGATAATAACTTTGAATGCACTTGCCCTATAAAAAAAGAATAAATGTGCTGACAAACACCATGTTCCACATGATTATTTTTCATATTTTACTGAATGTTAAACAAAAAACATGAAAATCAAAATAACCTATTTGAATAGGACAGGATTTTTGGGGAATTTTACTGAAATATGATGTAAAAGTTGAGCTAAGTCACCTGGCCTAGTGAAACAAGTATGTAATGACACTATTGCCATCCCAATAACTTTTGTTTTAATTCTTACCTGCCTCTGAGCAAGCAGTTCACCATGTTCACAATGTTTAGCCTTATATAGCCTTTAGTTAAGAAAAAAAATCACATGTTCATAGATTTATCTAAGCATATCTTTTGGAAGAAAAAAATCCTTATATTAAACTGACAAGGAACACTGAGTGAAAATCTTTAAATAACCAATAAGTGGACACTAAGTCTATAATCTCTGGGAGCTGCATGATGTTTTGCAGACATATATATATTTTATATAAACACATTTTACCATAGACCATATCAGTAAGAAGTGTGCTCTAGACCTATAAACCCTAATGGATATGGATCTCTTAATTTTGGAGAATCTTAATAAAAATTTATTTATAATGATCACAGGCTGAACTTATTTGAAATATGATTATTTCACAACCACACTACACAATGCAGGGCCTCTGAAGTTTTAAATCTTTAGAAGTTATCAACAATTGGAATGACAATATGCTACTCTTTGTAACCATAATCACAGAATAAAATCAAGATTATATACACTCAGAGACCTTTATCTTCTCTTTACAACCATGTGTGACTGAAGTACATTAACAGCTAGCTTCATATTTCAAACTACGCAGTCCCTTAAATTTTGTCACACACAGAGAAACCTTTCTATATATAAAGATGGGTTATTTCCTGTGGAAAGCACTACAACTGTTGAACAAAAACTGTCAAATCCTTCTGGGTTTTCAGCTATAAGAAATGCCTAATTTATTGATAAAGATGATAGTCAGGTGTGTTCACTGTATGATACATGTGCGCTATTTGGATCAACCAGGTTTGGTGTACCTACAGTGCAATTTTCCTGTATAAGAGGTGTAATATACTTTGGGTTGAAGAGTTGTATTATTTGCATCTTCATGGCAGGATTAAAACTATTCAAGAGATGCTTATCTTCCCCTATTTAACTTAATTGATTATCAAACATTTGAATCTAATTAATCAATCCTTTGATCATGGAAATACTGACAGGTGCATACTATCTGCAATTAGAAACTGCAACTTTTAAAATACAATATACAGCTTTAGTAGTAGGACTTACTGCCTAAAGTTCTCAATTAACAAACCTATGATGGTAATTTTATTTGAGTATATTTAAAATATGAAATTTCCCTCTTGTTTTTTTTTTAAATATGCAAGTCACATAAAATCTGCCTAATTTCTTCAATTTGAGATTGAAATGTCTTTCAATGACAGGGCTTTTCAGAATCATTGCCATAAGTCTATCTAGGTACAGCTTCCTCAAACAGACCTGTGTAAAAAATAAAAATGGCCATGTCTTGTTCTGGAACATTTATCAGTGCAAATTAAAATTCTTCAATCAACAAGCAATTTTCTCCATTAAGGCCAGACATCAGACATGCTAAAAGAGCCATTATACACTAATGGATTTATTAATCCTTATTTAGATGTTAGCTATAACTTCTCAATTCAAACTCTTCATGCCTTCATAATATTCCTGTCCATTACATTCAAAGCACTTTAAAAAGTACCTTCCTTGTGGAAAAACAAGTGTGTTGACTTCTGATTCAAACCCTGCAGGGTTCCAGGATATCCTTTTGTCTATTAGGCTCAGACATGCTTGAAGAGAAATCTGCATTATGGGACTAATCACATTACGTAAGTGCCTTATCTTCAAGATTAAAACTCTTCAGGCCATCAGGATATCCTACTTTCCATTAAGGTAAGGCACACTAAAAGAAGTAACCTTCCTTATGCATTATTTAAGTGTCTTATCTTCTGGAGAGAAAGTCTTCAATCTACTTTATTCTTAACATTCTGTCTCTAGTGATATATAACAGAAGCAATGCTAATGTAGGGCTCTTGGTTTAAATCTTGTGATGGCCAGACTCATTTTCGGTGTTTATATCTTTTGGCTTGTGATACTGCAGTTCACAGGAATTAACTGCAGGAATCACTTCTAAATTAACTGCTGCTCTTTAATCTAGTTGATGGGATGCACTTTGAAGTGTCTCCTGTGTGACATCAGAGTCACGGGTCTGCAGAATTACATCCGAAGGACGGTACACTGCGGTCTTGGGGTTTTACATGCAGGTATGAGGATATACATTTATGAAGTTCAGAGAATACACATTAATGCACACTTAACTGATATTCTGGAAAATTATAATTTCACAGAATAAAGTTTAGGCATTTAATACACAAGAGTATTAATACAATACATCATGTAATCTAATATATGACAATTCATGAATTAGGATATTAATTGTGATTCCATACAGACACACTAAATTATACTCAATGTTATTTTGTATTGACACATCAAGAACTGGAAAATTACACTCAATATGTTTTACCCATTTAGTATGGACACATTATGAACTGGGGAATAACAAGAGTGTGATTTAGTATGGACACATCCTAAACTAGGGAATTATACTAAATATAATTTAGTATGTACACATAATAAACTGGGGAATTATACTCAATGTGATTTAGTATGGACATATTATGAACTAGGGAATTATACTCAATGTGATTTAGTATGAACACATTATGAACTAGGGAATTACACTCAACATGATTTAGTATGGACACATTATGAACTATGGAATTATACTTAATGTGATTTAGTATGGACACATTATGAAGCAGAGAATTACACATCAGCATGTATGTTAGTGTGAAGTATTTAAATGTGGTTCACTTGTTCACTAAATATGACTCACTAGTCACTTACTGTGGAGATTACAAATTAGATAATCCAATTATCAGGTGATTTAGTAATTAGTACAATATGTGATGGACCAGAGAAAAGTATGTGAATGTGAATGCATGAAAACACTGTCAAAAGAAAAACTGCGGCATCACATGACTCCATTAGACCCTGGGCTTCCATGATATGTTATATACGGTATTCTTCAATCCATGCTGTACTCATTCCACCTGTGTCAGGTTCCTTGTAATTTAGCTTTAGGTTACTATTGTTGTTATTAGGACATATACGTGAAGCATGATGATCTGGAATTGTCATAACAAACCAACACCACCTATAATCAATTATAGGTACCTTAGTTGGGATTTAAATTATCAGGAACTGAAGCCAAAGCTAGGATGTGGAAACAATCAGATCACTTCCTAAACTGAATCTCAGTGACTAAATTAACCTGAATCACTCAGTATAAAATGTGGCTACCTGAGGCTTATACAGTACGTTCCACTAAGGGCTATGTATCAGTTTTCAGAGATAATTATGAATTGCTCATATTTCCATTTATTGTGTGACAATGACAGAATAATTATTTTTACAACTCTGATGATAGAAAATGACATTTTGTACTGAAAATTATTAATTAAATGCTTTACCACTTTCTGAACTCCTTTTTGTGAGATGATTTTTCCATATTAACTAACTTTGAACAAAAATATCTGACATAAATAATTGATACCCCTTCATGGGATAGCCTATAGTCCTGTACATTAATTCCCTCCCCTCATCATTTTACTGACAATGAATATAGCTGCATATGGTAACTGTCTCATCCTCTCTGTCATCAGCTGGGGCACATGAGTGCCCTATACACACACACACACAAACACATATTAATAATACAGTAATCTTCATATATGAATGGGTCTCAATAAATGCAGGAAGTCAAATAATTTTGCATTCTTTTATCAGGTAAGCACAGTCATTGTGGACTAAAGGCAGTAAAATATGTGCACTTGGTCAGTTTAGATAGGATATATAGTTATGTAGATATGATAAACCATATTGTTCATGATACATATTACCACAGCCAGGAGTAAAGTCTGTAAATGTAATTATAGTAACTAGCATCTTGTGGAGCCTTGGAACTGTGCCTTCATTTATATATAAAAATAAAACCAAGGGTTCTGACAGGAATTTATACAAAAAAAGTATATTGTATCTTAACTTCTCACACCATAGAAGACAATGGATGTTTCATTTAATTTCTTTTCATTTGTATGCAAGTAAGACATTGCAATAAAGACATCAAGAGTCTATCATGGCAGGTCATGGCTTATTAATTGCAATAGAAACCAACCATCCACCATAATAGGGCTTAATCACTGTTCATGTCCGGGTGGGGGGGGTGTAATCTGCAATGTACTCACACTGCATGTACATCCTTTTGAAAACTGAGGCAGTATTTAAAACAAAATTACAGATTTACTAACCACAGAAGCAGTTATTTTTGTCAGTAACTCATTGGCTCATAGTCAATATGAACATTTCTCCTGACAATCTGACCCATGATGTGTGCTCAAAGAAGAATAAATATAAATGACCTTTCCTCATCCTTACTACCACCTTAAAACTTTCAGAAAAGGAAAGCACTTTACCATATATATACACTCACACACACACTGAAACAGCAGGTTTCTTGAACAGATATCTGGTAGGACACTTCAGGGAGATCAGCTGACCATGTTTACACACAAGAACAGGGGTTTAATCATGAATAATAGTCTGGAATTGTTCAGCTAAACCTGCCAGGTCTGAATTGTATGGAACACAAACAAACCCTTTAAACTGAGCTAATCATGGGTACCTGAGCATAGGAATATTATGGTATGCTGAGTTAACATCGAGACAGGTCTCAAGACCAGTGAAAGCAAACCCCTGAGAATATTGACTATTATAACTTGCACCTGTGTGGTATCTCTCTCTCTCTCTCTTAGATACATTTGATTGTGAAACATTACATCTTTATTATCATTTTCTTTTACAGAAATGATCAAAGAGAAAGTGCTCAAAAAGTGAACTGAAATTGTGTATACTGACTTGGAATCTCTTTATTTTTGCATATTTTTACACCTTTTAACAGACCTTACTGTTAAAATCCATTATACTTTAGTCTGTATTGTATTTATTAATTGTTAATGGATCTAATGGAATAAAGCATTATGAATTACTAAAACAGAGTAAAATGGTACACTTGTTTTAGGAATAAAATATTGCTGAGGAAAAGATTCCTGGGAATAGGATATTAACACAACATTAATACAACAATAAATTAATTTTTGTTAAATAAGGCACAAGATTACTCATTTTGTAGAAACTTTGTTGAAACTCACAACAAGACAAGGTCTGATACATCACCTAAAAGACATACAGGTTTTGATATGAAAGATATTCAAGAGTTTTTATGATGACATAGACTGGCAACAAGAGTACAGAGCTGAAACTGCCTTATCAGACCACGCGTATATACAGCAGTATAAGTCTACATCTCCTTATAGCCACTCCTTTATTAAGAGTACTCCTCACTCATAGACACTTGAATAAGAATCCATTTGGATGTCTGCAACATCTCTAATACAGCTACCTCTATAACAGGCTAAACTACCATGCCCCCTCCCCCTAGTGTCAGTTAAATGTGTATATTCGTGTATAAACATTAGCAATTTCAAATATTCAACTTCAATTCTAATCAATAAGCTGTTTTCCACTGTTTAAGAAATTTCATTCAGCTAATAGGTATACAGCAGGACCTGCCATGAGAAGACACCGAGATGAGCAGACACCTTCAATTTGACCTGTCATGAGTGGACACCTGCTAAGCACGAGGGACACTCATGTTTGGTTCAAATTCCTGTCATGAACGATATATCAGCGGCCACTAGTTACGCTGTGTAGTTGTGCGAAGTAAGCAGCTCTGCCAAACACTTTATGCACGTCAAGAACGACACATATTTAGATTCATTCATAGATCTTATGAAAATCACGGGAATTCCGTTTCACATGACTGACTCAACAAATGAGCATCAACATTGGTTGATCCGAGTCTTTTTCCATTGTATTACCATGGTGAACGAGTGGTTAGCGCCAGCAAACTTTGGTCACTATTTGGATGCTGCAAAAATAATGATAGGATTTGATAATTATAACTCTAACTGTTGCAAAAGACGTCAAAATGTTGCTTAACAGGAACAATTTGGCCTGAGGAATAATCAAAATATGATTCCAAGTATCTGCAGGTGACAGCAGCCAAACGCCCCAGAACGTCCCCTCACAACAGGTTCTGCTGTAATGTAACGGTATGTTATGGTAAACTATATCTGACACATATACACAATACCAATATTTATCATTTTTGTATTCACATAAATAATCTATATTATATAACAACTACATTCTGTATTTATCTGACGGAACATCACATTCTAACAGGCCACAACACACCAGAATAGAGCTGTGTGTGTAAAGGATCTCAAAAAGGAATCAGCATCTGAGATCCAATCTGTGCATTGGACAGGACTGTCAGTCTGGGTTCTCTATTTATTGTCAGTCTTCAGGATCATGCCACCTATCATGTTTTTGGTCCCTGTGTATGTCTGTGTGTTGACATGCTCAGGTATCCATCTCATGTGTCTGCTTGCAGGATTTGAGTCTTGTGAATATGTCAAAGGAGACCACCCTGTGTCTCCCTGTAGGACACCAGTCCTGTATATGTTAAAGAAGATTGATCTGTGTCTCCCTGTAGGACACCAGTCCTGTATATGTTAAAGAAGACTGACCTGTGTCTCCCTGTAGGACACCAGTCCTGTATATGTTAAAGAAGATTGACCTGTGTCTCCCTGTAGGACATCCATCCTGTATATGTTAAAGAAGATTGGCCTGTGTCTCCCTGTAGGACACCAGTCCTGTATATGTTAAAGAAGATTGACCTGTGTCTCCCTGTTTGACACCAGTCCTGTATATATTAAAGAAGACTGACCTGTGTCTCCCTGTTGGACATCAGTCCTGTATATGTTAAATAGATTGACCTGTGTCTCCCTGTAGGATACCCATCCTGTATATGTTAAAGAAGATTGACCTGTGTCTCCCTGTAGGACACCAGTCCTGTATATGTTAATGAAGACTGACCTGTGTCTCCCTGTAGGACACCAGTCCTGTATATGTTAAAGAAGATTGACCTGTGTCTCCCTGTAGGACATCCATCCTGTATATGTTAAAGAAGATTGACCTGTGTCTCCCTGTAGGACACCAGTCCTGTATATGTTAATGAAGATTGACCTGTGTCTCCCTGTAGGACACCAGTCCTGTATATGTTAAAGAAGATTGACCTGTGTCTCCCTGTAGGACATCCATCCTGTATATGTTAAAAAAAATTGACCTGTGTCTCCCTGTAGGACACCAGTCCTGTATATGTTAATGAAGATTGACCTGTGTCTCCCTGTAGGACACCAGTCCTGTATATGTTAAAGAAGATTGACCTGTGTCTCCCTGTAGGACACCCATCCTGTATATGTTAAAGAAGATTGACCTGTGTCTCCCTGTAGGACACCAGTCCTGTATATGTTAATGAAGATTGACCTGTGTCTCCCTGTAGGACACCAGTCCTGTATATGTTAAAGAAGACTGACTTGTGTCTCCCTATGGGACACCAGTCCTGTATATGTTAATGAAGATTGACCTGTGTCTCCCTGTAGGACACCAGTCCTGTATATGTTGAAGAAGATTGACATGTGTCTCCCTGTAGGACATGAGTCCTGTGTATGGCAAAGCAGCCTACTAGGTGTCTGCTGTGTCTGTTCAAGGGAAACAACTGTGTCTGCCTGTATGATTTTGCCCCAGTGTCTGTCCAAGACTGACTGGGAAGACATCCGTTGCCTGCCTGTAGGACTTGTCCCCTGTTTTTATCAAATAAGACACAATCCTTTGATCACCTGCTGAATTTACATATTTTGTCTGTCAGTCTGTCTGTGAATCAGTCTTTCTGTCAGTCTGTCTGCAGGAATTGATCCAGTAGCTTTAAAGTAATAATTATCTATGCATGCTTGAACAGTATAGATACTGTGTCTGTCTTAAAACACAAACCTGTGTCTGCCTGTAAACACTGGTCATAGTACTGCCATGAATATTTCAGCAGGTAATTAAGTTGATCTGCAAGAATGCTCAAAATGGGACTTGCATTAAGTGTTGGCAAGGCATTGTCTCATGTCTGTCTGCGGGGAACAATGTCTGTCTGAAAAGACTACCCTGTGTCTCACTGCAGAAACTGAAGCCTTGTGTCCAAGAACACGTTCCATAGGTTTGTCTGCAAAACTAGTCAGCCCCCAGTATGCCCTGTATATTACCAATATCTGTCTTGGTCTGACATCCATCTGAGACTTGTTTGATGCAATCAAACTGCATCTATCTGAGACAGATATCTGTGTCTCTATGTCAGTAACCCCATGAATGTTCTGGTTGCTAGCAGTTTGCACTGTCTCAATTCCTCTTAATTCTTGCATTTTATGAATAATATCACTATCCTCGTCTTTTATTGCAAGGGATTCAAAATGCAGTCAATGACTTTAACACAGGGGTTATTTTTAAAAATCCCTTACAGGAATACCATGGACCTGGACATTTGTCATAGATGAACAAGTTCAATGATGAATTTACATTTTTCTGAATTAAGACCTGTTTCAGGGACAAAGAGAATGCATAACAGTTGTGCTCGGCACATAAATTTTGTTAACAGAAGCCTTCTCTGGGGACACTGGTTTCTGTTGAACTACTGGTTTCAGTGTCGATGTGATTACTGAACCTTGTCTGGGAGGCAGCTGGTTCACATACAGAGAGGTCAGGACAATATATTTGCATCAGTGGATTTTGAAAAGTTTTCCAAGGAACATCTACACTCAATATTTTTCAGCTGTCTTCTTGTAATAGTGAAATTCAAAATAAAAGGAAAGTTTAGATATTCTGAAATGGCTATCCCATAGCAATGCCTGTATTAATTATGCAGCAGTTAATAAAAAAAAGATCTGGACTTTTTTTCAGTTACTCCTGTCTTAGTCTTGGGCTCTTGGCTTCACAAATCCCATTTGAATTTATCTCAAGTTTACTTTCTATGCTATTTGCATTAAACAGCTAAATCCCATACAATCCCATTGGACTAAATGTATTAGTCCATATTAAGTGATGGTATCCTTTGAAAAAATATCACCTGATAAAATAACTGTATTAAAAAAAAAGACAAGTGGTGCTAATGGATGTAGTCTAGAGTAATAAATGTTATCAAAATAAAATTGCATATATTATAACAAATCATGCATATTTCAAGAAGTCTTGTTCAAGGTTTAAATAAAATATGCCATTAGCACCACTCATCTTGCACTGAGGGTTGCAGGAAAGTTAAATCTTGTGACAAAATCCCTACATACATGATAACTTAATGACCACCCTGGTTAACATTTACAGGTGTCATGATTGCTGACACGTGACTGTTACATTTTCATTGGTGTCATTACCACCCACTGGTCCATGGCCAATAGTCTTAAGGTGACAAAAGGGACACCCTGGTGGTGGTCAACCACGGTGGGCAGGACCACAATTGCTCCCAACAGTGATTCTATCAATGGACACAAGCATGCGGGTAACTGGATGCTAATGGCTCATTCATTGGGGCTGCTCGGGCCCAACGTCTTCTCCTTTATGTTCTCTAATTCCCACTTGTAGACGGACAAATTACATACATTATACCGCCAATGGCCTCCGGTGCTTTCATGTCCAGCAATTTCCTGCTGGTAACCAATACCTGTATACCTCTATTAGTGTTACATACATTAGCTACACCTTTGAACCTGTAACCCTAGGTGTTCTTAACATCCCTGACCAAATATTGTCCCCCAGTTGTTTCTGTAGCTGTGTCATGAGAACGAGTTTACTTACAACTAGCACCAGTGAAATGAATGCAAACAAGGAAAATAAACAGGTGTCACATCAAATTTACTTTTAGCCAATTAGGTCACTCTTGACCCATGTGCACATGTCATGCAAGCCTTGAGGGCTTCATCACAAGCTAAGGAAGCAACTCGTATGGCTCCCCCCCCCCCCCCCCCCCCCGAAGAAAAATACCCAGGTATTCACAACTGACCTCCTATGTTGCACCATACCATGTGTGAACTATTACAAAGGAGAACCTAGTTGTCCGCCTGCAAGATTTTAGGACAATTTTCTCTCTTTCTCTCTCTCTCTCTCTCTCTCTCTCTATATATATATATATATATATATATATATTTACATCTATCAGGCAGTGTGTTCATGTTGATTTTTGGCTCAGACTTACTGAGCAATCAGTGATGGTATTGAAAGAAGAGAAATGAAATCTGACATAAACACCTGAGAAAAAATGACATAAAATTACTAATCCATAAGTTCAAAAATAAAACATATAAAATACTATCGGTTAAAAAATCACCAATGACATTGAAAAAAGTGGTACAGTTTAAAAATACACCCATGCATGAACAGTGAAAAAACACTGCATTATGCAGGACAGTGAAAAACTTTCAATTTACTTGCAAGAGACTAAGAATTCTTAAATTTCAGACTACATAGTTAATTGATTCTGCTTAGTGTACCACATCTATCAATAAATGGAGCAGCAACTGTTTGATTTGGATCTTGCTAATGGTGGCCTTGCCTGGGAACCTCCCTCAGCCATTACACTTCCCCCTGATTTGCTTTCAAGGTACATGGGAACCATCTTGCTCAGGACTTTAAAAGTCCTTTGAATAGGTCTCTCTGTGTGAAGGACACTAAAGCTGGGACAAAATATCCATTATAACTGTGCATAGACAAACTATGGATGAACAAAATGCCAAAGGACAAAATGAGCAGGGACAATATATGCACAGACAAAATGCCAAAAACAGATATGGGTACATTCACAGGACAAAAATGCTAATGGACAGTTTTTGCAGGAGAAATGTAAATGGACAAAATGTCCACAGAATGCATTTAAGGGCTATCATGATCCACAGGATGACAATGGGATAAGCTACCATTTGCTAGAATCAAGGGGGATATGCAAGTCTGTGGTTAAAAAAGACTCTTGACTAAAAAGCTAAAGTTTTGGTCTCACACAGAAAAGAGTTGTGAGGTTTTCTGAAATTTATGAACAACAGATTATACTGCTGGGACACGCCACATTAATACAGAAAATCCCTCTACTTTCCCCTTTTTGGGAATCTTTAGAGTAAATTGTTACTCTGTGTCAGACATGGAAAGCTAGCACTCTCAGCTGGGACTGAATACGTTATGGTCACAGATGGGTAGACTTGGGTAGTCATTTTAATTTTCATCTTAGCCACCAAACTGAGTTTCTCCATAGCTGGGTCTGAATACCACCTTTATTTAGAATGTTTTGTCATATTCAGTAGCTGTTTTGGGAATTGGTGTTTAGGCTAATGAGTTTAGTCATTCA
The DNA here is from genome assembly GCA_026874595.1 of Sipunculus nudus. Classification (NCBI taxonomy): domain Eukaryota; kingdom Metazoa; phylum Annelida; class Sipuncula; order Golfingiida; family Sipunculidae; genus Sipunculus; species Sipunculus nudus. The sequence continues at coordinate 86,911,171 of CM049309.1, read as the reverse complement.
CGGTTTTCAACCAGGCTGATTACAACCTTAAGCAATGTCCTGAAGTTTCACTAAATTTGGCATTTTAGATTCAAACAAATGTGTTTAGAGCCAGATGCCCTTTAAGTAAAAAAGTAACCTACCAGCATTTTAGGAAAATATGCCTTATTTAGTATAAATAGTTAATATAACCGACCTTGAAACTAAAAGCAGAGGAGTTTCAGACTTATTTGGCCTGGTAACACCCTGATACAGTTTCCAGGCATTTCCTCAAGGTGATATTGTTCCTCTGAATGGCATTCCATTATAACAAAACATTCACAACACAGCCAGAGTGCTCCTATAGCTTCAGGCTACAGTTAGCTGTACTTAAAATTTCCAGCCAGGTTAAAAAAAATATTAGCCAGGACCAATATGTGCTTTGACTGGCCTGACAAAAACTCTCTTCAGCATGATCTAAACTCGCCCATATTACAATTAGAGTTGTGTTTCTCGGTGTCCTTAGAAACCATAGCACTTTGGGCATGCTATCGCCGCTTCACTTCAGCAGGCTACTTCTGTGTGACTTAATTAGCTCTACCTGGGAGACTGGTGGGATCGGATGCAGACTTGAGAGTCCGTGAGCCTGCACATCAAACTCCCCCGGCATGACGCAAGGAACTGTGTGAAACAACTGGCCAGAGCAAATCATATCATACCCAAATACCAATATTCATGTCAATGATTTAATTATTTATTAATTATATAAATTATATTAAATTATAATTTAACTTAAAGCCACATTTATTCATGTATAAACAATAAAGCAAGATATATATAAAATTATTAGTGGAATTGATTTTAATCTAATTCATTAGAATGTAATCAAGGAAACCCCAATAACCAGTGCACTGTAAGTATTCTACTTTCAACTGGCAGGTAAACATCTAAAGCCCAAAAAGAAAAAGACTTCAAGGGTAAAGAGATGGAACTCATCTGAAGCAATAAATGAGATCCTGATATAACCTCACCTTAATAACCATCTTAGAGAAGACTTCAATGAAAACTTTTCTCAGAGTAAGGTTTTCAGGGATAGCTATTGATTTAAGAAGTCAACAAAGTAAGAATATGTGACTACTAACCTCATCTAAGTTCAAATCATATTTGGTAAAAAAGTACAGTCTTCACTGGGCCCATTTTCCATCATAAAATCTAAACTGAAAACCCAGGTGCGTATTATACATGCAGGTTTAATTTCCCCAAGTATTTTCTGCTGCATTGAACATCATTTGGAAGGCCGTAAGACCGCCATTATATAAGCTGGTGTTGAGCAATAATAAAGGAATTTTGAGGAAATGAACAGTATTGGTTTAATTTTCAATTATATAACAAAGTTTGATCTTATTTATTGCTTTCATTTCAAAATACTTAATATAAGCCTTCAATATGGCTTGCAACCCGAGAGAATTATAATATGCCAACTGGAATAGGCATGACCGACCCACTTGTTGACATCGTTTGATACCATTGTTAGTTAGTAGATGGTGCTATATGCGATAGCATTGGGCATTGTAAGGGCCATGGGATATCTTTTGTGGGGGAAATGACCCATGACACACTAATTACTTTTAAAACAACTTAACCAAAGTGAGGAATATTGGTCTGAATGTGATTGCTTCCTTAGTTTTAATTAGCCTACAGGTGACAGTGCCATGTTCAGATGATCAGTTGTGTGATGAGGGCTGTGTCTAGCTCTAGCTCCCGTGGGCTCTCCCTTCAGGATCCTGGATACATATGCCGCATAAATTCAGTCAGCCCCGCCTTAACAATGGTACAGGTGGCGCTAACAGGCTGCACAGCTGTCAGGTGTTCTCTGTGCATCCTGCCACTTACACTTTAACTTATAACTTAAATCAAACGATTCCGTTCCAGTCTGATTGAGCATATTTCTTTAACCCTTCACAACTAAGGGAGAATAGAATATTAGCTATGATAACAATTGTAACAATCTGATAGTAGTGCTAGATCTAAGAAACTTTGTCTAAGAAAGATCTAAGAAAGTCGGTCCAACTGTCATTCTCAAAGTTCAGTGGAACCAGTAAATTTTCCAGCGACTATCGGAACTAAAATATACTTCATCCACTAATTTAGCCCAGAAACAGGGTGTGTATTATACACAGGGTTATTGGTTTTTCCACCAAAATTGTGGCTTCAAATGGGGGTGCGGATTATCTATGGTAGCAGATAATCTTATGTGAAAGACAGTATTTATCTTTGAACAAAAACAATTCTATATAAATCAAGAGAACAACAAAGGGAAAGTTTGTACTCATATTGACAGTATTTTTCAGCTGTTTAAACACTTATAACACAACTTGGTTCTTTTTAATAAAAGGGGTCATATTTAATTGGTTAATTTGAAATATATAAATAATTAAGCATAAGGCTAAAGCCTGAGATTAGAAATGGCCATACTATTATCTGGTATGTTTCAATTCATAATGGCCAAAAACTGCCTTTCTACTGTGCATCAATATGGTAGATACGACAGATCATGGGTTAAGTAGTAACACATATACACAGGTGGAAAGGAAAACACCATAGTCAGCCCTCTGAGGCTTGAGTATAATAAAAACCTGAAAAGTTGAAAATTAATTTACAAGACAAAATCCTAATGCAATAAAAAATTATGACTTTAAGGACTTTGTTAGTGTTCATAAACATAAACTGCAGAATCTCTTCTAGAAATTTTTACAAACACTATATATTTATTGACAATTACACACATCTACTCTTTCTCATCATAATTTTTCTCATTTTCTCAGGACTACTGTGACAAAAGAAAATGGAAAAGCAAGGTCTTAAAGGATCTAGCACACCTCGTACTTTTTATTCCACTTGAGCCTCTTATGATTGGTTTTGAAATTACCGTAGACAGGCCAGGTTAAATAGCCAAGTGCTGGCCAAGTTCATTAAAGACAGCACCAAGCCTGTCCTTGCTTGGACTGCAGCTAATGTGGCTGTCAGATTAAGCTGCCTGTGCTGTGAAGTGCAGCACTCAACTGCTGCATCAAGGACAGGATTTCTCTGATGTTTAGGCAAAATTAATACCTGACTTTCCTGTATATTAATCCTTACAACACAGAATGTTTCAGATGTGCAGTGACAGACCCTGCCTTCAGTACATTCATCTTATGTGTACCAAAATAATTACTCAAACCCTAGTTACAGAATGTAAAAGAAAAGTGAATTAAAAATCTGTCTGTGCAGGGATTTCAATACTGGGTCACAGTTACCTTGAGCACATTCTTTCCAACAGACTCAACATCTAACTGCAGGAAGCAACAAGGTATCTGCTGCTGATCCAATGCGAAGCTGCACCAAATCACAAATGTCTGTTAGTGTATCAAAATTAAAGTCAGATATACTAGTTTAGATGAAACAATTTTAGGTAAAACTTTAAAACACCTTATTCTGCAAAATTTTCTTAAATGCTCAAGGTAAAAATACTTAGTGTGGAGAAGATGAAATTAATAAAGTCTAAGCAAAGTATCTATTTAAATCTACTAGGCAGACTGGAAGCAACAGAGCTTACAGACATACCTTTGCCAAAAAAGAGAGCCCATTTAAAAAAAAAATAACATTTTCCGGTTAAATCATATATACACAAAACACCTACCTTCTGCCTGTGCCTGCTTTAACGGCATCTTTATTGAAGGACGTGTTAGTCAGGGAGAAATCTTCTGCATTGGCACACAATAACTTTGGAAACACAGCTTGTCTCTCGTAGCGCCCCATGTCATCATAGATGTTACCATACATGAACCCGTTCATTAATGTGGAGTGTGCATGAATATCTATGTAGAAATCTACATCAACCTTCTGCAAGTCAAAGATAATAAAAGAAACATGATTAATTTTGTTGAACAACTTGACCAGCAGCAGTTTTGCCCATCACCACCGTGACAAAACATGGTCTACAGAGAGGTCAGAGTGGCAGACAAGTTATATAAAATGGCACTGACAGTTTTGATGATGACATCTGTTAGAATTCCTCATCCGTTATAATTCATTTAAACCAGACAAACTAATAAATATTTTCATTTATTTTCTAAGTGATAAAAAAATCTTATCAAACTGCTCAACTAATGTAGAATTTCCCTGCATTGTTGTTGAATTTCCGAAAGCATACAAGCATAACTAAAGTGGGTCATGTGACTGACATGTAAGCCATGCAAGGTGCAGGAATAGATGGTAGTTAACACAGAGATGGGATATATGCTTTGTTCTGTATATTCACATTTTCTTTTGTTTATTACTCATAGCCAAATGTTAAGATTACAGGATATAAGTTGGGATCAAAGGATAATGCTGGTGTGTATCTCGGAAAAAATGTCAAAACAAGATTAAACTTGAAAAAAAAGGTTTCTCACCACAGCTTTTCTAAAGGGTAACATCAGTGGCTTTATAGTCTCTACCACTACACATGGCTGTATCAGTTTATCCGCTTCATCCTCCTGTTCAGTTCAGACTGGTCCATTATTGTAGATTTTATGATCAAAGCTTACAATGCACATAGTCATAATATGCTCTGGAATATTATTTGCTCTACATCTGCCTTCCTCCTATAAGTAGTGTGGGGTTTCACATGGGTAAAGAGGCAAGAGTTTGTGGTACAGAGCTTGGCCAGGGGTGTTAGTAAAAAAAGCCTACCACCAATGTACTATCAAATCCCACTGGGAGAGATTTCTGTGAAAGATATTACCATTTATGAAAAATCAATATACTCTACTTCTTGTGTTCCAAGGTACATGACACCTGCTTCTGACCCAAACATGGACATTTATTTATTTAGTCACTTGGCTGATCAAACCCTGGGAAATTATTTCATGCTAAACATGCTAGAAGTTCATACCTTCCTAAGCCTGGGGTTAAAGGTATCCATAGCCGTAGCTGATGCCAGGTATCAGTCTGCTAGAACTCATAACATACAAACAAATTTTCCTTTTTTGATTTGACCCACAGACAGCTGATACTATGGAAACTGAATGTTTTAAATATTTTTGTGTGAACAAAATTTGCTTTGATACTGGAGAGTCATTTCTCTAGTGTCTGTCTGTTCTGGATGGCTGCCACTGATTCAGACAGAGTTCAGACTGAATGATCAGTTCTGTCTGGCTGCTGGCAGCTCAGATTCTCCAGACTATCCTGACTGTCAGAGCAGCATTAAACTGAAACTGTCAGTAAACCAGGGGTTTCCTCCATAATCTACAGGTGTAGACATGTCACAACCATGTCTGCAAGTTGACATTGACTGGCCATACCATACCATTAATTAGATTTGCACACTATATAAACTCTAGTGGTATCAAATCAAAACTGATTATTTTTAAAGGATAAGTCCATGACATGTTTGAGATATTACCTGTTGAAAGAGGATTAACACTTGTAATATTTACTATGCCAGATACCATATATCATGATATATCCATATCAATTACTGTAATAAATGTTAACTTTTTTTATCAATCAAACTTTTGACACTGCAGTCACTGGAACCATTGACCAATGGGTCATGATGCTCAGCTGACCAGTTTAGCTAACAAGTGTGGGTGCTATTTTATATCCAAAGGTAAACACAGTTATTGGATACTGAGCTGGCTGGAAAACCAGATGTGACACAGCAAAACTTACACCAAATATCAAATAAGAAACTTTAAACACCTACTATTACAGATTACAGAGCTGACTTATTATAACATATTTTAAGTGATTGTTCCTGCCAAAATAAAATTTATTTAAAAAAATGAAAAGAATGAGGCAGAATATGTTTTCATCCTTAGCTGATTGTTTGTTGGTTTGTTTGTTGCCTGTAAGATGACTAGAACTTTGCAGAGGGGTGGGATATGGGCCAGGGAAGATCATCTGATGTTTGTGCAGATACCTGTAAATAACACTGCAGGGCTGTGATGCCTTGGCAGATGTGTGTGGTCTATTGAAAGCCATTCTAGTTCTACATATTTTCTGATTTATGGTAATTGATAAGAACGCTACTGTGCAGCATTGATTTGATTCTTATTTCTGCTATCTGCATCACCTGAGTATACTTCGGTATATAATATATGATCTGTCATTATAACCTTACATTTTATTCTGTGATCTAACAGTACTGTTTGACTTGTTGGATGAAAGAATCTATTGTGACTCCCTTTTTCGGGTGAACAAAAGAGACAACATCAAATGCCAAAAAGATTTGTTGGTAGATGAAATAGCTTACCTCTAAATGACTTTATCAGAACAAAATGGTGTGAATTGTATTACTGCCTACCAACAGTAATGTAGCATTCGGGTCTGGTTATCTTAGTTTCTTGTGACAAAAAAAGGTGATATTATATCAATAGATATGCACTGATAAGCATTATTAATGTTTTTTCCAAGGATTAAAAAAAAATTAATTAGGAGACACTGATACATATATAAGAAAAACTCTTACACAGGCAGTTTATCAGCAGGGGCACTGGCATCTCCAGCGCTGCTTACCAATTTGCTTTCAACTATTTTTATAATATGATGCAGTACATCCAAGATTTATGTATCTAATGAATACATTTTAATATTTTAATATTACAAACGCAGTGAAAGAATTACACATTCTGACAGAAGCTTGGTGCTAATGAGTCCAGGTTCTCATCAGAATCATATCCAAGCTATGCTGAGATACAACTACGGCTTAAGACCTCCTTTCCTCTAACACAAATGGATGGCTACTAAATAATATCAAGGCAAGCAATACTGACCTCGTTTGCATCCATTTCCATAAGCAGGTTTTTGGTTGCGTAAAGCGTGGGGTGCGCCCATGGTGATGGCTCTTGCCAGTGGCGGTTCAGATCAAAGCCCATTAACGAACACCTGGCAAGCACAACATGGAATAGCTACATCATGCTGTTTTTAGCACACATATTGCAATTACCTTGGTAAAACCATATAATTTCTTACTCTGTAACTTCATTAGCTGGTGCTTTGACTGACAGCCAGCAATATGAGGGCTTCCTCAGCATCTTACGATCAATTACACTAGGTCTTCAGTTGGTTAAGGCATTGTGAAACAAGTTATAAAAATATATAATATCTCTCAGGTTTCAATCTGAAGTATCAACAAAAAATATACATATAAAAAGTAGAAATACTGAATATTACACAAATTTTCCCTGAATCATAACTACGGGAGTATGCTATCCCCTTTTAATAATGTTCGTATGTTTGCTGTTGTTCAATAATATCCTGAGTTCACCTGCTGCACTCACCACATTCAAATATCATTTTTATGTAAACATGTTTTTACAAGCAAAGCAGTTTTTGTTGGTATATATTCATTCACAGTCTTTTGGAAAATAAATGAGCTGGGATGTTTTGTATCTCCATGGATATAAACTGTAATTATATAAACTGAGATGATACTGCTTTAATTAAATAACTGGTGACTGGCTGTGGTCTCTGAGGTAAAAGTTTTACATCCCACATCCTCATGTTTCAGATTAAGTATCTCCCATCATGTAATTGCCTGGGTGTTGTTCACGGTGATGGACCATTATGATTACAGCACAATATCCTTATCTGAAGAAGTTCCAATTACAGCTACCTTCTCATCATTAATGTGGGTCAAACATTAACATGAACTGTAAAAAATCTATGGCTGAAGGCTTCTTTTAATAATATGGTAATATCATGGTATGTATTCTATCTAGGTTGTGAATTTGGCAAGTCAGGGTTGTAAAGTGAAAATCTGATTCTCATTTCAAAGATTAGAATTCTTATAAATATTTTAAGACATGTAGTTTAAATATCATAATATGCTAATGAATTTAATGCTAGCTTTGCTTATTTGCTTTCTGAAAAGATATATACTAGGAAACACTCCCAGAGAACACACTCCGCAAATGCTCGGATGTGCAACCACATCTGCCCTCAAAATTGACAGGTCCATCCAAAAATTTTAATCAATTGTTTCTTAACCCATGTCCAACCATTTCCTTAAATTTGACTAAAATTAAAATTTTTTTTTTTTTTTTAGAAATTGACAATAAACACAGCTTAAAAGGAAAATTAGGCTTAAACAAGACTGCCCCATGCAACTTCCAGAGCATCCCTCAAACATCTTCATCCCCTTACATCTCTTTGTTTCTCATTCATGGCCAGATGGTTTGTTATGTTATATACTAAAAGACAGTGACAGCCAAATGTTATTTCTTTATACCTTTATTATTATGTCATCAAAATATTATGTCATGACAGATTACTGCATCTCCATTATGATGACATCATGATCACAGTGATGATGTCATTACCTCGCCCCTCAAGGCTTAAATACCTACATCTGTTTCTTCACAAGTTTTTAATGGTTTCGTTATCATTGTTTGTGGAAGGCATTGGCTGGGGGAAGAATTTAAGAGAATGATGATGAGGGCTGATTTTTGAAATTATTGTGTGGAGAACCATACTGGATAGCAGACAAAAGGAGAATATTTAACTTATCCAGATCTGCATTTAGTTTTCACCAATCTGTCTGAAAGGTATGGCAAATAATTATTGTTCCTTGGCCCATGCTCCATCATTCTGGATATTTTACTTTTGGAGATATTGTTTGGACAAATAAACAAACACTCAAATGGTCAAGCTAATCACGTAAACCTAAGCCTCCTTAATCATCACTTTAAAGGTTTCAAATTACTTGAAACAGCAACAATGCATAATATATCTGTTTGTGAGAGAGAATATCATACCTCATATGGTGAGGGATCAAGTGAATGACTATCAATTTAATTCAATGTCTGAACTAACAGTGTCTGTGTTGAAGTGTATGGCTAAACTTACAACAAAATCTTAATTAAGAGTTTCTGTATTTTTGTGAATGGCTAAACTTATGTGAATGGCTAAACTTATGTGAATGGCTAAACTTACCTTAATGACTAAATTGACAGTGTCTGTGCTTAAACCTTATGTGAATGTCTGAAATATCAGTATCTGTGCTAAAGTGAATAGCTGACCTTAAGTGAATGTCTGAACTAACAGCGTCTGTGCTTAAGTGAATAGCTGATCTAAAGTGAATGTCTGAACTAACAGCGTCTGTGCTTAAGTGAATAGCTGACCTTAAATGAATGTCTGAACTAAGCGTCTGTGCTTAAGTGAATAGCTGGCCTTAAGTGAATGTTTGAACTAAGTGTCTGTGCTTAAGTGAACAGATGGCATTAAGCGAATGTCTGGACTGCAGCAAATGTCTGGGTTTCAGATAGAAGCTGGCCAGACTAATGGACCACAGTCTGTCCCAAAACCCTTTCCTCATTTTTTTTGCGATAATTACTTTAAGAATATTCTTTAAAAATGGCCTTTGGTCTTAAGTAGATATACAGATATTCTCCTAATTTTGAGTAAAGTAGTATTATATCATGTAAAAAGTATTTCCTTTGCGACTCTTTTGCGTTATTTATGCTGGACTGTGGTTTGAGCTTCCAGGCACTGCTGGACTGTACATTCTTCCATGGTAAACTTTCCATGTTTATGGCTGCATGTGGTGTTTTTTAGACAACAGTGACATCACAAAGATGTCACAATGATTGGTTGCACATCAACTTCAACTGATTGACGTCATCAGATTGCCTGACTTGTTTATTATCAGTTCTCTGGTGATGAAAAAGTCAAAAACCCTGTTACCTGTTTTGTCATATTTTTTTTAGTTATTTCACTCGTACAAAATCTAGGCAAGGTAAAGCATTATTTTTATGCAGGCTGTCGACAAAAAAGCTCCTGCAACCTTTGGACCAGAAAGGTTTACACTGCTTCACTTGTATGAAAAATTATCCCCAAAAACATGCAGACACAGGTACTGGGACAGACTATAGATGGTCTTTCATAAAGCACTGACAATAGATGCAAAGCTGCATGCGAGTCTGATGTGAAATTCCAATTTAAAAATAAAATGCTGCGTCATTTACTATTCAGCAATTGTCAACAGATTCGTTTTTTAATCTTATCATTCTGAGACAAATAATACACACTAAGACCCACAAATCTCTCTTCATGTTTCAACATGCTGTTAGACTGACAAAAAGATATGTTTGACTGACAAAAAGACACATGTTTGACTGACAAAAAGATACATGTTTGACTGACAAAAAGACACATGTTTGACTGACAAGAAGATACATGTTTGACTGACAAAAAGATACATGTTTGACTGACAAAAAGATACATGTTTGACTGACAAGAAGATACAAGTTTGACTGACAAAAAGATACAAGTTTGACTGACAAAAAGATACAAGTTTGACTGACAAAAAGATACAAGTTTGACTGACAAAAAGATACAAGTTTGACTGACAAAAAGATACATGTTTGACTGACAAAAAGATACATGTTTGACTGACAAAAAGAGACATTTTCTTAAAAAAATGGAGCAAAATCTCTTTTTCCCCCTAATATGCAGTATATCTATTCTGGATTTCATGGAGAGAAGTGGTTAAATCTGACATTTTCAAAATGAAAGTATCAAATCATTACACAATGTAAATTTCAAGTAAAAATGAAGTTTTGTATTACTTTGTGTATATGACTCCATTAATACAAGCTTCATGTATGACATCCCTAGTCATGCGAGGAGGAACAGCTCATGAAGCCTTAATACTCAGGAATACTGTCACTAACTGGAGGTCATGACACAGACCTCGTCACATCCACTAACAATATATATGAAAAAAGAGTCTGAAATCATCATCTTGAAGATGGTGACTAAAGGAATATCTTTCCTAAACAAGAGCACCGCTCAGTACATTATTCCCGTTGTGTATCTGGTGACCTCTGACCTCATTAAATATGCATGAATTTTGATGAGAATGTAATTCAGGTGAGAAACTATTTGTAAATATGTATAATGAGTTCCATGAAAATCCATAGGATTTTTGGTAAGTCATCAAGGTGCCTCCAAAGACCTCTGACCTCAGTAATATGCATGGATTTTGCTGAAAATCAAACTTATATTTTATTGGTTAACATTTCTGATGAGTTTTTATCAAAATATTTCATATTTTTCATAAGTTATCACAGAGACACCACAAAGTAGCCTAGTGACCAGAGACCTTAATAAATAAGCAAGGATGTATGCATGGATCGAGTTAATCTGTTGGTAAGTAGTTGTGGTGAGTTTCGTGAAAATCCACCAAAGCCCCGGTAAGTTATCACGGTGACCCTAAAAGTTAACAGATGGACAGACTGGATACCAATGCCCATAATACAGGTGTATAAAAATAACTTTCCCAAAACAATAACACTTTAAGTGTAAAGTAGTTGCACTAAATTCGACATGACCATAGGAAACTTATTTCTTGATCAAATTATATTCCATCATAATCCCTATACCGATTTCCTGGTGTCATCAACAAGAAAAAATTCTCAATGCAATCCATCTCTTATATATGACACTGTTATTTACAACAAGAAAGTCGCATAAATTCTGTTTTGGCTAGCTGGTGTTATTACTGTCCTTTATATAACATATAAACTATAATAATTTGGCATTTAATGCACACACAGACCTCTTAGTCTAAATCAACAAAGGTACTGTACACAGCTTATCTACACAGTTGTACTTTACAATAGGAAAACTCATTTACTTTTCCATACAAACAGCTATTTGAAAAGCACCCTACTTTAATTCTACAGGCTTCTAAATTGTATTCTGTAATCTATATGACTACTACAGAGAGTAAAATAACCTATAAGAATTCTTATGAGGCTGAATGAACCTGAAGACAGATGAAGAAGGATTGTGAGTTTTATATTCCCCTGGTAGTAATAAAACTGAAAGAGGAGAAACCAGTTTAAGCTCTGCCACAGTCGTAATGACATCAAATTGTAAGAAGCATCGTGTCCTGTTTTTTCTATCTAAAGGAATCCTGGTAGAGAATTGCAGTACATTAAGATCATTGCCTGGACTTGGCTTGGCTTGCAGTTAATTTTACCGGCAGTGCCAGCGCCTGGATAGGTCAATCAGGAGAAAAGACAAGGAGTCATCCAACTGTAATGAAATCTCCATCATAATTCCTCTTATTAAACTTTTTAGCATGTCAAATTGATAATGCAGGGCCATCCTATTCATAGGAAATCATGAACTCCAGTGATTAGGCCATGATTATGTTTAAAGTACTTGTTTGTGAGATATTAGTTTGTCTGCCCCTCAAGAATGCCCGAGTGTTAAAACCAGCGGTCATGAAAAATACCAGCTGTCAGGTTTGAAACATTGAGCTATTCAACCTGAAGTAATGTGTTCATATTAACAGGTCTCTATATTTGTACTCTAATGAACAGATGCAATGCACTAATCATTTTCTACTCTCTTGAATGCTACAGATTACAAACACACCTGATAAAAAGCTTCAATGTAGTCAGATTACCTTTAATTTACTACATGTGGCTTTAAATCAATGACCACTAGGTCCTAGAAACTAAATCAAAGGTAAATCACAAAATCTGCATTCCAACTGATGAATTAACATTCATGATATTGTTAGAATTTTTCTGCTTCCCTTTATGGACCAAAGCTATGTTCAGAGTTCCAAGAATTAGGAAATATTCAATCATTCAAGACTTTGGGCTTTTTTCTTAGAGGGGGGGGGGTATTTCTGTACTGTTTAATAGGTGATGGGGGGAGTTCCATGATAAAAAAATTCAGGGCAAAAGGGGAGAAATGGGGCCCAAAGAAAGGCCTAGAATAATTCCTGTTTCTATAAACAAAATTGTCTGATTTTTCATAAATCCATTGAAAAAATATTCCAAGATAATCATTTCAACATATTTTCATACTATAAAAGTCACCTCAGGCAATCAGTAAGTGCATACACTGTTTGGAAATTAGCACTTTTTTCCCTGATCTGAGACATTTTTTCTCAAATTCCATGGCTTCACCTGACAACAGAATTAAGGGAAACTCATTATCAAGATTTCCTGATTTTCAGAATGGCTGAGAACCCTGCATACATGTATTCCCAGCATCCAGTCCTACAACAGCTGTATAACCATCATATACTGGCTTTCACACTCTTCTTCTTGGACCCTTTATTGATTTCTGTAACGCTTCTGTAGCACCCCATCCTGTCCTCTATTTGTGTGAGGCCAACTGGCAAATTTCCAATACATAATGGAATTCACTTGTCCCACTGGTGTAAGATGCCATGTATATTGACATGTAATCCACACTCTTAAATGAGTATGTCTGCGTGTCTGTTCTGCTGTCTCTGTGGGGTTGCTATCAATCCTGCCTTGCATGCAAGAAAAAGCATACATGAAACTCATCAGGCACAGCCTCACTGGTTCAATCTCTGCATTCAGTGTGTTGATTAGTCCATTAAAGGGATATACCCAATTACAGACCCTGCCGTCTTTTACATCTTATTTTTTTTATATTTTAAAGATGAATCAGTGATGTAATTGTTATGACTTGCCTAGGTTCATCCATTTTTTCAATAACCCCTTTTATTAGTATAATGACCCAATTAATATAAGATTTAAGATACACTATTTAACTACAAGTTGAAATAATCAAAATTGTGTAGAACCATGTAAACAGTGTGTCTTGTATTCATATCCTGTAATAATTAGATGCTACCACTTTGAGAAAGAAATAATCACCTCCATGAAGGAGGTCATATTTTCCCCCATGTCTGTTTGTTTGCTGTTTAAGTTTTTTATTGTCTGTTAGCAAGATCAAACAAAAACCCTTTCAGCGAAACTGTAGAGGGTTGGTACAGTGGCACATGTGCTGCAGATGACACAATTTAAATCTGTTGCCAATCCAGATATCGGGAGGAGTGTGCTCTGCTAAGTGTTATCTAGTTTGAAAAGATTCTGAAAGAACTTAACTCATCATGTCAGATGAAAACTTCACCACAGAAACATGTGGAAACAAAGTAATTCCACTTGATTTCATAAGAGTGAGATCCATCAAAGTAAACTAATTCTGCACCAATAGATTTCATGAAGAGTGTGGTCTTTGTTTGCTGAGCAGGACTGCTTGTGATTTTAAAACCTTTGTAAAGTAGACTAACCATCTTGCTGCATAAGTATAAGTACCTAATCCTATCTTGAAAGTTACCATGGGTGGTAAAATATTCATACCATATAAGTACACACTCTGACAGAGGAAGACCTTATGTTACTAATCCTGGACTTGGCCTGCCTGATTAGCAGGACTTGCTAGTGGGGAGTTCATTTTAACACCAGATGAGGACAAGATCTGTCACATTTTTTTTTGGAAGCTATCAATAACTAAAATAACTAAAATAGCTTAAATCAGCAAGACCTACCAAAAAGGTGGGAAAAAGTGTATAGATACTTTTATTGAAGTATAAAGCGGCCACACTGGTAAGGATTTGTAATAGTCTGCAGGGAAACCAATGTACTGAAGAATAAATATAGGTCATACAGGTTGAGAGTTAAACAGATAATATTAGAGACTAAAACTAACTACAATTTGTTACAATAGATCTTAAATGTACTCTTGTTTTATATTGCTACAACCAGCTGTTAGATTACAAGTTTTAGTTGCTTTACCTAGACAATTAGGTACCCCAAAAGTAGGAATTAAATCAAGACTAACATTAAACCATTTTGTTTAACATTTATTTATAACATAATTTTTTTCAAGTACCTAGTGAAGTGTAATTATATACAATTATTAACTGTCCAGGATGCAGGCACCTTGGTCAATGCAATACATCACAAGATGCCAAGCACTCATCAATGCCTAACTAGAATACGGGTAGTCGACAAGCCACTACTTGTATCCGCCTCAATCAGAGTGGAACGGGTGAAGTGTTGCATATTAGCATGGATGTCTGCAGCCAAATTGTGTATGTAGGTTGCGCTACCTACCAAAAAATCCAGAAAGCCGTCCAAGTTGTATACATATGCAAAATTAAAAGGCAGATAAGTCAAACCACTATATTGTATATGAGTGATTTTGCCCTTGGCAGACAAACAGATGGACACTGTGCAAAAAAGGGTTGCAGGTGGCGCCACCAGTTTAGCATATGATAAAGAGCTTTGTGAGAACTATACACATGCAAAACTTTGGCCCAATCGGTCAAACGGTTCCCAAGATATGAGCTTGGATATCTGCTGCATAAACTAGAATGCAGGTGGCGCCACCTGTCATAAAATCAAGAGAGCTGTCGGGGATGTATAAACTTGCAAAATTTTAGGCAGATATGTCAAACCACTGCCGAGATATGAGTGATTTTATCCCATGGCAGACAAACAGACGGGAGCTGTGCAAACATGGCTGCAGGTGGCACCACCAGTTTTGCTTATGATAAAGAGCTATATGAGATTTATACACATGCAAAAGTTTGGCCCAATCAGTCAAACGGTTCCCTAGATATGAGCTTGGATGTCTGCAGCGAAAACTTGATTGTAGGTGGCACCACCTGTCATAAAATCAGAAAAGGTATCCAGGATGTATAAGCATGCCGAATTTCAGGTGAATTAGTCAAACCACTGCAGAGATATGAGTGATTTTAACCCAAGGCAGACGAACAGATGAACACTGTGCAAACATGGTTGCAGGTGGCGCCACCATTTTTTGTGTATGTTATAAAGCTCTCCAAGGGCTACATTTGTGCAAAAAAATTTTCCTGATCGGTCAAACGGTTCCCGAGATATGAGCTTGGATGTCTGCAGCGTAAACGTGAATGTAGGTGGCGCCACCTGTCATAAAATCAGAAAAGCTATCCAGGATGTATACGCATGCCAAATTTCAGGTGAATTAGTCAAGTCACTGCAGAGATATGAGTGATTTTAACCCAAGGCAGACAAACAGATGGACACTGTGCAAACATGGTTGCAGGTAGCGCCACCATTTTTGGTGTATGTTATAAAGCTCTCCAAGGGCTACATTTGTGCAAAAGAATTTTCCTGATCGGTCAAACGGTTCCCGAGATATGAGCTTGGATGTCTGCAGCGTAAACGTGAATGTAGGTGGCGCCACCTGTCATAAAATCAGAAAAGCTATCCAGGATGTATACGCATGCCACATTTCAGGTGAATTAGTCAAGTCACTGCAGAGATATGAGTGATTTTAACCCAAGGCAGACAAACAGATGGACACTGTGCAAACATGGTTGCAGGTGGCGCCACCATTTTTTGTGTATGTTATAAAGCTCTCCAAGGGCTACATTTGTGCAAAAAAATTTTCCTGATCGGTCAAACGGTTCCCGAGATATGAGCTTGGATGTCTGCAGCGTAAACGTGAATGTAGGTGGCGCCACCTGTCATAAAATCAGAAAAGCTATCCATGATGTATACGCATGCCAAATTTCAGGTGAATTAGTCAAGTCACTGCTGAGATATGAGTGATTTTAACCCAAGGCAGACAAACAGATGGACACTGTGCAAACATGGTTGCAGGTAGCGCCACCATTTTTGGTGTATGTTATAAAGCTCTCCAAGGGCTACATTTGTGCAAAAGAATTTTCCTGATCGGTCAAACGGTTCCCGAGATATGAGCTTGGATGTCTGCAGCGTAAACGTGAATGTAGGTGGCGCCACCTGTCATAAAATCAGAAAAGCTATCCAGGATGTATACGCATGCCACATTTCAGGTGAATTAGTCAAGTCACTGCAGAGATATGAGTGATTTTAACCCAAGGCAGACAAACAGATGGACACTGTGCAAACATGGTTGCAGGTGGCGCCACCATTTTTGGTGTATGTTATAAAGCTCTCAGAGGGCTACATTTGTGCAAAAAAATTTTCCTGATCGGTCAAACGGTTCCCGAGATATGTGGGTTTATGTGTGGAAACAGATGCACAAACGGACGCAGAGCGCAGAGGAAAGGTCAGAGGTCAAAACAAAATCAGGGCGCAGCAGTTCACATGTGACCCGAACATAATCCCGGCTTTCGGAAAATTCCGCCCAGCGGTTACAGAGGAGTTCTCCGGACACCTACGCGGCGGCGGCGGCGTGCAGCTGAAAACATAGTATCCGCAAAACTCTGTTTTGGCGGATACAATTATTACAAACTATATCAGGCTGGTGCATCTGAACCTACCTGCTGGAGTAAACTGAGATCAAGTGCTTGTTTCAATATGAGTGGACTTGGTCTTGTTTTTATAATTTCTACAATTCATTTTAATTAAATTACTTGACTAGTTAATAATGCAGGATGAAATAGATAAGATGAACTACCATGGTTGTGTCCCACTGCTGGCATGTGTGTGCAGTGGTAATGATATTCCAAAAATCCTTATTCACTTAAATATTGATCTTGAAGTGTCTCACCAGGGTATTTCCAATTTAACTTTGAATCTGAAGACTGACAGCATACCGTTTATAACATACACGACTGTTTAATAAAAATACCATGGGCCTTCTGATTGTCCATTCATATTGGTCTGTCAGCTATACCAATTGTTGGTATACCAAAGATTCTGGTCATGATGGTAAATTAGTAATGGTTTATTTTACAGTATATTATCACTTTTACCAAACAAGTACCCTTTTACATGCACCACAACCACTCATAACAAAAATCACAATTTTTAGTTTGCACTCTGAAAATATTATCTGCCTTTTTGTTAGTGTAAGTATTTTACATAAGAAGTATTTTATGTGTAATGTTTCATTCAAACAGATGACGGAGCTCTCTGGGAATCCGTTCAGCAACATTGCACTGATAAATTGCAAGGAAGGTGTTCAGTACTGGCAGGTTAGTGCACTATTAAATACATCATCAAAAAGACAAATATTTTATCAGTTAAGTTAGATTTACAGAGGCAATGAAGATTAACATTATTTTACCAATTCATTCTTCCACTGAGTCCATATGGGGCCATTAGGGCTTGATTATTTTATCTGTGAGTGATCAATGTAATATTATATTAAGTGTTGAATCAAGGGTTCAATATTATTTTATTTGTGAGGGATAAAAGATTATATCACAAGGGGTCTGTAGAGGTCAGCATTTTTATTTATTTGTGTGGAATAAGTGATTATTTAACGTACTGATGACCATGACAGACAGGAATGAAAACAACAATGGGGGGGGGGGGGGGAAGGCATAATTACTCTTATATTGATGGATTGACACTGTATTTGCTTTCCTTCACAATTTATGAAAGTGTTTGGTAGCCTGGCATTGTGTGATTAGTCAGAATTTCTAGACACTGGGAGGCATTTCATTTTCATGCTTATCATATTGACATAACCACAAGAGTACCAAAGAAGCAGCATTTTTTTCTGCTGATGTACAGGCCAAACCTCAAAGGATTACACTGGGATAATTACCACTGCAAAGGAGGTTACTTTTCACCCATGTCTGCATGGAGGGGTGGGACATAGGTCAGGGAAGACTATTATATTTTTGTGCGATTTCAGATAGGAGGTGGATCCTGTAGCCTTGGAAGTATGCATGCTGCTAAGTGCCACTCAGATATTATAAGAAACTATCAAGTGTATTCACAGTGAACCATACATAAACTGACTGTAAGTGCCACAGTAAATGAAAAGAAACTTTCTTTGTAACCCTAACACAAAGAAAGATGCGATGCAATGAATACAGTAAGCATGATGCTGCACTATGCAAAAAGTATTAACAGTTAATCATGAAAATTAATCACTTAAATACATCACTAAATACAGCAGCACCTGATGCTGAACATGTATTATTACACTCACCTGTAGTTGCCCAGGTACACTCCATCTGGGTTCAACATGGGAACGATCTTGAAGACAATATGGTCCCTGAGTATTTTGGCAATAGGATGGCTGCTGATAAGGAAGTCTATAAAACCTGCCAATAAAATGACAAACATGATTTTGTTAATTATAATATAGTGCAAAAACTGTATTCACTAGAATATAAAACACAATCAGTGTTTGTCAGTAAGTTCCTAATTCATACATGCTGACTGTGAGGAGTGCAGGGTAACACTGTCCTTTGCTTCACAGAGTTAGAATTATTTTTCTGTCTATCATGTTACATCCCTGAGAATGTAAAAATGAAAGCAACTACTTACAGGCCCCCCTTAACATCAGTTGAGCTGTCTGCGATACTTCTCCCTGACATTGTAACATTTAAGCCCTACTCTATCAGCCAATGAAAGAAAATTTAAAAATTGAAGATAAACAATTGTAATCTTGTCTTTTACAAGTGCTGAATGAGTAGTGAATTTTGGACTAAGTAACTGATTAGTACCAGTATTAACGGACTCACAATCAAGTGCACATTACCTTGGCAACACTATACAAGGGAACATTCAGATTTTTAAAAACCACAAGATGGAAATCTAAACCTCTTTGAACACCTTTCTCTCGCATGACCTGTGTATTGCTAGCATAAATTAACATCAAAATGGCTTTAAATTTACAGTGGTAAGGCAACTGAAGGGGTGCTGTGGTATTATAATGTGCAAGCACACTATATTTATACTGGCATATTACTTGCCTAAAGCATATTACTTTAGAGCCGGTTTGCTCAACTGGGGCCAGGTTAACCTGGGATTGGTTTTCTTTTGGCCAAGTTTAACTACTGGACATTTGGGTACTTTATTAAAGTAGGGCTGTGATAGACTCATTACAAATTCAAATAATGTTGAATTCCTCAGGATTTATGGGAAAATATTGAAAACGACCCCCTTAGGACACACTACGCAACATTCCTGACACATACTTTAAGACCAATAACTGTCAATTTTAATGGTATGGCTACAGGAGAGTTGCAAGTCAACAATGTAGTGCCACCATCCATTATAACATAGATTGATAAGAAGCAAATTAAGATTCACGGGCACAATTAAAACTTTCAAGAACAACTAGAGAAATGTCCCAATTTACAGGCTATTCGAGAAAGAGTTCTCAGAATTACTGGAACTTGAGTACTCCTTTCAGTGCAACCTTCTATCTAATGAACATTATGATAACATGAATAAAGTATAAAGTTTGAAGAGTAAACAATATAATCACTGGAATATTCACAGGCTCATGATAATGATGGGATAGTATTATTGATTTCTCTAGTTTTCAACGCATTTTTACATGCTTAAGTGGAAACCCTTTTATAAGGTTACTATGGAAATGTTAGGCACATACATAATTAAACTGTATGACTGGGAATTGTATGGTGACACAGGAAAACATAAATGAAGCCTGCATATCTTGGTTTTCTGAATTTGTCATATCCTAGCCCTTACTGTTTATTTTCTAATGATTCTTACCCCCATCTTTGCCTTTTATTGAAACCATCACAGGCTGTCCATTTAGGACTGAAAGAATAAATAAGTTTTTCTGAGTTCAGATAAATATACTACCCCAGGGTCACACATACCACGTGACACCTGGAGTCACGTTCCCCAGTTAGGGTCACATACACCACCGAGGGTCACCTCAGTACCTAGGGTCATCTACACTACCCAGGATCACCTATAACTAACTAGGCTCACTTACACTACCAAGGGTCACCTTGATTACCTAGGGTCACTTATACTACCTAGGTTCAGCTATATTACCCTTGGGTTACCTACACTTTCTAGGTTCAGCTATATTACCCTAGGTTCATCTACACTACCCCAGGGTGACCTGCACTACCTCGGGGTCACCTATATTACCCTAGGTTCATCTACACTACCCCAGGGTGACCTGCACTACCTCAGGGTCACCTATATTACCCTAGGTTCATCTACACTACCCCAGGGTGACCTGCACTACCTCAGGGTCACCTATATTACCCTAGGTTCATCTACACTACCCCAGGGTGACCTGCACTACCTCGGGGTCACGTATATTACCCTAGGTTCATCTATACTACCCCAGGGTGACCTGCACTACCTTGGGGTCACCTATACTACCCTAGGGTCACTGTATATTACCCTTGATCCATACCTTGTACAACATATGATGACGGAGCTTCCCCTGGGTGAACACGGGCAGTGACAAAGACAACTCTCTGTCTTTCCTGCGGATCCAAATTATCTGGATTGCTGATTGTGAGCAAGTCAAGTCGTCGCTGTTGCTGTAAAAAGAAAACATATTTAGAAACATGACCTTGCTTAACAATACTGGAGGGCAAACTCTTGATTAGGAAAGTCATATATATATATATTGATATAATAATTGAAATACCTGCTTCCCTTTATTAGGACTAAGAAGAAAAACAAAAGGTAAAGGTAAACGTGTGTGTTAACAGTTGGATGTCACAGACAATGTCAGTCTCAGCCAACTTTACACTTTGCCTTCCTGGTCTTTTAAAATTTTAAATACATTCAAATTATCATATAGAAAAACAGTGTCAGAAATAAATATATTATATTGGTAAATAATTCAACATTATTTTTATAAAACAATCTGATGAACATTATTGATAACATGTCAATAATACCTAACATGTCTTTTTATTAGGATCTTTATGACAGGAATAACCATATCATGTGAAAACTCTAGATGTTGAACTGCAGACTGGATGCCACAGATCAAGGTGACCCCAGCAAAGATGTTGCAATGTGCTGACATCTGGTGGGAAATAATAATACTAAATATCCTGTGATCAACTATTAATAAAACCCAAGGACTGCGGGATCATTAATTTAATGGGTACATGGAGGCCAGGAAAAACACAAAAAAAAACATATAATTAATAGTCAGATTAATAATTAATAGTTATATGTTAATGTATCATTTAAATATTGATAGGTACACCAGTTTTGGAACAGTTTAACATATTTATATACTGTGGTTGGCTTTGTATTTGCGGGTATAAAATTTCGCGATTTTCAGTTTTTCACTGTTTGACTAGGGTTCCATTTCGTGATCTCACAATAAAAAGGCCTGTACACAGGTTATTAACCATTATATTGCGATTAACTGTATCAAATATTATGTGCACAAAACATTATTAACTAAAATACTGTTTGTTAACGGCAGACATTTGGAAACATCTGATATAATTTAAAATATCAATCTTGACCTCTAATTCACAAAGGTTTTATTTTTGTGACCTTTTTTGCCTTTCACCAACAATCTAGAATTTGAAACCCTTGCGAACAAAAAGACAACCTCAGTATTTAATTTTATTATATTTAGTTTTCTACAATGTCACTATCCGTGGTTCATTTGGCATCCAGAAATATGTATTGAGGGTAAGATGGTCAGTCATAAAACCTGAGCAATGTCAGCTTTTCACAATTTTTGGATCAAGGTGGTCTGTTTTTAGGAGGTCTATGGACATTTCAAAATAATTCCCCTTTTTTCAGATTTTCAACCAATTGTAACATATATTATTTTATTGAGCAAACACCTACCACACTTAGACACAGTAACTCCCTCTGCAGGTAATCCATGTTTCTTTTCTCCAAGTTGTCCAGGTAGTTTTGAAGTCTTGTGTAGGAGTAGGGATAGCAGTAGGCAAACTGGTAGACATCACTCTCTCGGTCAAAACAGAAGGCAAATGACATGACATAATTTTTGTTGTGGTCTGGACAGCGGTAGTAGTACACATGCTTGGTAGGTATTCGAACCCTGTTGAGACAAAGAGGACACAAAGGAAGATGCCAGGTAAGTCTTAAACAGTGCACATAAATTCATCCCCTGATGGTCACCTGACTATCAATAGTAATAATGATGTGATGCTGAGTTCAAGATGAGCAGCCTGAGTGGTTCAGGCACAGGGCAATATAGTGCTGTGGATCCAGGGTTCAAATGTAGCTGTGAAAACATGACTAAGAAGGCATTCTAACTGGACCAATAGGGCCTACACTAAGTTGTGACACCAGTCAAGTCAAAAACTGCACCATAATGGCAGTCCTTTACATCATATTGATATGACTGTACATGGTTGGTAATCTTTACATCAGACTATGATTGAGGAGTGAACACAAAAAAAGTGCAACTATATAACTAAACTGTAACTTGTGTCCTCATGGTGCCTGACCGCAGTTCCTATACCTCATCACACACCCCGTGGGAGACATTATGTGGTAAGAAATTCAACAAACAGGCACAGAGATTTAACAATATGCTGAGTTATGGTAGAATTTATCTTGTATATAGTAAGTGTTTCAGAAAGTAAAACACCTATTCAATGGTTGTTGTGGTTTATTCTACATAACATGGTACCAGTCCTGTAAGAACAAAGACATTATAAACAATGATGAATCAACTTGCTTCATTATCAAGATTTCCAGCATAATTTTCAACCAAGTATGTGGTGGCACTCTGGTGTCTCTACAGACTCTCCTATGTTAGTGGACCAAAGAGCTGCAAGCTTCCAAGACACTACTATGGAACTTGGTGTTATGCATTATATTTTCACTGTGCACAATCACCAGCAGATGCAGGAAAAACCACAATACAAGTACCAATGTCATCAGATGTCTAGACAACATCAAGGGCAAATTCAAGACCTTCAAGATGACACCACCAACAATGATCAGGTTGTACAAGAACTTCAAGAAGGAGATGAAACGGAGGCTTAACCACCCATCTTAGTATCCAGGCAGCTTCATCAACAGTCAGAGAGCACAGCCCTACAAGTCACAGCACCTTGAGCTGCTGTACAAAAGTCAGATGTAACCACAGTTCTGCTGTACTAAACATCTGCTGGCCCGCCAATGACCAAAATCATAAGTAATGCCGAGCTCTGCAAAAGAACCCATCAATAACCAGCAGATGAGGAGATGAAGTTGTATGCCATATGGAATGAAAACTAGTCCATAATGATACCCTGCAAGGTAAAGGGAAAGACAGAACATGTGGCATTACAAGTTTGACACTGAAAAGAACACAGAATAGACACACCTACAACCATCAAAATTACCTGATACATCTAAAGACACTGGTCAACAGTACGCTCCCGAGGCAGCGGAAACCTTACGCTTCTAAAGAAGCAACTGATGTTCACGCTGCCAGCTTTGACCGTTTATGGTATATTTAGACACCAGATGGCAGTTTGTTGTCCGCTGAAAAAAATGTGCGTATGATGTTACAAGCAGCCAACCAGATGCCAATAAACAAACACTCGACAGGCATCCTGGCTTCGCCCATCATGCGCTTCAAGCGTAGCTTGAAGACAGTTTATGGTCGAATTTTAATTGCTCCTTCTGCATTCTCGTATCATCGACAGATTCGATTCTAAAAGTATGAATGTGTTAGCGTAGCCATGTATCTATTGTCTGCAGAACTGAAACCAGCCAGCGAGGTGTGCACACAGCCTTTGTTGTTACTTTTCGTTTGAATAACAGCACACTGGCCGGGCATCCTGTGTGCCCAAGGCCCTAAGCAAACCACGTCTACGGCAATTCTCTCTGAGCCTGAGGCCTGTTTTGACGGTTACCAGGGCGATGAGCTGTCACTCAAAACGAAATGAACATGATTGGCTCCGTGTATTCCTCGCTTGGCTGTGTCTTCCAGCAGAAGGTCTCACCTGATTTGACAAAAATACAGTGCTCCCCTCTGGTGTAGGAATTCAGGATACGAGGTCATAACAAACAGCGCTTACCATATAGGTAGTAGGCTTATAGTAAAAGCGCTGTGTAAAGAGCGTAGTCAGCAGGTGCTGTTGGCCTTTGCTCCAGAAGAGGCCATGGGCCTGAAGTTATTTTAAAAACTGAAGGCAATATAAAAACTGGTAGCACAGTGGTCCAAACTGGTGTTGCATACAATAAAAATTAGGCTGAGAAGCCAACATGGTTGTCAAAAACTAAGATGAACAGTCAATACCGGCCACAGGATATAGTGACTTAACAGTGTAAGGCGATATAAAATAAAAGGAATATTGTTAATAAAAACTATTTAGATCCCCCCCCCCTGAATTGTTAATGTTCAGGTGAAAATCAAAGGCAACGTTGATAAATTTACCACTAAAAATACCCTTCTAACATCATATACAACCTTGAACTGGTCCTCTCATTAGACAAAGTAAAGCTAAGGTTATATATGAATGGAATCTGGAATGCTCTGCAGTATGTAGAGGCAGATAATGTATGTCTAGCCAAAGTGATTCCTCTCACTTGACTTACTATCTGCACCAGTTACTTGAGTATGGAATCTCACATTATTCTGTGGTCAATTTCAATTTTTGTCAGCTTTCCACAAGGGTCACATGCTAATTAATGCCTGGCTATTATTCAATTTACTCACCATTTAGGTCGACTGGACGACTTGACCAGCGGTGACATACCATCACGATATAATGACTTGGTCTTGCTGAAGTTTACTATGTTAAATATCACCCTCTGAAAAGAAATACAAAGTGTGTCTGTTTCTATCTCTCACCTGTTTCTATGCATAAGGGTCCATCAAATTATTGTACACTTGTGTTGGTCAGAGTTGTCCTAATTGACTAATAGCACCATCTAGTGGTGATGCTGAAAACAACTATATTTGACTGCTTAAAACTTATTTGATTATTTAAAATAAATAAACATTAATATACCTGCTATGTTACATGTCACTGTATTATTATATTAAATGAATATTACCTATTTTTTAATTTATCCTTGCAGTCTGTACATTTACAGCATGAATATCAGATGGTGTAATTAGTAATCAATCAATGCAACAATTTTCAGTTTCATCTGGTTTTCCTTATCCCTGCTGCATAACCCTTTACTGCTGAGAGGATCACCCAGGACCATTTGGTAATAACATTTAAAATTTATTTGCCCAGACCTGCACTTGTATCCATGTTACCCTAGACTCATAATCTATAATCATACACCAAGCAGTGTTGCTCCTAGAGTGCGGCATTGCGGATGTGCCGCAAAATTTTTGGCCATGTCCCTTTGTTTCTGGGCAAGCGCGCCCATGTGGACGCACTATTTTCACATGCGTCCCCTAAAAGTTTAAATAATGCGACCCTTAAATGAACGTAATTATATGAAAGATTTGCGGGAATCCTCCGGCTCCGGTAGGAATCTTTGATAAAACAATATATGCAAGATTACATGATATACATACTGTGAGACTGATTGAATGGTAACACCATGGATGTCAAGAATGCATCGCCTCAGGGTTGGTCCATACACATGAAGGGGTTGCACATATACTGAAGAGACCGATGTTCTTGTGGTCGGAATAAAGTGGCAAGCGAGTGTCCAGTGCTCGACCGGATGTTGTTTAGCCTACATAATCTCACATTAAGGTGCATTTTTATCATTTATATATTAATATGAAAAAAAATTAATATTTATTTATTAAATGAAGTTTAGAAAGTGCGCCCACGGCTGGCGTGATCAATCTTTACGACATTTCCCCTATAAGATAATCTGCGAAGCACGGTTGGAAACGCGCCTTCCCGGCATTTTCGAAATGTTCTTATTTCATGATGTCAAGCAGTTCTCAACAGCGTATACAGTTAAGAATTACACCAGGTTGATCATATAAATTACATTATAATGCCTCAGATGACGTGATTACGATTGCTCAGGCGATTATTTCGCTCAAAACAACTCAGTTCGGGTCTCCCACAATCTCAAACTACCGGTCTATGCCTGTCGTGACACCGTTTCATGGCAGAGAAGCCAATCGGCGGTCGCTCTTTTTTCTATATTTGCATATTTCTATTCTGGACTGAACGTTTAATTTGAATCATAGGCATATGACTATGATTTGAATAGGAACTTCCTCGTAATTTTCAAGCCTCATGGACACTTGATCTCTCTGTTGCCCGTTATGTATAAAGAAGCCCGAGCCCGGGAATATACTTCGACGAAAGTGCGATGTTTCCCTGGACTTAATTACTTCACTATCGCGGTTTAATTGATATGAAAATGTCATAACTTAGAAGAACCCAACTATTTCGTTGTTGGTTGTTTTACATTTTCTCTGACCAATAATATTGAAATTTAATCGTTTGTTACTGGTGAACAAGTAGTTTAAGCTTCTGCCGGTTAAGCTGACATTGTTTCCACGTATAGGCTAACATGGGTATATACGGACAGAAAGATTCAGTTTTTTAAATCGTTCAAATGTTTTATTTTTTTAAAGAACTTGTGGTGTTCAGTCTTTTTATACTTGCCTTAGAATTATAGGCCTAATAATGCAGCGCGGGCCGCAAACTTTCCCGGCTGACATGTATATAGGCCAAACATCGTTGCACGGCACCGCCAACGCATAAATGACACATTGTGGGAACCGAAATTTCGATGATTATTCCTTTCATACTTTCATACAAACAATTATGTAATATGGTGACGCCGGCAGCAAAATTCAACAGGCTCTCATCGTACCACGGCAACTTACGCTAGCACGGCCGACTTTCTGAATAACCTATTCTTATCAAATTTATCGACAGTGAATAAACCCTTGCCTAAATGTGTATGTCCTTTATCCGTATTGAGTTGTTCACAACATTAAGTTTCGATATTGATTTGCCACTTTGAATGGCACCAGTTGTTGCGCGATTCCTCAATTAGCAATGAACATGATTGTATGTCACCAGTTTGCAATCTGTACATCAATGTACCGTTATTATTGATCCTGAGACATGAATTCTATTGCTTTCAGTTTTATGACGACTTAAAAATGATGACATGTAAAACATGTAAAGATTCCAACCTTTACAAATATTTATAATTCATTCAAAATGTCAAAAACATACTACATTCATATTACATAGATTATTTTAAGATATTTTGCTTCGAAGACATTGTCCCCACCTAATTTTGGTGTGTCCCCCAGAAATTACATAAAGGGGCCTGGTGTCCCTTTGCTTTTCATACCTAGGAGCAACACTGCCAAGTATACTAGCTTATGTCTCTGAGACCAATAGAACATAAACAAGTTACTTTTAATTCACTGCTTCCAAAATTCCAACCCTGAGGTGACAGAGCAAAAGAAAACTATATCCCCTCGATCAGGGATCTAATAGCCAATGTTCATGAGATTTAGAAAGCTTAATCAGATATGATCAGATATTCAGGTAAATAATTGAGCATTTATAAACAGCAAATCTACCTGTTCTCTGAATATAGGTTATTCTCCTTTGAGTGACATATGCTTACCTGATCTGCTTTCACATTTTCGACGGTGAAGTTAAACCACACTCTGAACCGTACATTGCATGTATCTGGTCTGATGAACAAATCATACTCATACTCTGTAATATAGTCCACTCTCCCGAGGTTTCCTGAAGCACAGAGAGCGTCCATGGCTCAGCAGAGTGATCATACATGTACCAACAGCCATAGTAATACAATACTGTCATAGTTAATCCACAAGTAACATTAGGAAACAATCCCTAAATAAGGTGTGTACATAATTACATGTTAAATATTACAACCACAAGGAGGACTGTTCTACTGAGCCAGATGAGAGTGGCAGATCCAGGAACTTCAAAAGTTTGGGGTAGCAGGAGCACAAGTTGTGGCTTCTTTGCTTATGGTGCAGAAAGTAATTCTATAAAGAAGAGTAGAAATGGATAATTCTGGTGCATTTAGTTGCTTTCTCTTCCCTGAGGATGTTACTATGTATTTTTTATGGTTAATAACAGAATAACAGGTGGAAAATACTGGGTTGAGGGTTACACAAATAAAATGAATTAACAGCAGAACATTCTGATTTCAGTAAAAGATTACAGTGATGAGTATTTTACATTTGCACAAACACTTTTATGAAAAATATTTTAAAAACTTAAACAAAATAAACTCACATAAATAAAATAGCTCACATTATGGCCATAATCAAGAATAAAGATAAACTTCATCCTTTCCCCTCTAGCTCTTTGTAAACAAGAAGGAATCTGGGCCATGTCGATCGACTCCTCACTCCAGCACTGGGGGTAGCAGGAGCACAAATCTGTGAGTCTTGATTTATGCCAGTTTGGTCAAGTTTATTCTCAATAGCTAGCTTTAAAATATTTTCAAAGAGGGAAATTAAAAAAAAAATTCAACCACAGTACCAAGATCCATCTGAAGCTCAGCATTTCTATTATTCCTTGTGTACCTATGATCTGATATACACTGCAGCTAAACTTACTTTAACATGCAGATTTTTGTGTAAGTCTATCATCAGTGGCCTATCTGAATTAATATATATTAGGCAAATGATTGATGCAACATCAAGATTTCACCTGGTCTTACCATCCCTTTGCAAAACACCGGTACAGGACCTTGGCACAGGCCTTTTGCTATTGGCTGAATATCTCTTTCAGAGCAAAATTAGAATAATATGAAACTCATTAAGTTATGTCATTATAACGAGTTACCACTAGACATGACAAAATATACATTCCCATTATGATGTATACTCACTACAAATGGCAAAGGTCAAAATTTATAAGTTCTGATAAGTGGACACAATGTAGGACCCTGATCCCTCACTAGAGGGCTCTGTTGTACTGTTTCACCTTTCCTGATCTCAACAATTCAGCAAGTCTTCCAGGATGTACAAGCTGGTCTAAAAGAAGTATCAACACCCCTACTCCACCCCGACCAATGTCAATCAAACTTCATCATACCACTCTCAAAGCAGGCATCAAAAATGAGGTGTCCTTTCTTGGGTCTGCCAGTATATCCAGGGGGCACTACTGCAAATTTGTTGACATTACCAACAACTGGTTCTTCAAGTGATTCACTATCACTACCTGAAATCAAAATTAGAGTTTTTTATTTACTGGATAAATAATATGATGGAGTCAATGTTAACATGCTATCCAGCACACATACACATCATTATACTATCACAGTAAGAACGTTTGTTCTGATGAAATCTCTGGTGGAATATATACACTCCTTGTCTAATAATATTATGAATGGTCCAGTTGTTAATTTCGTTCATGAAACAGATCATTTAAGAATTTGGTAAATATAAAATTTTGTCTACAAGATCTTCTTTAGAGGTAAATACATATGGAATGGTAAAACAACCAAAGACAACCTAGTTAATTCAGCCGTCCATGTAACAACTTAAATTGTATTTTGGGTAATGAAGTTCAGTTATGAGCTCAGCTTTTACCGATGAATGTTGTGTATTGATGTATACATCTCAACAGACCTTTCTTTACCAGTTTAATGCTTGGTGAATGACAAATACAGCTCACAGTTACAAGTTACATCTGACATTGTTCCTGCACCTCTCGGCAAAGCAAATTTAAAACCTTTTTAAGACCAGCTGACAGAAAATTTAAGACCCATTTATACATAAAATTCTTTAATGGCCCTACTGTGCTTTAAAACTAATGAAGATCAACGGAGATCTTTCTTCGACAAGTAACTGCTGAAAACTTCACCCAAACTGTCTCAAGCTTACATTCAATCACTAAATTGTTTGTGCACATTCATTATATCAGGATGGGTAAAATCAAATTTAAGACCTTTTAAGACATATGTCACAATTCCTGGCCTTTTCAAGGCCTTAAAAATGCAAAATCAAAAACAAGACTTTAAGGCCCATGGGAACCCTGATCTGAAGCATATAATCTTAAATTAGTTATACACTTACACTTTTAAGCTAAGTCAATCTGTGAGAATGTTATTATAAAATGGCATAATGAAAACTGATTAAGCATGACCTAGTTTTTCAGGAGCAGGCTGATATATAAAATGAATGCATGCCTGGTGCCTAGCTAGCCATTACGTGAAAAAGGTTTCAAGATATAGAAGGTAGAGTGACTTAGTTCAGTATGGGAAAATTCCAGTGAAACATATACCCATGGAATAATAGGACTGTTGCCATAATTGGTATCAAAGAGATATGCAGATTTTACAGCAGGGTTTTAGTTTCAATTTTACAAAGAATCAGTTCCTTTATGATAGAACTGACAAAAAGTCCTTAAACTTTTCACGCAGCATCTTGTCTCTTATATTGCATTATTTATTTTTTATTTCTTTTATGAAGCTGACCAAGAAATCTGAAAATTACTCTAATTTTGGAAAAGCCCAAAATGGTACATGTACTTACTTCAGTTCTTATTTATACAGATATTAAAAAAAAACAGAGTTTTTAGTAAAGATAAAGTATCATAACTAAAAAATTTTTTACTTAAACCTGGGTTAAACAGTTAATTAAAAAGTCACATTATGGAGGATACCACCAAACAATCACAAGAGCTAATCACAAGAGCCTACAGAGAATCAAAAACCTAAAAAGTGCAACTGAAACCACAAGGATTACTATATGATTAAAATACAATTTACATTCAGATTCAAGCAAAGTCAAGGTTCTGAAGTAGTAAAGAATTCATGTGCATGACATCCCACCCAAAACATTTAAGGTATAGAAAGGCCCCACTAAACTGAAAAGCCTTGCTATGTAGAGCCTAATGACTAAACAGTGAATTTCTTTTTATAAGTTTCCCCTTATGTAACAGATCTGTTGCAAGCAATTCAGTTACTTGGTTTGTATTCAAGCAAAAAAAAACATAAAACATTATGAAATACTAAAACATTAAATGTTGATACATTCATTAGAATAATCTCTGCAGAATAAGTTACCAGCACTATTTTTTACAGAAGTGTTATGTTCTTTGGAAGCGGTTTGTAAGAGCTATGGTCTTAGTACAGTTAAACCACCTTGCTTCAATTTATAATTCATATTCAAACAAAAATTTTAACACAAATGACATTTGTAAGCAGTTGGGAATCATAAAAAAATCCTGTATCAGACATGTTATATATAAACAAAGTTTTAGTTATAAAGAGAAATTTTATTTTTACATCTTGTAAGAAGTGTGCATTTACCAGCTACAACATCTTGCTGTGAGTAAAATCCATTTGAGAAATTTCCTAGATACAAAAATAAATAAATAAACAGTACTTATGGAGCAATATGGAGTTTATTTATTATTTAATTGGGGTAGGTAAGGTATATTAAAAACCCCTTGCTGCCATGCTCTCTCATTGTTTGATACTGTGATAAAGCCATAGCTCCTAAGAGCAAACAAATCATTCCACTTAATAAAAGAATTATCATATCACTGCAAAAAGAAGTCATTTTCATGATAAAATAAAGACATTTTTATCAAATGCATTTACAGTGAAACTAAAAATTACGACCACCAATGGGCCTCGATGACTGGTACCCAGCATAACAAACTTGTTACATTACATCAACTGCCACTGTCAGCCATGGAGCTCTCTGAGCAAAGGTCAACCAGAATTTACTTGTTTCTGGTTTGGAGAGTTTCAAGTGCCAGGGTTGCAAAGCTTTAAAAGTGAGTTCTGCTTTCATTCATTAATGCAAAATTTAGCCAACTTTCTTAATAATATAAATAAATTACTATTTTCTGCCCCGATTACACAAGTTTTCTTGTCATAAACACAATCTGAGATTCAAAACAATTTATCTGCAAGCAAGGGATTTAAGTTTTAATATTTTCTGGACTTTTCCATGCTGCAGGATCCTGGATACCTTTTCCACATATATACGCAGTTAGATGAACACATTCTGTGTTGTCAGAGCTAAATGAGATGCCACTTGTCCGACAGTTTGTTTTCACAATCAATACAAGTGCTGATGAGTCCATATAATAATTTGTGGTCATAGCATTCACACCAATTATAAATATTTAATGTAATATGAAACACACTGCCTTGAGGGTACTTTTTTTCATTTGAGCAAAATGTGAATTTATTTATTTACCAGTTAATACAGTCAAGTTCCTTAAGAAATATGAAAAGTCACTCCATTTAATGCAATTAACAACAGCTGCCCCTAGCAGATATCACGTATTTTTTATTTCTGTGAGTTTAAAAAGTATATAAATATTTGAATACGAGACCCGAGTCTGAGCACCCAGTTATTGGGCCGGATATTTCACATTTTCAGACTAGGTATGCATGATTGGACTTATCAAATGATGTCACAAAATTCAAAAATAGTGGTAATTAAATATCACAGTCTCCTCTTCACATCCAACCTTCCAAATTATGAATTGGTGAACTGGACTTAGATCTCAATTTCTCAGTTCTTTTACGTGAACATTAATATATTGATAGTGATGTGACTATGACTGAGCGACAGCAGCATGCATTGCCAGGTGCCAATGAAAGCTATAGTATGATAACCACTATCGACATCCATCGATTGCACACGTTTAAGATTAGTTATGTTAGATAAAAGAATAAGTCCAGTTTCTCTGAAAACGTCAGATCTGATACGCAGGCTTTAAAATGCATACACTATGCCTGTTATCCGTTATCATCACTAAGCAACTGTAAACAAACCGGAATCGTTCTTCTTATCCGCCATGTTGCCGTCCCATAAGCCTCCACCACATGCTAGACTAGCCTGACATCTGGTGGTAAAGCAGTATATCAATCGATTCGGGGAAGTTGACGGCTCGCTGCAGGCGTTCCAAGAAATTTCATTGCCAAATGTTCTGATAGAAACGGCATTATTTGCGGAGTGTTTCAAGACAGTGTTTAAAAGATTACATTCGAGTTCATCTTAGAAATATTCTGTTCAAAATTCAGTGGTTTTCATCATTCAATATTCCAAGAAATTCCTGGATATTCCCCCGTTCCCGCCATAAATATTGAATAAGGGCGGAGCACTTTACATGTGCCATGAAATAGATCCTTCCGCATCTTAAATGAGATCGTTTACTTTTCTCCCTTAAAATGCTTTTACTCTATAAATTACGTCCATAATAGGTTCCAGGTGAATCATATGGCTCCATTCCTGGCACGCCTGAAAGCAAATCTGTTATGCACGCTCGATGACGAATCTGATTATGCGCAGTCGGAGGAATATAACCGGTGTTTACTGTGAGCAGCCCAAACAGGTGCTTGTCACCCTGAGACTATGATTCTCGCGTTATTTGGTTCCTCGCACTGAAGAGTGAAGGTTCAGTTTCAGTCGTAGAGTGTCAGGGCTCTCTATTTGTTTCCTTTGATTTTCATTTCTGCAATTATTTATTGTTTATGAGTTTTGAGTCGTCTAGCAGGGGGACTTCTAGGTTAAGTTAGCACGGTGTCAAACATTGTATTTAGGCTGAATTCTGTAAACATCAGCTGCAGCACGCCATTTTGTTCGCCGTGGGTGAATTTTATGTGAAGACGCTTCTTTATCTGTATTTTTACAACATCAAGAACAACTCTGTTACTCTGGGCTGTCTCGCACAATCGGAACACTGGCATTTCTACAGGTAAGAACATTTTTTCTTAGCACTTACATGCTTCATGGGAAAACTGTTCAGCGCTTTGTATATTGATATCGGTCTATGTATAACGGTGCCTTGCCCCAGTGTCTGTGTTTAGCATACACGTTGCATCCCGTCAATTATTGATGCACGAGCGTGCAAACTGCACCGTTTGTGAAAGGATTCGGGTCCTATTTTGACGTGTTGGGACGCAAATACTTCGGTGCTCGCTAACAGTCCTGACCACGTGGCGAGGCGGGCTCTTGAGCTGTCCCCGAGTTACTATTTATAGTACCGGGATTGGGGGCGCGAGGCGTCAGCCAGGTGTGAAGCGTGGACGGCACGCGCCAGGCTCGAGCCCT
Organism: Sipunculus nudus; assembly: GCA_026874595.1. NCBI lineage: Eukaryota > Metazoa > Annelida > Sipuncula > Golfingiida > Sipunculidae > Sipunculus > Sipunculus nudus. The sequence goes on along the minus strand of CM049309.1, from coordinate 86,876,737 downwards.
GGCCGGACAAACGCTTTCAGGATCTGTACAGTTGAGGACGTTTTCATTGTCAAGTGAAGTGTGACAAATTCAGTCCTTTGGCTTCGGGCACTACAACTGGTTATCTTTCGCAAGCGGACGTACATTGACCATGCCACATAATTTGGCGAGTCGGGTAAAAGTTTATTTTATAATAGCCCTATATATACTATATATACTCAAAATAATAAGCATTATTTTTAAACATGCAGATAACCCTAAAAATTTCATGTATTTTGACAATGCTGAAATAGTTGTATTACCTATTAACGTGCATTTTTGTAATATTCCGTATACTTGATATATGTATAATATAATATATAATTTATAAATAATTTAATGTCTTGTTAATATTTTAATTTGATAGAAATTAAATAAAAATACGCATTACTACCAGTTGTACGCATCACCACTTTGTGGTGTTTGCATTTGAATTTCTGTTAAACTCTTTATAGGCACATGCATCCAAATCAGTCTCGACAATGTTAGTCGCTACCTTTGTTGGACGTGTATGGTATATTTTTTATACATTTACAGAATCTTAACATCAGCATATTTCCGAATTTAAATACTAAAATATCTTTTTGATAAACCCTTGTTCTAAATGTTTCTAATATATTGGATAGACAATATATGCGCTTGCAAATATATATAAAAACAGTATAAAAACAATACTTTTAATAATTAAAGTTTTTGAAACCAGGCATGTTTGAAAGATTTTAATGGGTTTTGTAATTTTCAGAGAAGTTTTAATCTAAAAATTGTGCTGTTGTAATTTTATTTACCTGAAAAGAGCTAAAATATGCATGCATCGAGTGACTTTCACCAATTAACGTTCATTGATTCATATTAAGTTTAATCGTCATCCATGCAAGGAGAGATTATCCTTTAATCAGTTTATAATTAATAAACCAGTCTTCATGGTGTAATGATTCTAGTCTAAATCGTAGGGAATAAGGAAATATCGTGATGTATAGGTCTGTATATATATATAGGCAACATATAGTTCTTATTTTCATAGGGTTTCCAATTTATTTTGCACGAGTATCCGGCTATACTTTCAATATAAATACCTCGGGTTTAACGGACTTATTACAAATACTTAATTGTATTGTATACATATAAACATGGGGAAATGAATTGAGATCCATGTATATGCATGCATCATATGTAAGGTATATATATATATATATATATATATATATATATATATATATATATATATACGTATACATACATGTACATGTATATATATGGCAACTGGGATTTCAATACGTTGTATATACGCGGCTCGGAAGACGCATAACGTGTATGGATATTTTATTTGGAGATATTTATGCTCTATATTATAAATTAAAGGCTGCTTTTGGTTCTCGATGCAGAACAAACCTTGCAGATAAAATTCATGACAACTCATTGCAAGGAGTAAATGATTAAATCTATACTTTTTCAAACTTTTAGATATGTAACCACCAAATCAATCTTTTGATGACAGCCTTTTGTTAATATAACTTTTATATATATATATATATATATATAAATATATATATATATTGCATATGATAAATGAGCCTGTAACAGCATGCATATAAATATTTATATATTTATAAAATGATCTGAAGATGGTCTTTACTTGTAGGCCTATACATATTTAATAATATATATAAAATATATGTAATATATATATATTCAAAAGTATATATATATAGGGCCTATATAGGCATAAGTGGAGTAGGGGTATGTATACATGTATATAGACCTACGTCATTGTACTTCAAACGAACTCTCCCTCAAAAGGTACGATTTTTTTTCAAGCGTATAATAAAGCAGAATTGATCGAAGCACTTTAGGATTTTACGTATAGTGGCGGTATCATTTGCATATCGAGCACAAATAGATCAAATTAAAATTATAAAAAAAGTATCAGGTTTATGTCGAAAATATTTGTTTAAAAAGCCTATAATATCCCAGAGCTATATCAATTTAAAGCCTGGATCTATAAATGTAAAAGAGCACGTTGGCTGCATGACTAATATGGGTCTAGCTATAGCCTATGTGTCATGTACTTCAGTGACCACGAGACATTTATATTATAACTTTGCGCCGCTCAGGGTCCAAACTTGTCTGTGGGTGTTGCAAGGCCAAGGGTGTTATATAATGTAAAGGCTTACATATGTTTTAGTAATGTTTAATATAATCAAAACTAAGACACCGTGTAACCGCATTTTATTTGTAGGCCATCCAAAAGTTTTTGAAAAGCAATATCTGTAGTATTAAACCTGTACAGGCTATATAAATATTGAAAGTGCTGGCACCCTGCATACAGCCCCCCGTCGATAAACCTGCTATATATGGGCCTAAACAGTATGTAAGCATGACAATGTAGCCTGTGTTTCCCCATTCACTTCACCACCCACGGCACAGTTTTTATGCTTAATATTTTTTTGTATATATATATATATATATATATATATATATATATATATATATTACTATTATTATAGCAGTACAATTTACATAAAATAACTAAACGAATATAGGTTTATTTATCCCTGTGAAAACAGGGCTGTAACCTATAAATTGTCATGTTCAGTGCGGTATGGGATATTTTCTGTGCACGTGCAACCATAGAGAAGCGTGATCATCTCGCGCTCTCTTGTAACCTGCCGGAACTTTATTTGACACATTGTATCAAACTGCCAGCCTTGTACCCGCCACTTGTGAAAAAAGCCACGCGACACTATATGCCGAAGCAGACATGTTTCAAGACCAAATTCCCGAAAGATTCAAGACTTCCCTCAAGGTATGTCATCGTAAAAGTTAGTAAGATAAGTTTGTATACATTCTTAATCTTTTAAATGTGCAAAAGTTCATAGAAATATCCGTTCTGCCCTGGAGACACACGCGAGCGTTCGTGTGACCTTGATGACCGGCTGCTGTCATGCATGTCCCTATTTTAAGCCATGATAAATTGGTCGCGCATGACAGCTCGCAATAAAGATATCTGACGTTTCTGCTCTTTCGGATTTACCAACTTTTCATTGGGAAAAAGTATTTACCCAGGTCAAATGTGTACAAATATGTATAGGATCTTGTGCCAATTTGCGTCAACTTTCTTGTGCTACTAAGTCGAGAACGGTCTCCACTTCATTCAATCTTCATGTCTACAAATTGAATACAAAATAAAAATTTGAAGCCGAATAAATAAAGGTAAGCGTTGAAGATTCTTAGTTCTCGATGCGATGTGAATAGTCTCATCTCAACTTTATAAATTATATATCTTATTCTTATCTGTAAATCATGTAATGACGGTCTAATGCCGTAATGCCACTAATGGAGTAATGACTAATGAGTAATGTATTTGGAAAAACTTTGTGTATTTGATTTTTTCCCATAACTTCCAAAAGATATATATTTATTATAAATAAAACTGAAAATCTATAGTCTGGATTGTGTCGCTTTTTTGTGAATCTAGAAATTCAATCTTAATTTTCTGAATCGTCATGATATTCTAGAAAAATTAGGTTTTGAGTGAAACGGCTACATTAATTATTATTTCACCAGTTATGATGCAGTCGGACTAACTGGTTGATTTGATAAACCTGAAGCAAATGCAGTGAATTGAGAAATGAAGAAAGTTGTACATACTGTGTTAAATAGCCTTGGGGCCGATGTAGAACCTGAACTGGGGGCAGTTGGGACCATATATTTCTATACTTGTACAACTACATGTGGGATTCCAGCAGGCTGTGGATCTTCATTAACTTGCGTATACTTTTCTTTGCATGAACAAGTGTTCGCACTTTAAAAAATATATATAAATATATGAAATGACTTCAAGATTGGTGAAAGCTGTATGTAAAATTCAATTAACTTAATCTATTCTTTGTGCAGAGTAAACCACCACATAATGAACAATTAAAATAGCCAGTGTCACAGGCAAATTATGGTTCACGTCACATGGATTTGATTTTATCAGTTTATAGAATTTTATATAGTTACAGAAGTGTTACTCTTTAAAATATATGACGAAAAATGTTTTCCTTATTTTGGATGTAAACAGGTATTGCTAGAAGTCATGTCAGTCTTCAACATTCCTATATTCAACATTCCTATAACCATAGTGTGTTAGATATCTCGCGCATCTGCAAGTTTCTGTGCAATATATATATATATATATATATATATATATATATATATATAATATATATGGTTAGATTCAACACTGTAAAAATTGATGTTGCTAGAACTTTTCAGGCGAAGTAAGGAAAATGCTTATTTACTGTATTTATCAAATTACAAATTGAGTCTGAAATTTTTTTTAACTGGTATAGCTTTATAATACATTCTTTAATTTTTACAATAGCAAGGAGCACTTTATGTGATTACCACATTTCCTTGACTTTTTCTCAAAAGTGCCAGTCAGTTGCATGACCCTCATGAATAAGGAAGGGCAAAATATCAATTGCAAGGAGTTTCTGCAAGGTCTAAGATTATGCAGGTTTATACTGATGGCATGTTTCCTGCGCTTCTTGTTTTATATTAGGTCATATTAGATTAGGCTCCATTGATTTTAAAAAGAGACTTAAGGTTAATGGTCCCAGGTAGACAGGAGGCCAAATTAATTATTCAGCAATACTGGCAGTAAACTGATAATCCTGGTTCTAGGGTTCGTCTTTGAATCCCATCAATTGTAAAGAAGAGAACCCAAAATTTCACATCAGTGCATGGCTCAAATGTCAACGTAATAATATCCAACGTCATTGTTCAAAATAAAAACTCAAAACGATAGAATAGTTTAGAATTTAGCTTGATGTTAATCAACCAAGATTGATATATAAAATTTCACTTGAAGACTATATAATAAATAAGTTCATATCTTTACTGGCCAATGGTCTGTATATATACATGTCAATGCAATGGGGATAGAGGCTTCATGTAATTATTATTTACTAATGTAAAGCAGCCTGAATGAGTGAACTCCCCCAAAATCCTGACATCATATCAAATCACTAATCAGTGTAAATCCATATTATTATATAAATTTATTGTATAACAGTAAGGATTTATCATATAACTAAACAAGGAACAAACAGATGAAGATATTAGTGGCAGTAAAGAGTATATATGGGGAGAAAAATCTTATACAGAATAAATATTTTCACATCCAGGGAATTAGTGGTTTTCATAGCTTATAATTTGAAAGGGCAACAGCAATACACCCAGAGGCACTGAGACCTGGTATTTTTTTCACCCATACCCATCCCTAAAGAGATAAAAAGGGCTACATTTTACAAAACTACAAGGGGATAAGGTAGAATTCTGAGGTGTCTGGAAAATTCCATGGAAATTAGAATAAATTAATTTGTAATGCCCTGTTCAGTGTGTTTCTCCTTTATTCTACCTTTATTCCATTATCTTTGGTGATAATTGTGTTAATATTTATAACTACTCCAAGAGCACCCTTAGTCAATATTTGAACAGACTGATGACTACAGTTCCCTATTGGCTGTCTGTATTGATTACCCTCTGTCAACATTTGTACAACACGATGCACTTAAAACTATAAATATCCATGTAAGGACACTTGGTATTAATTGGTAGGTTAATTGACAACCTAGTAAAGAAATGTACCAGTGCTTCATCACACCAAGTGACCCTTTGATATATATGTGGTTTGCATCCCATAGTTTTCAGTTTTCATGTTTGATACACACTGAATTGTATTTATGAATACTTGAGGTGTTTTGGTTAGTTATATTTAGCTCATCTGTGAACTCCTCCCATGGTGAAATGTTCCTCGAATGTCTGTATGTAAGCATATTTTCTCTGCAATGGCAGGATGGATACTCTGGTCTATGTTTTCCAAGTGCCACACAAGATATCTGATGTTTTGACACACATATTTCTGCATGGTGGAAATTTGCAATTTATTTAACATTATTGCCTTTTAAACTGTATAAACTATAAATGGAAAAATAATATACCTTATTTCAAAGTATATATATATTCCTGTTGCCATGCAAAATACGAAGAAATCTGATCAAACCAATATTTCAAAACTGCCACTTGCAAACACAAAATTTGTTATTTCTTGTTTTTCTAAATTCACACAACTTGAAGCTTTTCTCAGCAAAAGTTTTATTTACTCATGTTTTGCACATGTATGCTATATGGGTAAAAGTAGCTTATATTATGATTTTTAATGCTACTTTTTATTTAAATAAGTCAAATTCTTGATAAGAATATTGGTCATATGTTGTTTGCAACAAGTTCATGATAATTGTCTTTTTAGAACCAATAATTTTGACATTAATCAATAAAAAAAATTGTTCAAACATTTGAACACTTAATTACCACTGTGTCCAACATAAGTCAAAACTACTAATCAGGATGTACTCATTTCAGGGACTTATTTTGGGCCTTTTTTGGATAGATGTTTTATTTTAAATAGGTCCAGGGGAATTTTACTTGGAAGGCGGAAGGAGTGTTGAACAGTACATACAAAATACACAGACGGGCAAAAATAAGGCTCTAATAACAGCTATAAATTCCTAATATAATAGATTATACCATATAAGTCCACAAAACATGCATACATATTTTTGTTTGCTGAAGTAGTTGACTGAGACACTGTTAACACATTCCAATAATTGATCAAATATTAAAAGAATCAGTTATTAATTGCACACAGATGGAGGTAAACCACATGGTATTTATTTTCTGTGCTTCTCTTAGCAGCCTTTTCATCTATTTGCAGGCATTTATCTATGTAGGTCATGAAATAGTTACAACTCCATCTCCCTGGTTTAGCTGGAGCAGCTCTGTATGCAGTGTTCAAAATCCTGAGTGCCCAGGTTTGCAGTAGTACCCAAAAAATGTTTTTTGCACCTACTGTATCAATGGAAGCCTGAAGTCTCACTTAAATAGTGCATGCCCTTCTGAAAGTCCACATGATCAAACATAGGCAGAAACAATGATATACTTGATTACTAAAAGGTCACACTAAAATATAAAGATCCAGTGGCCACAATTTTCAATTTGAAGGATATGATTCATGGTTATATTTTTGCCCCAATGTAGGCCCTAAGTTGTTTACTTCATCCAGGAATAAGTGTACAATTGCACATCGATGTGCACATCAAAAATATTTTAACTGGGTTTTTATACCAGGTCAAGGTTTCTTATTTGTCACACCTGTACCTCTACCTCCATTAATTTCCACTCACACTACTCATCTACTACTATAACTTTAACAGTCGAGTACAAAATGAACAAGCAGGGAAATGGCACTCTAAAAAATTTGGGTTTTTTCCAATTTTACCGGACCTCTCTCAAAACACCAGAAAATTCCATTGGGCCAGCACCAAATTCGAGCCTTGTATATATATATAATTTATATATATATATATATATATACAGAGAGAGAGAGAGAGAGAAAAGAAAGATTAATATTTTTTTTTTTGGTAGTGCCTGTTAATAAAACTTGAGACTATTTGCTTAAAATATGTCACTACAGTTGAAACCTGGTTTTCTATCCTTTCATATACATTTGTTAACAAAGTTACAGGGTGGAGTATTATTCTATATTATCCAATGCAAGTACGTGTTGTAATTAGAGATTTCTATATAGGCATGTTTCTTATAAATATGACTAATCATATTTTGAATAAATATTTATTATTTATTAAGTCCATCATATTATTTATTAAGTCATCTGGTTGAATAAGGTAGTTCTTATTATGATGTCACCGTGATTGTGGTAATGAGGTAGCCCAGCGACGGAAATGGTACCCCGCCGCCCAAGTCACGGCTGATATGGTTTACTGGCCAGAGTCGGGGCCCAGCAGAGGCCGAAATTGTTGCCCGCTGGTTGCTGGCGCCGATATGGTTGATTTGAGGCCGGCGGCTGATATCGTCGGCGGCTGAAATCAACCTAATTCATACACTGTCTGCAGGTAACGCAGTGACACCAAATCATTAACTTCTAGCAATAACATTTCAAGGCATTTACTTCAGCAATAACCAGTCCATACAAAGTTAATGGGAGGTCTTCATCCAACGATAGAATCGCCATTTATCAACAAAACTAGGTTAAATTTAGCTGATTATCTTAGTATTTGTAAAGTTGACATTACCAAGCTTAATTAAGCCTTAACTTGATCTCATTAACTTTAAAACTATTGTGCAAATACTGTCATTGTCACGACTAGTAGATACCAAAAACAGGCTCAATTAGATGCCATTTTCTGTAATTAAATGTGTAGTGTATGATTTTATGTAAAATATATATCAAAATTAGATGGCGTATGAAGTCATAATTATAATAGCTGTCACAGAATCATGAATATGCAGCTTAAGGTGCAAGATATAAGCTATGTGCCATATCTGCACGTACAAGTAGACCTTCACAATGGCTAAATACACAGGAAATGTGGAATTTGCATATAAATTGAGAAAGCGGAGTAGGTTTAGTACACAGGGGATTGGATCACTGCTGATGCAGTGAATGGAAGTGTGTTGGGGGGGGGGGGGTGTGGGGTAAGATACATGCATGACTGATCTGGCCTGTGATTGGCGGATTGGCTGAGGGCTGGCTGTGGTCTGCCATTCATTAGTGTGTACATTAGCCCATGTGGGGCCATATGTCATCCCAGAGAAGCTCTACACATCTGTCTCCCTGCAGATGTTTACATCAGGTTTCACTTCACACTAGTAGCAGGAGTCAGGCAAGCTAGACTGTTGTTCTCCCATCTCCTGATAACAACATGAGGATACTCACTACTGCAAACAGAATTACACCAGAAGTCCTACTTACGGGCCAGGTACAGTAACTTTATTGTTGCCTTGATGATAATTAACATCAAGTAAGGCTGCTCTTGTATAAAAGTTCCAGTGAGTTTCTTTGTGCAGTAACTTGCCTTTGTTTGTTCAGGTCTCCCCTTTGTGACAGGAAGTTGGTGAAGATGATACCCTTTATCTGTTCATAACATTCCAGGCTAACAGTGCATTGGCTGTTTACTGGGAATGTTCTGTATTAATATTGTTATCAGGTTGAATATATTGACATAAGAGGCAGGCTTGTAGTACAACTCATTAGTCTGTGCCATAATGCCAAGAAGTGTTGGCGTTGTGTATATGCAGGCCAAATATAGCACTGGACTGGCGGCAGATGTTACCAGTTAGGCCAAGGGTCGTAGATCTGTTCATTTGTGTGTATTTCCCACAAAGAGATGTGATGCTAACCGATGTGTTTGTTGTCATTAACAGGAACTCTGTTCATTATGGCAATACCTATGGAGTTCTCCCCAGGCCTACATGAATTGTAAATGAGACTTAATTGAACTCAGTTGTATTCTGAATGGACTAGAATAACTGAACACTCGTGCAATAGATCAGATCAACAGGGACTTGTAAATGTTAACAGCCTGGTAAACAGAAAAAATTAACAGGGGGCTAAATAGTGAACTAAATCCCTGTGGTCTAATGTCTGTAGTTTATATATTGAGTGCTTACAATCTGTTTTAAGGCGAATGTGTTTAGGTTCATTTAAGGGAATTGAAAACCAGAAGGTTTATATCTCAGTCAATTATTCAATTTCACATAGGAAAACATTAAACCAACTTTTATCTTTATATTATATTCAACTGGAGCTCTCAACCTGCATCCAGATTGAAAGTGAAAGGACTAAAACGACAAGCATGTTGATTCTCTTAAGTCTATGTTTGTACCCCTGTGGGATTCATCCACTCCAAACCCCATATAGCACTCTCAAGTGTTTGAAACTTAAATCTGTAATATAGATACGGGTTAGCCTGGCATAAAATGATATCCTAAAATGCAACACAAATGGATTATGTAATAATATTAAAAAGGTTACGTGTATATCCTGTTTTGGCATAGGAAATACAAGTAACTTGCTGATTTTATTGTGTTCAGACAAGTGAACATGTATTTATGAACTGACATAAACCATATTGCACAGTCTCCTGTGAAAAACTGTACAAATACAGTACTATACCATGCATATTTATAATATTAAACCGCATGCAGAAAACAATTCTACTGTGATCTGCAACTTTTATAACATTACCATGTTATACAGTATTATACTATATCAATTGTGCTTGACCAAGAGTTGACTGTTTGTTCTAAGGAACCAGGTTTCCAGTTTCACCTCCCATTTTCTGTTACTGAACTGCACTTTTATCTTTAATGGAGGACTTTTTAGAGCCTTTGACAAGTACAAGTGGAGTATAGGTGTACTGTTGGCCAGGGTGTTATCAGAGAAGATGAACCTAGGGAAGCCAGTGAACTGGATGCCTGCTGGGATGAAGCTAGCTTGAAGGTTTGGATGCAGGCTTATCTGTGGAACCAGCTCCTGGTTAGGAAGCAAGGCTGTCAGCCCTCCCTTGATGTCAGCCTTGTGCACTGTGATAGGCTGTGGCCTGGCTGACTGAGCTCTTGTGCTGGGCCAGCCATCCATCAGGCCTTCTCTGACATGCCAGGAATTCAGGCCTGGCTTCCTGGCACTGTGCTTGCTTAGTGTATTTGCTGGGCCAGTGAAGCAGTCTCTAGTTACTGCCAGCTGCAGGGTTAATGGTTGCTCTCCTATTTTGTGTGTCCAACTGAGGACCCTTGACCTCAGGCTACAAAGCTTTCCAGTATTGTACATGCACAGCATATGTGGGCCTGACACAATTATTGTTAACCCTTTGTGAACTCATAATGAAATTCAAAGTGGATAAAGCAGTCTGTTGTGTGGTGATGGCCCAACACTTGAGATATATGAACAACACTGGAAGCTGCTCTATATTGTCACACTAACCGGGATGTTTCTAAAAAATTTTTCTTAACAAGAACCAGCACCAAGGTAAACAATGTTCTGGAATACACAATTCCTGTAGAGGCCAATCAAAAAGACAATACCTTGCATTAAATCTGTATATATTGTGAAGCATATGGATATATACTGAATTAGAACCTGTTCACCAGCTGAAAGTACAGGAGTCGGGGGCATACTCGGCTGTTTGCACATGAATATCAATTTCTCATTCTGGTTATATCCTCATGATCAGGGTGCAAACATTAAAGCTGTAATTTGTATGTTCACCACAGTATCAACATAATATATTACTGGTACACTAAGCTGTAACTGGAGAACACTAACTTGGTTCTGTTAGTTTCCAGCTCATTAACCAAATCCTGCAAATTCTGTGTTGATGTGCTTTCTTGAGATGTCATATCCCAATTATAAAACCCAAACATAACCGAGCTGTTTACTTCAGTCTCAAGGAAATCACACATCTCCTGGTCAGACAAGTTGGAATGAATTAATATTAATTTTGAAAGCAAAGAATACATCTATCACTATAATATGTAAATTTTAAACTATCAAAAGAGACCCTGCATCTGTTCGCATACTGAAGCTTTTAAGAACAAAGGGCGTTATTTCTGTGTATATAGAACAAGCACTCATTCATAATGTATTGTACTTACATGGTGCTATCAGCATTGGTCTGACATGGGAAAGACAGGCTCTTGAAAGTGCTGTTTCTCCCATATTGATATCTGCAGGCCTTGTTGCATTTTATTTGTGCATACTTGTAACACAGTTGCCATAGAGACTGGCATGTCAGAGGAAAAGAACTGGCATATGGCGATTGATCGTATGCACAGTTCAATACAGCTTTAAATACAAAACTGGAATATTCATTATGCGCTGTATTAGTCTGGAACATCTATGTGATTGATCTGATTTGCAATATATTGGAGCTTTACCACACATCATATATTAAAAAAATGGCTGCATTTTATATTTGTAACCCATTATAAATATCTTATCAGACCAATTTTACATGTAATGCACTTCTCAGATCTAAAGAACTGATCCAGGGAAACAGATGCAGTTATTAAGATGATGCACACAAAAGGCAGATTGGCCAATCCACAGCTGTTGTGAACAGCTTCACAATACTTCCCTATAATAGAAGCCCAGGTCCTTGTTTTAGCCCAACCAATTTAGATGTTTTCGTCAGGCAGCAGATGTTTAGGAAACTTGTTTCTGAATGCTGTCCCAATTTAATTTTCACCCCTGTCAGTTGTTGGTTTTTCTGCTGAACAACTTCATGGCATGTCGGACCATCTGCTGTACATAAACCAAAGATTGCCTTGAAAATATATCAGATCAGATCATCAGTTGAAGAAACCTCCTTGGAATCCATTCATATTCTGTGGGTTAGGAGTATTTTTTCTCAGTGAACCATCAGTAGCAAAACTGAGACAACCAACACTAAAAACAGGAAATATGGTAGTTAAAAATATCCACCAGCATAGTAGCTGACAGGCCACAAGCTGCAAATTTGTCAAAGGTTAATTGGAACTTTGGGTGGGTGGGGTTCTTGCTCTTAACTTAGAATATAGATTAGCTTGAATATAGAGTAACTTGTTCAAAAATTCTTCAGGAAATATTGACAAGGCATGTGTGTAAAAGGAGTTAAGGATTTTTTTTTACCAAATTCTTGTGAAATGTGATTATATTTTCATTTTTTGTTTCATCTAATCGAGAATCATGATTTTCTTTTTACTTCATTATCCGATCTTTGTAGCCACATGGAAGTGATATATTAGCCAGTGGGTACTAAACAGAGTACATCTACCATACTTGTTATTTGGCATGTATCTTTCTTTGTAAGGTAAAGGAAGAAACAAAATATAAATACCATTCCTGTTTAAAGTAACCAAAATAACAAGACTTTTATATTTTTTAACATGTCAAAATATTGAATTACAGTAGAACCTCTAATATCCAAATACTCTGGGGGACTTAAAATTTGTTTGTATATTTGAGATTACTGACATGAGAGGTTCACCATTTTTTTTACTTGGTACACTATTACTTGTGGTATACACTGGCATATCAAAGTTCACATAAAAAAATAGCCAGTTACGTTATCTCATCAGAACATTTTTTCTAAATCTTATTTTTATATAAAAATGGCAAACCATTTACAATCATTGTAATCTATATTTTCAAGAAAATTGGCAACTTTCTGAATACGCATATAGCTTGCAAGTGTAGTGTTTATATTCAATGAATTGATAGTATCGGTCAAAGCCACAGCATGCTTGTTATAAACTAACGTGTTGCCGTCTTTGGGAATTCATGTAAATGATTTTACATGATTTTACATGTATTCTTATATGAAGCACTTGTATGATGTCATAGCATCAAAGTGTTATATTGAGCACAACACGTGATGATCAAAGGCTGCGTAAATATCAGGGATCTAGATCGTTGATATGAATTACTGAAGGATTAAACTTGATTATAAGTGAACTTTATCCAAATAACGGCATAGATTTCACAGCCAGTCAACTGGGTATTGCGATCAAAGAGCTAAATGGGAAAACTCAACCAAACTGAGTAAGTTTACAAAATCATAAAGGAACAATCACAGAAAGATCAAAACAAGGTTAAGAGTGTTACGTCAGTACACTTAAAGGTGATGAAGGCCAAACGACTATAGTAGCTCTCAAGAACACACAAACTTTATTAGACGCGCTGATTGGGCCACGTGTTTATTCTTCATGGACGAGTGAATGTCACTGAGAAGGTATCCTTGGAGTCACATTTGATAATTTATGGAAAATATATATTTCCGAATGTTGTATTTTTGAGTTAAGAGATGAATTTTGGTTTCCAATTTATATTTCGGAAAACAAGTTTTCGGAAAAATTAGATACAGAAATTCAAGGTTCTACTGTATTGGTGTTTTTGACCCAAACCATGGAGAGACTATAATAAACTTATTGGTTGACCAATGTTTTGCAAAGATGATTACATGAACAGGCGGTCAGTTTTTTTTTGTTTACTTGTATATTTGAAATTTTTTATATTGCATCAGTAAATGAAATTCCTATCATTTAAAGTTGACTGACAGCTCGCACATCCCTTTATACTTGAATGCCTGCAGTACACAGAAAAATCATGAAATATGGCATTATAATTGTAATCGTATGCATGTAGTGTCTGTGTACAGTTATCTTGCAGTGGAGGAATTGACACTTTATCTTGCAGTATGGTTACTGATTTCTATCTGGCAGAGTGGTGTTTGAATCCCTACCTGTAAATTTTGGCTGAGGTGGACCCTAACTTTTGATATTATGCCTGTTTATGGTATATAATATACCTCAGTTTGCCTGGACTTGCTAATCTTTGTGTGTGTGGACACATTCTGGTAAAAGTTGAAAAAAAACTGGTGATTGCAACTTTGCTTGCCTTTGTAATCAACCCCCCCCCCTTTTTTTTTAAATGAAAAAAAAATTTTATTGACATCAGAGTGATCAGATGCTGTATCTTGATATGAAGTTGGCAGTAATTTGCACTCACCTTGCAGTATTTTACTATGACTATATTGGGCACTTTCTGCCCAGTGTTTTACTATGGCAGTATTTTGTATTGACCATGCTGTTTTGTTTTCTTCAGATCTCCTCAGGTGCAGACCTGAAGGTAAAGGGTGTCCCCGGCATGATGGACGCTACCCAGCAAACTATCATCATGCAGCAAAACGGTGGCACCCCACCTGGCGTCTTGTCAAACAAGCCCATGGTAGTTGGCAGCCAGGAAGACTCCAAAACCAACCTGATAGTCAACTACCTGCCTCAGACCATGACACAAGAAGAGATCCGTAACTTGTTCAGTCGAATTGGAGAGGTAGAGAGCTGCAAGTTGATCAGAGATAAAACCACAGGTAACAGTATGTCACTTTTTAGTCCCAGTATGCATTTGCTCGTGGTAACTGTGATGCACACAGGGTTGCCTTATACTGTGGCTGCCTACATATACACAAGGGTTTTAAATATGCAGTATTCTCAAAAATATCAAAATCATTTATTAATACAAAATAAAAGTAAAGTAACTAATACAATGACTGAATTACTTACTGATAAAATCTGAAGACAAAAAGCTGAATTTTTCTTAAACAATTCACTCATCAGCCACCTTCTCTTTGCATGATATTGGAGTCAGTCCAGGAAAACAATAATTATAGTCAAAACCTGAACTGGGGGGCAGATATAAATGGATTTTAAGTGCAACTTGATAAGTACATGAACAAAAGCATTGGGTTACATAAATACCCTTAGTGAATTGCCTAAGTGAATATTTTTTTTGGTAGGGAAAAAAAACCTTGTGTAACACAAAAAATGAATATCAGCCTTGCTAATATGAAGCCATCCACAGAGTTTTTGCCACCAGATATGGCCAAGCACATCAGATTTAAAAAAATCAGTATTTATCATGGAAAAGTAGTCAGGATTTTAATGAAGTCTAACTTAATTTCATAAACAAATGGAAGTTAGTTGTTGAGAAAACTGGCAATGAAATGGTAAAAACTTATGACAACCCTTGTGCAACATCAGTTTTATATTTGTATGTATTTTTTTTCAGTTCAATAGAGGACCACTATTTCATTAGCTCATATAAGCAAAGCTTGATCGTTTGATTTACTAAAATGTAATCTAATTTTTTTCTGTTAATCATACAAGTTCACATGACAACTAAAAAACCTGAGCAAAGCAGTGTAGCTGTTCCTCCTTGACCTAGCCTCTGGGGATAACACCATTGTTATTTGTTCTTTCTGATAAAAAAAGGATATCTTTACATTCAGGATTTCAGGTGATCTATCTGTCACAGTGTTTAGGGTGGGGACCTGTGAAAGATTGTTTAAAAATATTTTATGATAATAAGAAATTACATAAATATTGTCGAGAAAGAAAGAGTAAGCTTAGATTTGTTTATTTTAGTTTCCCCATAGTGAATTGTAAGTTTTTTTATTGTTTGATATGGTCAAATGTATATGGCAAGTCATGCATGTGACTGGAGAAACTTAATGTACTATTAGGCATCATTTAAGAACAAGTACACACTAAACGTCAAAAGAACGCTCACATGCCACAAAAAAGAAGGGTGAAGAACTACATAAATCACCCAAAAATTCCTTTACCAAGTTTAAATATCTTTGGATGTGTTAAGATAAAGCATTTAGCATCATCTAAAAGAAAGGATTTGATGTTAATTTTGTTTTGTATTCTATAAGGTGATGAATGAAATAGCAAGGAAAAATCCATGCGCTACAGTGAGGCAGTTTAAAATGTTGAGGTCTAAAAAAATAACATGAGGGTGTTGTCCCCTGTAAATTTTGTTACTGGAATACAGCTGGGGTTGGCGTGACCTCGTCAGATCGTTTACGACAGACACAGAGTCTGGAGATGCTCCAATGGACTTCCTGTCCCGGGAGAGAGTGCTGTGGCTTCCCTACTAGGTGGCACACATGTAACCAATGTAAACTGGGCAGAATAGAGACTATCCTCCCAGCCAGAACGGGGAACATGTGCACATTGGAAACAGATGTCTGACCTGATGGTAGGGTAGTGTAAATACAACCCCAGTCAGCTGCTTTGTGGTGGATTCTCTGTAATCTCTTACACAGCATCCTTTTCACAGGACAATGTCAAATTACTGCAAGATACGGAAATACCAGCATGTTTTTAATGTACTGATATTGCAGTAGGTTTAATACATGGATCAGTCGGTGCCTTTTACAAAATACACGCCACAGCATGTCTGAAAATGCATGGACAAGGCTTTAATGTACCTGTTTTTCCATAACTGATTATTTTTTATTACAAAGTTGAGACATAAAAAAAGATACCAATTAGACTAATAAAAAACTGTTACAGCCATAAAGATGTTTGAAAACCAAGCTAAGCCCATCAAATAAAATGCCATGTGTGGGTGGCTAATGCTGCAGGCTGACATGGAGACCGTGTAAACACTTGCTGCTAAATATAGTTAATGTGAATAAGTACAACTGACATCGCAGACTGTTTGATAGAAGTATTATTTGGATTGTCTAAACCTTTTTTACTAGAGCTGAAATGCACTGTTTTCCACTTGAATTGTTCTTAGTGACATATACCTTGTAAAATGTAATATTTATGCTTCCTGTCCTTTGATATTCATATACAGAATTTGAAAAATATTCTTTTTTTAGTAGTGGTAAAATTTCACATGTACTTTGAACTCCTATTACATTTCAGTATAGATTTTCATTATATTTACCTGAAAGTTGTTTTTCATATAAATAACAATGTCCATCATCTAGTACCACCTGCTAAACCAGCAGAGATGGACAGCCTTCTCAATGTAACTAAAAACATTAATTTGAGTGAAGTTGTATAAAGGGTACACATGTTAATGATTTCTTTGCGGTTTCACAGGTCAGAGTTTGGGATATGGCTTTGTCAACTACAAAGAGCAAGCAGATGCTGAGAAAGCGATCAACAACCTGAACGGGCTGCGGCTCCAAAACAAAACCATAAAGGTATGCTGGTCTTCTCTCCCCTCCCGACACCTGTATCACCCTTTGACCACTCATTTTGATTCATTAACTTGAGGTTTGGTTCTACATAATGGTAGAGGTTTTTCAGTATCTGTTTAATGTTTTACTTGATATTACATTTCCTACATTGTTTTAACTGAAAATTGGCTAACAACAGTTTTTGTGTTACTGCTACAAAATGGATACTTGTTATTTGTTATCATATGTTTGCTTTATAGCCTAGATAAGATGTTAATTGTTTGAATTTGGTTCCATTGATATGTTATGCATACAAGTTTCTTCTAGGCGATCTGTTTTTTACAAAAACAAGTTTCCTTCTTTTGTATGAGTTTGTTTCTTCCTTGTCAATGTACATGATATCATGCATGCTTTTGTCAGTTCTAAATTCTGTTTATTTAACCAGGCTAATTAATTGACAAGTGAAGTGATTTCTTTCTTTATTTTGTGTGTCTGTTGCATGTACATAGGTTTTGGTCTCCTCTGTTGTTTGTAGGTTTCCTTTGCTCGGCCCAGCTGTGAGTCCATTAAAGGAGCAAACTTGTACATAAGCGGACTCCCGAAGTCCATGACTCAATTGGATCTGGAAACTAAGTTCTCAAAGTGTGGCACAATCATAAATTCCAGAATCTTGTATGACCCCATGACTGGTAGGCTTTTGGTTTTCTGTTGTTTGTGCCTTCACCTTAGTTTACTGCATTATGTTTAGTTGGTAGTGTCTGTACCGTAGCGTGTCCCTTGGTGACCAAGGCTTCCGTACATACTAACTGGGGTTCCTGTGTTTTTCTTTCCTCTGTCCACCTACACTAGGTCTCCTATGCCAGACCCAGTAGTGAGAGCATAAAGGGTGCTAATTTGTACATATGCGGGCTCCCCAAGCCTATGACGCAGCAAGAACTGGAAGAGCTTTTCTCAAGCTGCGGCAGAATAATAACTTCCAGAATACTTTACGATAACAACACAGGTTAGTGCTTTCCTAGACAAGTACGCAGTCTCTGTATATATATATATATATATATTTATATATTTCTCTCTCTCGTAACCAGATGTAGATAGGCCTGCCCAGGTCAATGTGGATCAGTCCTTGTGTATATTGTACTGCCTAGTATTAGCCAGGTAGGAAACGAGAACTGACGCTACATCAGTGTGCATTTACTACATCTGTTGTTTAAGTAGGATCAGTTGGGGGACTTGGAAACACTGGGATTCTCTAATAAAGGAACCACCCTGGCTAATACTAATGCATCTACCCTCCCCTGCCTAACAACTGCATGGTGGTAATAACTGCATGACCAGCATACTTGGCCACTTTACAGATTACATGGCAGAAAACGTATGGGTATACCTTCTACTCGTCAAGACACCCTTATTTTACTGATCACAAAACAACAGCGAATACTGTGCTGTTTCTGCGTCTATCTACATCTGCATGTTGGCTAGTGCTCTAAGCATGTTTCACCCCACATAAGAGCCCTTTAGCACCTCTATTATAAGTCTTCTCTAGCCTGTTTCGTTATGCATGATCTTTGCCTTTGCGGCACCAGGTCTGATCTGAGGAACCTACTCGGAGCCACGACACACTGACGTAGGTCTCTTTGTCATTCACCATTTCCCATTCATGCTTGCATCTGTCTCTTATCACTCTTTACTATATATATTTTATATTAACGTATTCTTAATCAATGTGTTGTACATTTAATTAAACTTGGTCTCTAATCTGTTGGCATTCACATTAATTTCTATGCTAATTTACACACATTCAATTACCATTTGTTTGGTTTTTTTTTATCCTATTCCTAAGTTACAAGTATGGTGCAGTCTTTATGTCAAGCATATTTAATTTAAAATGGTTTACTAAATCCAGTACTGATGGTCTGTCAGACACACCAGTTTGAGATCTTATTTGGTGCTGTTGCTTTTTTTGTAACTGCTTGCAAAAGGCTAAAACTACACCTCTGCTTAATAGGTAGCCATATTCTGGGGCCTAAAAACCCATATCACATGATGCCTGTAAACCGTCACATAACCTGCAGTAATCAGGATGGCTATATTTGTGCCCTTCACCTTAATTTCTATATACCAAGATTGAATCATAGGATGTTGAGCAAAGCTGTCACAGCAGTGCTTAGTGAACTGACCAGTTGCAGGAGTCCCTTTTGTTTTGTCTGCTTCAAGCATCCACCACCTAACTAACCAATGTATTATGTCTGCCATTTTGATTTTGATATATTCTCGGTACTGAGTGAGATGTACATTAATGCTGCAGGTCTTTCTAAAGGCGTTGGTTTTATCCGGTTTGACCAAAGGGTAGAGGCAGAGAAGGCCATCAAAGAACTCAATGGAACCATCCCTGATGGAGGCACGGAGCCCATAACAGTCAAGTTTGCCAACTCACCAAGTTCTGGAAAAAACCTGTTACCTTTGGCTACAGTGACACCATATTTGTCACCCACACGACGTTTTCTGGGTCCTATCCACCACCCAACAGGCAGATTCAGGTCAGAAACTAGGTATTTTACTTATCTTAATCCATTTTCCCCTCTTCTTGTTTGTATGCTTATTCTGTTTTGCTTAACTGACTCCTTGACTTTCATGTTTACTAGTTTTGAAGTCTGAATCCTTAAATCCTAAACCAGGGTTTGATCTAAATGCTAGACCACTAGCCCTAATGGCGCATATTTGCACAGATTTTATGCTATCACCCAGTTTGGCTAGTAGCTGAAGAGATTTTAACACCCAATTTTCATCCAAAAAGTAAGCTTACCTTCTAATGTGCTAGAAGTTTGAACAGGTTTGAAGCCTTTTCAATAAGAAATATAATTTTGTAATTTAATATCCCAGCTCCCACTGAATTACTACAAACATGTAACAAAAATCATAATTATAGAAATACCACAACAAGGAGAAGTTAAAATACACTGGCTAGTGGTTAAGATCAAACCCTGCATACAGTTGTATCTATTTTGTCTAGTGGTAGCACCATATACATCACTGAGGTCTAAGAAAAGTGTAATGACTGGGAATACTGGTCTCTTGTATTGTCTAGCATTGTCAAGTTGGACATCCGCTGAAACCTTCCATAAACATATTCCAGCACTGTGCCCTCACTGTGTAATCCAGTGCACTGGTTCAGTAGAACAGTATTTTCATGTTTCATTGACAGAAGTCCCTGGGTGGTTTGTTATAGAGTCTTACATTTTCTACAGTAGTATAAAATGCACTTTGTGATTGTCAGTCTTGTATGGTCAGCTATATTGTTATTAACATGAGCCACCTGACTGCCCCATTTTATCTTTTCATAATCAAATCTCCACAGAAGTGCTGCTGTAATTTCCAGACAGGATCACTATTTTGGAATCCTTGTATTCACATGGCATGCTGAACCTGGGATTTTACATATTAACTTCAACAAAAAACTGTCATCCATTGACCAAACATTTTTCAGCAGCTATTACAAGAGTATTTATTAAGGATTAAATTAATAACAGGTGTTGAAAATTAGGGGTATCATTTATCTATAATTTGCTGCCTGGTATAAAATGACATTGCTTTAATTTATTACACCAGTTTCAATAAGCAGCAGGTGTTGAATGCTTTGATAAAATTTGCTCTCACTTTAAGGTCGATTGAAAAACACTTATATAATGTGGTGATTTTAAGTCTGATTGAAAAACCCTTATATAATGTGGTGATTTAAAGTGTAGAAAACTGTGATGGAATAAATAAGGAAAATGGAGAAGGAAGTGTGTAGATGGGTGTAATGTTGAGGAGACTGGCAGTGTGTTATGGTCAGCAGTTGGCAGCAGTAAATGATTAACTCTTGCATTATTGATTGCCGTGGTGTTCTGTGTAGTTGGCACTGATGTGGGAGGCCTGGGACCATGTTGACCTGGACATTCAAGGGACACCCATTCACAGTGCAGCTTGTTTGGAGTTCATGGTCAGTCTGTGGAGGCGGTATTGTATGTTGTAGGGGACACTAGTTTGCCTGGCTGGCCAGCACCAATCAATTCTCAGCAGGCACAGCCACATACATCCATCTTCCTGCCTTTTTATGTATTATGGCTCAAGCCTTGCACTGACAAAAACAGGTCTGGAGGTTCTTCGTTATGTATTAAAATTGTATCATATTTCCCCATTCTCAGTAGAGGCGAGCACTCCGCTCTTCGGTTTATCACCATGAAATATGTATGCAGTGCCTGTTTACAGATTCTCCTGATCATGTTTAAGGAAGGTTCAGCAGATCCAACCCGATCAATGCATCTATTCAGACTCTAATGCCTTTTTATAAAAAGAGCTCCAGTTGTAACCCAGTCAATACACCAGTCACCAGATTTGCATGCCTCGCTTTGTGGATAAATAACTGACGAATAAACCATATCAAACCATATTAAAGGGATCTCTTGTCTCGTCCTTATTGGTACATATTGTTAATGCTGATATACTCAAAATGAAGTATGAATTAATGAAGCAATGTAAAATGTGAAATGATAAATTACATGTATATATTTGACATGATTTAAATGTTCAGCAGGTTGTCAGATATACCATTTTAATTGGTTTAGTTCTTGCTTCCTGTCAGTATTGATTGAATGATACAAAGAACTGTCTTAATGGTCCTGTTCTGCACATTGTCAGTCTACAACTTAGATTATTAATAAAAATGAAGAAAATTTATATAAAAAAAAAATAATAAAGATAATATAAATCTGCTTTGAAATATTTTATACAATTGCTTATTCAGACAGTGTGTAATTAATCTGAAACTTGCATGAAAATAACATGGGACCCATCCTACAACAGACTGCCAGTTGGCATAATCTTAATCTGTTGATATGTAATTATCAGTTGAAAATAAAGGCATTTAATCAATTTGGTATATGAACGATGGTATGGGTTTGAATCTGGGCATTTGATTTGTGAAACCTTTAAAAATATTATTCTGTAATTCTTGCATTTACTCATGCAGTCATGGGCGTGTTTTGTGCTTTCAGTTCCAGCCTGAGATATTCTCCCCTTGAAAGTGGACTGGTTCCAAGTCCCCTGATAACTAGCAACACCATAACAGGAGCCGGCTGGTGTCTATTTGTGTACAACCTAGCACCTGAAACAGAAGAAAATGTGCTCTGGCAACTCTTTGGGCCATTCGGGGCTGTGCAAAGCGTGAAGGTGATCAGGGACTTTGCCACACAGAAATGCAAGGGCTTTGGTTTTGTAACCATGACAAATTACGACGAAGCTTTAATGGCGATACAGTCTCTCAATGGTTTCACACTGGGTAACAGAGTGCTGCAAGTTTCCTTCAAAACCAGCAACCGCAAACCGTAGATGGCGACAGTAAGAACTTGTAACCAGCTTACCATATCCAAAGGAACGTGCAACTTTGTGGCTAGTCAACTAAATGAGTGCTTACCAAATGTGACGGACATGAATGGACTTGTCACCTGACTGGTCAGATTTTTAAATTCTGTTATGAAATTCTTATCTTCTTATATGATTTTGAGGCCCCTGAAAGGGAGCCCTTTCTCAAGCTGACCTTGTTTTACTCTTCCTATTGGAAGAACAAAGCATTGTATCTTTAATTTATATTGCACACACCAGAACAGTTTGTGTTCTAGTATTATTTATCATTTTAGAATGTGCAAGAAATGTGTTCTTACTTATTTATTGTGAACCAAGTTCATGTGCTTAGTTTTTTGGGGAGGGAGATGTTTGGTTAAGGCTCATTGTTGGTTGGCTGATCAGTATGAAGGGCAGTAGGGCCCCCCTGCTTCCTGTCATTTTACTTTTGTGTCATGTACAGTATTATCAATGTTGGTAAGTGTATTATTTATGAACCTTTGTTTCTATTTCCTTTTTGGTGTATTAAATTATTTCTTTCATGTTATTTATTTGTTTTGCTTATTTCTTTGATGTATATATTGACATGATTTGAGCACAGTCGGTGTGGTGCGTGCTGGTCTGCACTAAGAACATGCGTGGCGGCAAGGCACCAGCACTCTCCAAGGCTGTTACACAGCCCTCCTCCGTTCAGTTCTTTATCCCTGTGTTCCTTGCACCTCAGTTTGCCATGTTATGTTCTCCCTTCTTTCTTCTTGGTTGCTGTTTGTGTGGGATAAGCTCATGAGAGTTGTATGTGAAGGGCAAGAGTATTGCCCTTATGTTAGGTAGGGAGGAGAACGACTGCACAGAATGCAGCCAAAAGGATATTATGTACAGCATGTTACAACAGAGCACCATGACTGGTATTTAACTGTGATCTGCCAACTTTACATGCGTCTATATTGCCGATCTTCCATGAACATTGAAATTTGCTACAGGAGATTTAACAGGTGGCAAACTGATGCAACTATTTCCTTGTGGTCACATGTGTATATAGTGGGACGGGGTTACGTGGACGTGGGAGGGTACAGCCCTGGGCCAGTCATGACTGGTCTCATATCAGACCAGGGATAATGTGATTCTGAATTCGCGACATTCCCAGGATACACTGATATTGATATACACCAAATATTAATGAATGTACAGTCCAGTTTATGTATAATAGAGTACTTAGTACATTGTGCCACAATTTTGCTTGACTGCCTGCAGCTACTAAACTACACCACATTAGCATGTCAAATAGTTGTACCTATTTTTGAGATAGCACGGGCCACTAAGGTCGGTGATATTGTTGCTGGCGTCACAAGCATGAAATTTCGTACAGGAGTAACACGACCTATACGGTAAATGTACATTTTGCTAGAAACTATATTTTATATGCAAGGGATGATTTGTATGTATCCCCTTCGATTATCTGAAGCAAAATTTACACCTTCCTAGGGCCTGTTTTTTGCCCTTTTTGAGATTATATATTCCCAGGATTATATGTTGAATAGCAAACTTTAACGAATACATTTGTGCCACACCTTCGGCACATGCATGCATGCACGTGCATTGAATATGCCAACATGTATTGTGCCGACACAGTTAACATGCAATAAATGGCTTGTGACGAAGTTAATGGCACAATATGTGCACTGAATTTTAAAGAGCAGTAATTTTGCACTGCCAAAGATCAATTGAGACTGCACACACCAAAGGCCATCTAGTCAGGCAATTGTTCAGCTCTGCTAGAGCTAGTCTTTGGTATATACATAATATACATATATTTCGAGTTTAACTATCACAAGTTTGTTAAATTTTGTTTAGGAAAATCTGAAAATTGCTGCCAGTTTTGCATGATCATGGACACATTCCTTTTTCCATAAGCTTTGCTATTTGGTGTTCTACTTGATATCTCATTTATCCTAATGTTCAAGTTGTTTTATGAAATGAGGTATGCCATTTCTTCTTAATACTTAATGTATAGGATAAGTCCATTTTAATTTTCTCCTTTACCATTAATTGTTAAGATAGATGTTGTAGGTATAGGCTATATTAAGCTGAATTGTTCATTTTAGTGGTAGCTGGACTAGCTTATCCATTGCTTGAGTTCGTGTTGTGTTATCTGCATCTACTTAATCAAACCTTCCATCTTTTCAATTATTTGAATATATAAAAGGTTTGACAGAGACTTTGTTTTTTCCTTTTTCTTGGTTCCCTTTGTTGGCAAAAATGAGCATATGCCCGGAACTGTTTTGGTTTCTAGTCAGTACTCTGTTGCTCAATGGCAGGTTTTAGTTTGGTACAAATACCTTGGGCACAGCTCCCCCTGTTGGGCACGGCCTGTCATCAGCTCACTCCAAGACCAAATGGTCTCTTACAGGATTTTGTCCACTGCATATTTGTACTTTTACATGTCATATTAAATAAATACATTGTTTCCAGATGGATGCCTTTTTCTTAAGTAATTATTAATTCTGCAGACTGGCTAGCACAGTGCTGCTTCTGGCAGACTTGACTGGTTCAGTCCCGCAGTGTTTGGATTATGACTAATGCATTATTCTTTTTCCACAATTTCCTCACTGGAATGAAAAGAGTGAAACAATAGATCTTTACAGATCTTTATTTTCACATTTCATTTGTAAAACTTGCCTTGGTAGTATGTAAACAATATTCATTACGGAATTAAACCAGCCATTAGTGATGGTTATGCCCAGTTTTTGGAGAATACATCTGAATGGTAAAATAGTGTTATGGAAGCATGCGTGTGTTGGATCTATGATAAAAATAACTCTTCTGAGAGGTGTGCAAGTACTGACTGAAAGGATGACGGATGACAGGTGAGTAGCTGTGGTTTAATAAATTGTTCAGATTTGTCTGGAGTAACTAATCTAATCCTATGAGAAGTACAATTTTCTTTACTTTTAAAGATGCGTAAAAAGACAATAAAAGAATTGTCTTACAAAATTAAGATTATCCCCTGTAAGACTAAAATTAAGTATATCCCCCTAACTATCTAGCAAGTGTTAAGAGATCTAATATGGTTAACTGAGATCATTATAAAAAGGAACCGTTAGAAGGCATTTGGAAAACTTTTTTTTTTTATAAAATTCATAAAATGTTGATGCAACAATATACATTCAACACTGGGATACAAATTTGCAAAAATAATATGAGTAGTGATATTCCTAGGGCTACATGAAACCAAGCAGATGATGTTCAAGAAGTATTTCACAGTATAATAATTTAGATATACTGCTGGTGTTCCTCCTATGATTTGATTACATTTATTTAGATCATGAAACCAGGCTGTCCTGTATAGAGTAACTCCATAACAAAGGCGAAGCTTAACAAAACGAGGCTGGTTTATTCCCACATCTGGTCACAAAGCCATGCCTATCACAAGTGAAGGCTGCATTGGCCGCTTACATCCAGGCCAATTGGCTATGTTTATAAGACAATCTTACTCATTACTACACAAACCAATATTTTTACACCACAGCCTAATCTTGGAAGTATTCTAGATAAAGGAAGAACCTTCCCTGAGAGGAATAACAAATGATACATCAAACGTATATACTAAATTTGAAAGAGAAGTCACAAACCAATAATTCAGTGAGTAGCAAGAAAAGGTTAAAACCACTAAAGTTACAGAGAAGCAATCGCCCATGTGCCCTTCAACAAAACTTAAATATTCTGCAACCTGAATCGAGAGTATCTGATAACACTCATTTGCAATACAATCCAGGCATTTAGTCCTCCACAGAACATATAAACATACCAGTTTTGATAGGGATCTGAATTTATAAATCTTTGTAACAAATAATAAGAATTCTTCAGAAGCAGTATGTGTACAATGAAACCAGACCATTAAATACAGAGAAAATGCCCCCAAGGCTTAACATGTTAAAGATTTGAGTGTAAGGTCCAATACTGTCAAAACCAGAGGTCTATAAAGTAGAGAGCAAATACACTACCATGGCTGAACATGCAGGTCTATGTACAAAAGGATGTAAATTATTACAAGAGGTGCATGAGTAGAGGGCAAGTTCCTCCACCAAGGCTCATCTTGTTCTCTTCCAAATAAAGGATATGGAGGACAACTATCACAGCCCAGAAGTTCCTTCAGTGGAGAGCAAAGTACCACCCCTGATTCTCTGAACATTCAGGCCCCTTGGGGGGGGGGGGGGGAATGGAGTAAAATTGTCTTAAAATAGAGATTTCAGGCCAATGTGAAAGATATGGAGGGCAGTTATCCTAAAACTAGAGGTGAATCAGTAGAGAACATGTGCCATCCTGCCAGGCTGAAAGTAAGGGACCATGTAAAAACAGTCAGAGAAAAATGGAATAGAGGACACTGAGGTGCTCTCCACAGCCAGCAAATACCTACACTTTCTGTAGGTAGAACTTCCCCACTCATGTCACAAAAATGAAAGGAAATTACTTTAAAATAGGTGACCTCAACAAAGAGCAAAGTCCATTATCAAGGCTTAATATCCAAGAGCCATAATATTTAATATATTATAATGGGCTTTTTGGTTGCATTAGTTTCCAATTAAAAATATTTGCAAATTAAAAATTTTTTGCTAAAATGAGACTACCTTGAATAAGACAGTGTACACATAGTCATTTATTATGTAGCCTCATTGACATCTCATGTTATTTATACCTGTAGTGTCAGAATTAGAAAGCCAAAGATCTTTTATACTATCTGTAAACAATGAAATATTATCTCCACTCATTTGATGTTCTCATTTCTAGTTAAGTGGTAACATTTTCTTAATTAATTTGTATCAAACAGGAAATATAAAAAAAAGTTTGTCTATGGTGAGTTTGCAAAATTGGAACCCTTTAGAACCACTGAAAAAGTGAAAATGGCAAAAATTTAACCCTGAGAATATGAAGCAATTCACAGTATACTACTTTGACAAAGTCCCAGTGAAGGAGGCCCATGTGAATAAAACTGGATCTGTTCTGCTGATGTCCTCATTTCATGTGAATACACAAGGAAAACACTCAAAACATTCTTACAACAACATATATTCCACATCCACTTTATGGACTAAAAGTAAGAAAACAAGGGATAACCAGCAGATGTTTATTTTTTGTAAAATGTCTAAGACACCAACGATCAGTGACATCAGCACTGGAAAAGAGTTCACAAACTTATAAACATATATAGCACAATATCTAATCATCAAACTATTCAAGCAACTCTAACATTATTGTTTTAAAGATGTCAATCTTTTCCACTCTGACTAAAATCTAAAACCCTCTCTGCTTGACTATAACACAGGGTTTGTAGACCTTTGTCATCTAATGTATACATGTAAACAACTCAGACATCGGAAACAGGGTGAACAAATCAAATGGTACCAAATCTAGCCTTGAAAGAAGCACCTAGCTCTGTCACAATTAACAACTGATACTTTTAATACAAAAAACATGCTCTGCAGCCTGCAGATATTCAAAAAGCTAAAAGAACAAAAGTGTCATCAAATATAGCTGTCCTTCAATACCATTCAATAAATTTCATATGAACAATACATACACAGTAAAACCTCAAACAACCACCTCGTTAAATTAAAATGACCACCTAACAATAATGACTACATATTCAGTCCCAATTCTTTTTTAGCTCTTTATAATGTACCTCGCTTAGATGACCAACTCCAAAATGCAACCACTTTATTAAGGTCCCATTGGTGGTTGTAATGTTGTGGTTATACTGTAATACAACCACGCTGAAAAACATTGTTTCCCATACAACTACAATAACTCAAAAATGCTACCACTTTATTAAGGTCCCATTGGTGGTTGTAATGTGGAGGTAATACTGTAATACAACCATGCTGAAAAACATGTAGTTTCCCATACAACTACAATTACTCAAAAATGTGGCCACTTTATTAAGGTCCCATTAGTGGTTGTAATGTTGTGGTTATACTGTAATACAACCACGCTGAAAAACATTGTTTCCCATACAACTACAATTACTCAAAATTGTGACCACTTTATTAAGGTCCCATTGGTGGTTGTAATGTGGAGGTTATACTGTAATACAACCATGCTGAAAAACATTTTTTCCCATACAACTACATTTACCCAAAATTGTGACAACTTTATTAAGGTCCCATTGGCAGTTGTAATGTGGAGGAAATACTGTAATACAAACACACTGAAAAACATTGTTTCCCTTACAACTACAATTACTCAAAATTGTGACCACTTTATTAAGGTCCCATTGGTGGTTGTAATGTGGAGGTTATACTGTAATACAACCATGCTGAAAAACATTGTTTCCTATACAACTACAATTACTCAAAAATGCAACCACTTTATTAAGGTCCCATTGGCGGTTGTAATGTGGAGGAAATACTGTAATACAAACACACTGAAAAACATTGTTTCCCTTACAACTACAATTACTCAAAATTGTGACCACTTTATTAAGGTCCCATTAGTGGTCGTAATATTGAGCTTTTAAAGGGTTCCTGCAGCTCTTTGCAAAGCAATTTTAAGACCAGCTGACAGAAAATTTAAGACCCTTTTTCTACATAAAATTACCCTACCGTGCTTTAAAACTACTGAAGATCTACAGAGATCTTTCTTTGATAAGTAACCTGTAACTTCTCTAAAACTGTCTCAAGCTTACGTTCAATCACCTGTTTATGCACATTCCTTATATCAGGATGGTTAAAATCAAATTTAAGACCCTAATTTTTAAGACCTATGTCAGGATTCCTGAGATTTGTAAGACCTTTACAAGGCCTTAAAAATGCAAAAATAAAAAACTAAGACTTTTTAAGGCCCCGTGGGAACCCTGTTTTACTGTAATAGAACAAGCTAAAAACAAAGTCTCCCATACAACTATATACACTACAATGACTTAAAAAGTTAAAAAAAAATACATCTAAACTACAGCATTTTTTTTTTCAAAAACATATACTTTGAATATAAACATCTTTTTTGATGTGTTGAATAAAAAGAGAAAAAAATTTGTCTGAAATAGAAGTTATAAGATGTATAAATGAAACCCACATCAATATCAAAATGCAAAACTGTGTTAGAATGGTTCTTTTTGTGCTGCTTTTAAGTTAGCTTCAGGTCTGCTGATATGTCTGGGGTTGCAGCTTACTAGTCCAAAGCCTTTAATATTCCTTGCCATTTTGTCTAATACATATCATCTTTTTGTCTGATGAATCTCATATAGACTTTGGTTGGCTTCATATTTGGGAGGTTAAAATTTCACTGTTTTGCAATTGTTCCAATTTTGTGATCTCACCATACAATGATCCACACAGGACCTTGAAGACCAAATTCAAGGTCACCAAATTTCAAATATGTTCAAGTTTTGAAGATCAAAGTTAAGGTCATCAGTTTTTGAAACTGTGTTACAACTTGGTTGAAACTATTTGTGTATCAAATATTGAAGGGGAAATATGCTGTACGTATGGACTTATGGGGTTCACCATAATCATGCATTTTCACTGATTTGACCTTGAAGTACAAGGTCAAGTTTACAAGGTTACTCATTCAACAACTGACCATCTGACATTTTTTTACTATTCTGAGATAAATACATGCAACTTAAGAAATATAATGTTTTTGCTTTTTTACCAAATATGGAAATATTTAAGGTCAAGGCCACTTAGTGAATGTCATGACCCCAATTTAAATAAAGTTCATCCTATAACCCATATCTATGCATGTGCATAATTAGATAGATATCTGTGAGTTAGTTTAGGCTTGAAAAGGAAGCTCACACTACTGTGAAGTGGCAGTGATGGAGGTATTAACAGGAGCAAAAACAAGAAAAGGATAACAAGACAAAGCTATCCAAGATCTTCGTTCATCCTTATTTTTTACCAATCCATGCTATCTTTCTTGAGATATTTAAATTTTTTGTGATTTTCACAAAAAAAATGGACCCATTCAAGGTCAAAGTTACTCTCCTATTAAAGGTCATGACTTCTTTTTATGTACGTAGGCCTTGTCCTTTCACCTATACCTATATGCACATGTAAAGTTTGATACAAATCAGTGAAAAATTTGTTGGTTATCTCCCTAACAATGTTTTTCTGTGGCAGTGGTGGGATTGTGCTTAAACTGTTGTATCCCCCTACTTTGTCTGGTAATACAGTTACTGTTCACTCTTGGCAGATAATTTGAGATATCTAACATCACTGAATTTCCTTCAGTGTCTGGGGATTAAATGTATATGCAATGACGTACTGATTTCTGTCTTGAATTCACTTGATGTCTACCCTCTAACTCCAGGCGTATCAAGAACTAAGAGTAACATCTTTGGGGTGCTCCTGTAAAACATTTTGCTTCCTGTTACAACCCTATTGTATAGTGTGTCTCATTTCCATGAAATGGCAAATATTGAGATAAATTATGTACGCTCTAACCCAGCCACTATGGTAAATTGATTCCAGTCTGTTCAGTTTGTTTTATTCAGATATAGTTTAAAGAATCAAATGACTATAAAGAGGCAGTCCTATTTATCTTAAAGCTTCATTAATTTATGGTAATGTGCACCAGATGATTTAGTTCCATCTCTCTGTATCAGGTGATAAAATAGTGACTGTTCCTCGTGCTGTCTTGATAAATTATCTTCTAATGAGCCACTGGGCCATGGAAATTAGTCATGGAAAACCATAATTTTGTTCTGAAAGAGGCATTGGATTTGCCTTTTCACATTCATTAGGAGCCATCTTATTGCTGCTGGAGCAATAAAGAATGATTTGCAATGATACACAATGCATAGATAGCATCTCACAATAATTAGACGTCCTGGAAATTTAATGGTTGTAATAACAGGAGGTCCTGAAAATGTAGAGGCCACAGTACTTAAAGGTCTTTACACTGTGTTTTACAATTTTTCATCATAGAATGTAAGGTTCATTTTATTATCAATACTGTAATAAATCTGCCATCCAGTTTTTATACATGAACATAGAATGCATATTTGAATTCCATAATTACATATAAAACATATATGACTAGATGTTAGTGTAGTCATAGGACCATCTAATTCTCCCCAGTACCCCTCTAATCAAGCTCTCTGATGTATTCCTTCACTAGGTTACACTTCAGTAACACAGAATCACCTGGTATTAAAAAAAGGTGCCCCAAAAGCTGTGAATTAAGCAGTCTCTCCTTTCAAAGAAAATGCTCAGAGCCACAATGGTATATAAGCCTTTGAATTAAAAATATATTATGGTGATCCAGATTACTCAAAATTTAAATGAATTGTTGCTTGGGTGGTGCCCTAAACATCCACAAAATTTAAGAAAAATGTCCATAACATGCTGTCAAAAGTTGCCAACATGCAAACCAACGAACCAAGGTAAAACATAATATCTTCTTTGGGCAAGTACAAAAATGAGTAGAAAGCACTCATAGAGCACATACCTCAGCCAGCTCCTTGATCCTCATCCTAAATTTCACAAAGATTAAAAAAAAACTAAAATTAAACAATATTTCCATCTTTCTGCACAATTTTACTGACATTAAAATGTATCATGTGTCAATACCTGCAGTTCAAAAGAAGACAGCAATCACCTAATCAATATTAATGTGAAATTTGGTATGTATAGCTGGAATCATTCCTGAGATATTTGGTAAGCAAGCATGTCAAACTGTTATTTTTTGCAGTTGACCAAATCTGAAATTATGCAAGACACCATTTTAAAATAATGCAACTTAATCAATAATCATTCTGTTACCAGCTTCAGTGGCTCAGGGGAACAGCGCAGGACTCAAAGCCGGAGGATTGTGGGTTCGAATCTCACCCGAAGCGGCGAAGTTTTCACGGTCAGCCCCCACCCAGGCTGAGCGCTCTGCAGGCATTATGGGTAGGCTATGCCCCACAGACGTGTATCACTCACATACGAGTGTGTCTTTGGGGGGGTTCCTCAGTGTTATGACCCAGCAGTGGGGATGATTACACACCAAGGACCTGCAGGTGCGGTAGACACCAGGCCTGGGTGACACCAGGATATAAAAATGATAGGAAGCGAGTGCTACCGCCCTGTCAAGTAGTCACAAACTGAAATGGAAACTCTGCAGATGTACATACTTAGGTTAAGAATAAGATAAGTCAGCATTAAAAAATGGAGGCAGTAACCTCCACCAAAAAAAAAAATAATAATCATTCTGTCCCACTTCCAATTAGGATTTGTTAACAATGACATGAAAGCCAAAATATTAATACTTCATAACTTAATTATCCGGGAAAAAGTGGAATGGCCATTATAGCTACCATAGAGCCAGTAAACATAGGTGGCACCACAAAACTACATTGTTGGGCTATATTGAGATATTTAGTAACAGCAGGAGGGTGATGGGTTTGTGGATGAACTAATAAAGCACCCTCAGGCCTTTGGATTTCATCAGCACACCCTGCTTTTAATTCAATTATATAATGATACTGCCAGTATATATATATCTGTAACAATTAAACCCTGAACCATCCACAGCTTTCTGGATGCTGCTGTGTATAAGGGTTTAAACATATGATTTATGACTTTAGTTTCAACCGACAAATCTTGTTTTGATAAAGTTGTAAATAACCTGACAAAGGAAGACTCTTTTCCTACATAAAATCTATTTACAGCCATGACAGCTGCAATAGTATAATTTTAAATGTGTATTATTTTATATTTTATGTTCTGAGTAACAGTAAAGGTCAGTTGTTGTTACTTATTTATCACTGAAGTGTTCAGCATTAAAATCATCGTTTTCTGCTGTGTTGCACGATGATGATGCTTTCCCTTGGTATGTATCACAGTATAATAAGAACAATTTCTATACATTAAATACATAGGTCTATAAATACTATAAATACTAAACCATTAACATTAGATTATAATGAGTTTTCCCTTTCAAATTGCTCTTTAACCATCACTTTTTGACTGATGTCAACCTGCATCCATCCACTCCCAGGAAATGCTTTGAATCAGCTCACCCTACCCTGCACAATTTGCTTATATCCTTACTACCATGCCCCACACAGTGACCCAAAATATTCAACTGTTGTGAAATTATTTTCAAAGATTGTGATTTTAAATTTGTCATTAAAAAATCACACCAAGAACCTTGGATTCACATATATATTAAAATATTACATTTATTGACAGTTTGTTGTGTATGCTATATTTGGTTTTGTTAAATATTTGAACAAATGTATATAATTGAAAATTTTGTATAGAAGCATAATATAAACTACAATATTAATTGAATTTGAATGATATTTAAAAACTAGGGACCCATGGGTCTTCCACACTCAGCTGAATTTGTCTATCAGGATATGTTATTGAGCTTTTGTCAAAATATGGGTCCTGAGATCAGTTTGAAGCCAACCTGTCTACCAAAACTGGATTTATCATCCATGAACTAATTTGTTAATTAATGGGCCTGTTATCTTGACTTTTGACCTAGTGATCCAAAAATCAAAAGGAACCTTCCCCCTACTGGCAGGTGCACCACATGAGGAAGACTGATGGTTTGGGATGAAAAGTTTTGCTTAAAATGCATCCACACTCTTTTTTAAGAAGTTGGTCCTGTGACCTTGACCTTTGATCTCATGAGTTCTAACATTAGTGTTGGGCCATATATAAGTCAAGCTTGAAAGCAATATTTCAATCCAAACTGGAGCTATCATTTGGAAACTAATGTGTGAATAGATGGCCCCCATGACTTTGACTTTTGACCTTGTGACTCCAAAATCCACAAAAAAGTGTCTTCCACTATTCCC
This sequence comes from Sipunculus nudus, assembly GCA_026874595.1. Classification (NCBI taxonomy): domain Eukaryota; kingdom Metazoa; phylum Annelida; class Sipuncula; order Golfingiida; family Sipunculidae; genus Sipunculus; species Sipunculus nudus. Next base: position 86,842,189 of record CM049309.1, on the reverse strand, counting down.
AGGTGAGCTTATCTGGAATATTTGGGATGTAAAGTTTGGCTTAAATACATCCAATCTTTTTAAAGATGTGGGTCCTGTGGCCTTGACCTCATCACCTAAAAATCAAGTGTTCTTCCATTATTGGCGGACCATAAATAAGTCAATTTTGAAACCAATATGTCAATCCAAACTTGAGTTATCTTCCAAAAACAAATATATCAACAGATGGCCCGTGACTTTGACCTTGTCACCCCAAAATCAATCAGATTTTACCCCTATTGAGAGGTCAGCTATATGTGCAAGATGGAAGGTTTGGGATGAAAAGTTTGGCTTAAAATGCATCTTTCTAAATAAATTGGTCCTATGATGACCTTTGACCTTATGAACCAAAAATCAATAGAGTTCTTGTATTAGAGGTGGGCCATATATGAGTCAAGTTTGAAATCCATTTGTCAATCCGGACTGGGGTTATCATCAGGAACGAATTTAACAGACACACAGAAAGATTAACAGATGGATGGACAGGGTGATAAATATAGGGCATCCACTTTTTCAAGCAGGGCCCTAATAAACACACAAGGTTTCAGGACACAGACAGATGAAACCACAGTTGAGAATCTGACAGTATCAAGATAATCTGGCAGTCTCAAAATAAAGGGAAAAAAGCATCAAAACCATAAAATAAAAATACAGGTGGCACCACCAGTCTTCAGGAACTGAAGAAACTGATCATAATCAATAAACACACTAGGTTTCAGGACACTGGATGAAACCACAGCTGAGAAATTGACTGTCTTTAAGGGTCTCAAAATCATAACAAGAGACCATTGGGTCACAGCGCTCAGCTGTTAAATATGATCACAAAATATGATTTGGAAGAGGAGGTAGGCAAATGCTGTTTTTTTGTGGTTACATATATAAGCTGTATTATGAGTTGATAGTGTTACTCAAGTTATATAAGATTTTGATTATATCCTTCGAGTGAGGGAAGAGGACTGAAATCATTTATATTATTTACATTAATTTAACTGTTATTTAATCATTTCATTTTATCCCTACCCAAGAGTAGCACTAGCACAAATAATACAAGGGACCCATGGGTCACAGTGCTCAGCTGTTATATATGATTACAAAATATGATATGGAAGAGGAGGTAGGCAAATGCTTGTATTGTGTGGTAATATAAGCTGTATTTTGAGTTGATGGTGTGTCACTCAAGTTATGTATGATTTTGATAACATCTTTTGAGTGAGGGAAGAGGACTGATGTAATTTATATTATTTACAGTTGGAAATGGTGTGCTATTGCCACATAGGTTTTGACTTGGCCATATAACTTTATCTACATTGCAGTAGAATTATTTAAAAAAAACTGTCCATTATCAGTCATGTTAATTAGGCTTTTTACAAATGAGTTAACTGTTATTTAATAATTTTGCAGGTTATCCTTACAAGAGTAGCACAAAGACAAATAATAAGAATAAAACTATTTTTTTTTATATTGATAACAGATATGGTGTCAAATTTAATTTAAATTAAAAATAACAACAGTATCATCTGAAAAGATTTTTTTAACAATATAATCATAATAAATGATTTTTAAAATAATATTACAAAATATATTCATGAATGCATTCATGAATACATTTTGAAAGTATTTGCATTTGTATTCAATTACTTTCATTTTTACCTGAATTCCTATTCTTATGCATGAAATTATGCAGTATATATTCATATTGGCATTCAAATACATTTGCAAAGTATTTCTACCATGTCTGGTATTTATTCAGTTTAAGCCAAACAAAGATGTTGAGAATCCAGAATTCACAAAATTAAACTAGATATTTCTTGGCAGCGCAGGTGCCATAGTATCCCTAGACAATTAATCCCCCCCCCCCTTTAAGAACAGGCCCCCCATCTTCAGCAACAATTAATATCAGACCACTCTCATAGAAAAGGTCACTCAATTGAATATACATCATCCCCTAACCCATGTCAATGTATATGCATAATATGAAAGAAATCTGTTCATTAGTTATTTACTTATAATGCTCACATTACTGTAAAGTGGCGTTGATGGGGTATTAAACGGCATGAAAACAAGTAAAAGAATAACAGGTGGCATTTTCAAGTTTCTGGTACATGACAAAACTATCCAAGATCTTCAATCAAGTTGATTTTTGGACCAATCCATGCATCCCTTATTGAGATATTAATGATTTAGTGTAATTTTCACCATATATGGCAATATTCAAGGTCAAGGCCACTCTCTTAGGAAAGGTCATGACTCCAATTTATATACATCATCCCATAACCCATATCTATGTATATGCATAATATGAAAGAAATCTGTCCATTAGTTTTTGACTTATAATGCTCACAGTATTGTTAAGTGGCAATGATGGGGGTATTAAATGGCGCAAAAACAAGTAAAAGAATAACAGGTGGTGCTACCAGTTTCTGGAACATGACAACCCTATCCATGATCTTCGATCAACTTGATTTTGGGATCAATCCATGCAATAATACTGTCCGTGATATTTAAGAATTTGTGAGATTTTCCCTGAAATTGGACCTATTCAAGGTCAAGGACACTCTTCCTATGATCGATTATTAATCGGTTCAGACAAATATAAAGAAATGTGCAATTATCTGTGAAACTGTTCTCTCTTAACCCAACCCGCATGTCTTAGTAATTCTACCTTACGAAAAGAAGTTTTTGCCTTTTCATATTTTCCTTTTATCACTAAGATTTGCTATTCAAAAAAGTTCCATTTCAATTAATTATAGTAATCAGTTAAACCACAGTCCAGGACATCTACTTGATGGCCCTCATGAATACTCCCGTGTATCATTTTAACTTCACTATCAGGACTTTCATTTTATAGCAATTATGATGACTGCCTACATGTATACTGGTTTCACAGGCCTGCCAGAAAAATTACAGGCTCATATAATTTTTGGTAAAAATTAAAAAATAAGTAATTGAATGCTAAAAATATAATTACTCATGCGGCAGCGGCACCTGACATCAGTTGAGGAGATTATTTCTAAGAGAATCTTGCAAAATTGGCATAGACCTGGAGCATATTGGAGCATTTTAACTCCATACCGCCCATATTTTGCAATGAACATCTCATTAGAAAACTCTCCACTAATTCTGCAGCTCCCTGCCAGTTCACATAGGTTTAATAAATCCTCCGTTCTCTCATCTACCGTGTCATACTCAGTTATATACGGAGGTTATTTGGGAACATAAACTCATTATATGAAGCGCGGAATGTTGTAAAAAATGGAAGAGTAATTTTTGCCTATAACTTAAAGACATTCTGGTAAAAACCATCATGAGTATGATGTAATTGATAGTTGCCTTTCGTAATCGAGCGCTTGAAATTTGCAGCAAACCGACTGACTTTCGAAAAAACTCAATGATCGGCCCACCACTAGGCTGGGTAGAGCCTGCGTGTGACACGGTCTCATAAAAACTTTAATAAAAGCTACAGTTTTTGGCCAATTTCTTTCAACTTTCAAAACTAACAAGCTGAAATCCTTATGTGTGCATGATATGAAAATTATATCAGTGCTTACAGGAAACAAACGTGCAATGGTCAAAGTTGGCCAAAATTTAAGTTACTGATTTGATATTTATGCTAATAACTTATAAAATTTGAAAAATTCAGAACTAATTTTAGGTATACAATTGAATCTTGATTAAATATAGTTATATACCTGGACAAAAAGGCTCTGGCTGCAGCAATGCTAAAGTTAAGGGAGTAAATATATTTCTTGATTTTTTACAAAGTGCATTACTTCAATCATTTATTACAAAGCCCATAACTTCAATAATTTAAAAAAATATTATATAAAGCAATTATTATATTAAAAATTATCAATATCAGATCAGTGGTTTTGATATAAGGCAGTCTTGAAGTGTAACAATGGGTTTTTAATGGAAAACAAAGGTTTTTCCTTAGAGTCTTGAGGGAACGAAGTCCTAGTGACCCAGTTTTTGGTATGGTAAGAGATTTCCGGGACATCTAAAGGTATGTTGAATTTCAGATTCTAGATCCAATGGTTTCAAAATGTGCCAGTTTAATGGACGGACGAGTATGGCAAGACTGACAGCCGACAGATAAAGGACCACGACTATAGCTCAGATGACTTAAAGTCAGCTGAGCTAAAAATCGTATATAATAACTAGAAAAAATACAGGTGGCACCACCAGTTTTTCAGAACTGACAAAACAAGTTGTGGTCAAAATTCAAGTCAAAATTCATGGCTACAATGCATTAATTATCAAGATACTGGAGGTTTTGAATCAAATTTTTAATTATTCTAGGGGTACTTATGAGCCCCATAGCTTGGAGAATATAGGTCACAGTGACCTTATTTCAGGCCCACAAGTTTTTTTTATTGACCTCAGTGCATCTTCACTTTAAAAGTTTCTAGGTCCAACAGTTACTATTTGTGCCTTGCTAACGTATGCACAGACTGCCGGTAAACCAGACGGCCAGCGGACAAAGCCCCATTCCTATACCTCAGTTGACTTTCATTTAGCTGTACTAGGATGGACCAGACAGCTTGGACTGGTCCATCCACTGGACCAGATTGCCTGCAGCTGGACCAGTCTTGAACTAGACTGCTTTTGTGATGGACCGGACCACCAGGGGGTGGTCCATACCTCTAGCTACATACATCAGTCACTATACTTAAATGTCTGCTGAGCTTAAATTTTCATGTGCTTGTCTTTTGAGGAGTCTGAGATATTGAACACTAGAATAGCAAGCCAATGTATTCTGTGGTTAAACACACTAGATAAACATATAAGATGGTGCAATCATGCTTTCACCAAACACTGGCCAGCTTCTCTGTGTCCTCAGTGACTTGAACACCTCTTCTAAAACAGGTAAGTTTTAGGATTTAAAATAATATTTCTTTAAATAAAATTCCTGAAACAAAGACACATTAAGATCTTTGGAAGATAAGTGATCATATGTAGGCTAAATTTTTATATGAAATTATTAAATATATAAAAGTAGGAAGGGACAAACCATCTGAGAAGAAGCAAAATCTCAGAAAGGAATAAAAAAATTTTTCATCACTGTTACATATTCAAGATTATTTTTTGTCTCGCAAGAAATCTTGTCAATATCTTATCAATAAATCTTGTTTTAGGCATTTTCAGGCATGGTAAATTTCCTCAGAAAATTACAAAGTTCATAGAGTCTGTAAGATACTCCCATCTGTATATATAATACACAGGATTTATCCATGATAACAGACATAAGCATCCATGGTCACAGACATAATCATACAGTCACATTTTCCATGGCTTTCAGGCCAGCATCTTGGCATCTTTTAAGTGATGAGCTTCAGAGTAAGGAGCTGACTTTAAGCAGCCTCTAGGGCCCATTATATCATCTCATCATATCTCTTTTGCTACAAACCAAAATGTCTAGATGAAGTTTCTGCTTGCTGAACTGTCAAATACATCTAACAAGTTTTGACGTCAAGCCTAGACAAAGCATTGATCCTGCCAGTAATGGTTATATTGTCTTAGACAGTCCACGCACCCCAAACTTCACCTCCTTTGATTGCCCATTGACCTTTCAGGCTTCTGTTTGGTAAGCATCTGCTGTGATGAGACTTTTGTGGGGCATACATGAGCCCTTACATACACAACCCTTTGTGTCTTTTGTTACATTCCTCAAACATTCAGTCTATTTTTGTTTCTGCATCTCTGTAAACAACCTGCAGATCAATTTTCACAAGATCTACAGTCTCAAGTATCTATTTGTCAATGTGAGGATATTTAATTATTGACTAGAATGCACAAAGAAGAGCCCAGATGCATACACCAAGACTGACCCACAGGGAATTTAAGAAATAAACATCCTGGACAAACCATCCCAACTAGGAATCAAGTAATTGGTCACAAGTTACTGGCACAGGAGAAGGGGAGAACTTTCATCATATTTCAAACCTTATATAACATTTATCAAAAGCATGAAATCTGGGCCTATCTTGGACAACTTTGCAACTAAACTCTTCAGTAAAATTTTATTCTCTGCGAGTTTCTCCTTTTTACCATCATGTAAAAATTAATTCCCTGAGAGTTTGTCATTTCATTGTTACAAGGGCCAGAATATGAAGGCTCACATATCTCCTTATCTCAAAGTTCTGGTCTGATTATAGTGAAGTAAAACTGACCCCTCCAATCAGTCTTAAGCAAGCATTTGGACACCATTTATTTTATATGTTGTGAGTTCAAACCTGACCAAAATTGTACATTATATCTGGGATTATGACATCCTTTTGAGTAATAATATTTAACCAGCTTATGAAAAGTGACTGCCAGTTACTGTGTTTGTTAAAAGGTATGATGTGGTTTTCCAATGTGGTGACTTGGAGCACAAACATGAAGATTGAATGGAGTATGTTCAGACGCAGTCATCTTGAGCACAAGAATGAAAATTGGTTGGAGCATGTTCAGATGTGGTGACCTGGAGCACAAGAATGGAGATTGGTTGAAGGATGTTCAGATGTGGTGACTTGGAGCACAAGAAAGAAGATTGGTTGGAGAATGTTCAGATGAAGTGACCTGGAGCACAAGATTAAAGTTTGGTTGAAGGATGTTCAGATGTAGTGACTTAGAGCACAAGAATGAAGACTGGTTGGAGAATGTTCAGATGTAGTGACTTGGAACACAAGAATGAAGATTGATTGGAGGATGTTCAGATGTGGTGACTTGGAGCACAAGATTAAAGTTTGGTTGAAGGATGTTCAGATGTAGTGACTTGGAGCACAAGAATAAAGACTGGTTAGAGAATGTTCAGATGAAATGACCTGGAGCACAAGAATGAAGGTTGGTTGGAGGATGCTCAGATGTAGTGATTTGGAGCACAAGAATGAAGATTGGTTGGAGAATGTTCAGATGTAGTGTCTTGGAGCACAAGAATGAAGATTGATTGGAGGATGTTCAGATGTGGTGACTTGGAGCACAAGAAAGAAGATTGGTTGGAGAATGTTCAGATGAAGTGACCTGGAGCACAAGATTAAAGTTTGGTTGAAGGATGTTCAGATGTAGTGACTTGGAGCACAAGAATAAAGACTGGTTAGAGAATGTTCAGATGAAATGACCTGGAGCACAAGAATGAAGGTTGGTTGGAGGATGCTCAGATGTAGTGATTTGGAGCACAAGAATGAAGATTGGTTGGAGAATGTTCAGATGTAGTGACTTGGAGCACAAGAATGAAGATTGATTGGAGGATGTTCAGATGTGGTGACTTGGAGCACAAGAAAGAAGATTGGTTGGAGAATGTTCAGATGAAGTGACCTGGAGCACAAGATTAAAGTTTGGTTGAAGGATGTTCAGATGTAGTGACTTAGAGCACAAGAATGAAGACTGGTTGGAGAATGTTCAGATGTAGTGACTTGGAGCACAAGAATAAAGACTGATTCGAGGATGTTCAGATGTGGTGACTTGGAGCACAAGAATGAAGATTGGTTGGCGAATGTTCAGATGAAGTCACCTGGAGCTCAAGAATGAAGATTGGTTAGAGGATGTTCAGATGTAGTGACTTGGAGCACAAGAATGAAGATTGATTGGAGGATGTTCAGATGTAGTGAGCTTGGGCACAAGAATGAAGATTGGTTGGAGGATGTTCAGATGTAGTGACTTGGAGCACAAGAATGAAGATTGGTTGGAGGATGTTCAGATGTAGTGACTTGGAGCACAAGAATGAAGATTGGTTGGAGGATGTTCAGATGTAGTGACCTAGAGCACAAGAATGAAGATCGGTTTGAGAATGTTCAGATGTAGTGACCTGGAGCACAAATGAAGACTGGTTGGAGAATTTTCAGAAGATTGCTGAAATGTTATTTAGATAACGTGATCTGAAGCACAAGAATGAAGATTGGTTGGAGGATGTTACAAAAATGAAGATTAGTTGGAGGATGTTCAGATGTGGTCACTTGGAGAACATGAATGAAGATTGGTGGGATGTTGTTCATATGATGTAACAAAGAGGAGGACTGATGATAGAAGTGGTCTTGTGAGTTCAGATGAGAACTTGAGTAGTGCAGGTTTTCATGATCAGGTAAAGACGATTACCACAGACATAAAAACATCATGCAAGCCATGCATTGACTCAGATTAAGGTATCGACAGCAGATTAGGTGTAGTAATTCCAACTTACACATCTGATTGCATGAAATGGTCTTAAGTTGTCTTTGTCTTTTTATATTATTTTGATTGTTTGAAAGTAGCACAAGACACATGACCTGTGAACTCCAAAATACTGGTGTGGTTTCAATGTAGTAGTCACTGCTGAAGAAAGTAATCAGAAACAGCAATTTACTAGACACCAAAAGCTTAATTATTAATGTTATGACTTGTAGCAGCATTCAAAGGGTATAGTGTGCAACAATACCACTGAGATGTTCAGCAGTGGTGTTACAGAATTACATAAAAAGATCAAGAATCAAATTTCAGGGTGAGAGAAAGAAGATGCCAGTGTTTCTTGCCTATAGCAGGAGATTTTTTGATTGGTGTTTAAGACATTGGAAAGAGGTTCAGATACAGTGTTTCAGAGAGGAGATCAAATAGCAGAAAGAGACTGACATGGTTATATGAAGTCAAAAGTCACTCACTGTGTGACAATATAAATGACAAAAAGACAGGGTTTATTTAGAGCCAAATGAATAACTTCAAACAGGTAACATGAGAGATTCATAGTTTTTTTTCTAAGATAAGTAATTTGAATACAATCAATTTATATTCTATATTTATATAATATCTTTTTACATTAAATGCAGATACCATTAATTTTTGTATTTACATCATTTGAAAGGTGGGGATAGTGCCAGTAACTGCATGATTAGTGTCAGACAAGGCCAGCTGGTTGACAATTACCTTAATGTACATTTTGCATGTCATGTTCTGAAAACATTTACAATACTTAAATTAAGAAGAGAGTACACAAACAGACTGAGAAGGCCACATATAATAAAATAATTATCATTTCATGAGAAGATCAGCAAGAGTGTTATAAATTTAATATATTTTCTTATGTTTTAACCTAAAAATACATTTGAATATAAAAATGTTTTTACCTGAAAATGGGTCTGGTCAAATGATGTGCTTGCACACATTCATCTATATTACAATTGTCTCATTACCCCATTTTGGTATATCGATTTTGGTAAAGTGGTCCTTTCAAAAACTTAAAATTCTCTAGATGCCTCAATGATAAAATTAAGGAAAGTTTAATACAAACTTTGTATAGTTCTGTGCTAGGCTGCATATCAGCTTAAAAAAATGACAGAGACATTTTCAATTTATAATATAAAATTGTTACAAAATGTAAAGTTTGAGTAAAATGAACAGCAAAGCAGCTGGAACAAACATATACATCCATGGATGTAAAGTATACGTGCAAATCACCATGCAGCTACATTAACACATGCCTGTCAGTGCAGCCAATGCATGTGTTTGTTCAGTTGCTGCAACAGTGCACGCAGGTGTGTTTTACGCTTCGTAATAAAAAGTTACCACATACCACTCTACCACAGGTGTAACTTCCACTTACTCTACCCATCAGCCTTGACACTTAAGGAATTACCCAGAATTCATGTGGAATTACCCAGAATTCACTTTCAAAAACTTTCCCAGGTCACACAGGTACAAATCAAGAGAAGGCCATGAACATTATGGCAACTTGTACCTCAATCCCTGTTGTCTGCTTGTGGAGAACCAGATGTTGCAGACCATGGGGCCCCACTTGGGTGCCTTCTCTTCAGAACATAGCAGTAGTCATGTTGTTTTTGGCTTCTAGTTAATAAAGATGCAAGGCACAGGAAATCTGTGAATGTGATACAAAAAATTAACACTGGGATATCATGAAACCAGATGTGGTTCACGGCCCAAGCTTCAGGACTTGGTGCTGCCAGGAAGAACAAAGGTGTACTCAGTGCAGCTACAGATGGGACTGTAATTTCGAACTCTGTACTTAAGTATCTACAAGAAAACATCGACAGCAAACCATGCTCACAATGTTCTACCAAAAAGTACTGCAGTGATCACTCAAGCCTTGAGAAATAAAACAACACAGTAAAATACAGAAACACATTTATCTTTGATCTAGGAAACCTTCAGTAATTTAATGGCTAAACACCCATCAACTCCCCCCCCCCCCCCCCCGAAAAAAAATGTTATTAGTACAAATTTTATTTATGAGCCTTTCCTGTTTGTATGAATTTTCTCAGTTCAAATGAAAGGATTATCTGTTTGCATTGGTATCCAGGTCTGTTTAAATTTTTCCTGTTTGCATAGTAAATTAGTAATATATAGGTCTGTAAACAAAATCATCCACGCCTGTACATGTTAATGTTAGAATATTAATTATCAGTTCTTTCTGTTTGTATGTGAAGCTTTGTATATGTGTATGCTGAAATTATCTTTAGAAGCTGGCCTTTTTTAAATTGCTAAATTTTTGGCATTTGCTGAGAGATACAATCTCTGGCTGGTGTGATGTTGTAAAATGTTATATGTACATTATAACCTGTCCAGCCAGCTCAACTGCATACTTAGTAACTTAATATCATTTATCTATAAATCTTAGGGGAAAAAACTGTTTGCTTGATTTTATATGAAACCAATTGGATTTGTGTGTACATATAAAAAATGCTAAGGTATACAATTACAAACCAGAGATTTAACTTAGGCTAAAAGCTTTGGCTGAAAATGGAGTGAAACAAAAGAGTCTCCAGGTGATGATATATTGCTGTGAGGTTCTCAGTTTACATCAAACTTAATAAAACAAAACTGCTGACAATTTAAAATTTTCTCATAAATTAATATTATCTCCTCTAAACTGAAGATTATATGTTCACCTTTGTCTGTCTGTTTGTCCTCAATTATGTCTATCTGTTTGTATGTTTTTCTTTTAGTAACTCATGATATTAACAGATTTTCATGGATTTGTAGATAATCCCAACATAGAATTTAACATATTAATTGCATTTTTAAAGTGATGACCATGCAACATATCATGTCAGTTGTCAATTAGTTCTGTTTCTCCAGACAGTTATTCAAACAACATTCTGTACTAAGATATATAGTTATAACTGATATAATTGTTTATAATTAGTGTAATTATAATTTGAATGCATAAAAGTACCATGAGCCATGGTCAGGGAGTGAATGTGTCTGTGTGCATATGTGCTGATCTGTGTGTCTGTGTGTGTATGTGCTGAAGTCTTTGACCACATACCAGAGGGGCACAGGGTTATCATGGGCCACATGGGACCAGGTATAACGCATTAGCTGCTCAGTGAACTATCCCATCTGTCTGACAGTTCTGCAACACATTACCCCTGGTCAGCACAGCATGAAACTTTACCAGCAGTCCACTCATATTCTCATCATAACAAATTATGGCAGGTAAACTGTACCAGATGACCCTAGTAACCAGGCCTCACCATCTCCACTCACCTCTGTACAAACACACCTGGGTCCTCATCTCTTACCTGCCTAAACATTGTATATATCATATGTGAGTGTTTGTGTGTGTTAAACTATACTGTCTATAGTTACATATGATATGTGTTTGTCTGTGTATTTTGGAGCTTCAGTCAGCACACAGATATATATCTATATGACACCGGCATGTAAAAGTGTGTGTGTGTTTATATTTATAGAAGGTAGAGTTACCCTCTGTTATAAAGTGCTCAATTAATGGCTGAATCACACAAAGCATAATACATGCCCCCCCCCCCCCCCCACTGAATCGCACAAAGCATAATCTCGTAAAGTCTTGGCTTTTCAAACCACGCGTTAGCTTCATTCTAACCACATTCACCTGATGATCGGATCACATCCCGTGAAACAGACTGTTGTGAATTAACAGTGATGTTTTTCTTCAGAGTTACATACATATATATATATATATATATATATATATATATATATATATATATATATATATATATATATATACAAAGCTTCCACATCATGTCTCCTTTCTAGTCTGTTTAAGGAGAGAAAAATCAACACAAATACAAAGCCACAACAAATGAAGGTATCAGCTTTATATAATCAAATTAAGGTAATATATATATATATATATATATATATATATAATATATGAGATACATCCCTGAACAGATTATATTCAAATGAAGGTATCACTGACACACACATGTTTTTCGTGGCATCATGGTTAGGGCCCTGGACTTGTGAAACCACAGTTGTAGGTTCACGTCCCAATCACACCCCATCCTTGCTGAGACTTATAGCCAAAGTGTTTAGCACAAGGGTGAGCTCTCTCCACCAAAAGTGAATACAGGGGCGGATCCAGGATTTAGGAAAAGGGGGGGGTCCAACCCAGACAAATAAAAATCTGGAAAAGGGGGGGTCCAGGCCCCAATATTTTGTCTAAAACCCTAAAAAAGGTTGCTTTGGGTGAAAAAGGGGGGGTCGGGACCCCCTGCCCCCCCCCTGGATCCGCTTCTGGAATAGCTGCTGGTCATGGGCAACAGTCAAATGTAGAATAAATAACCTTCTGGCACCTATTATAGCTGCTTGAGTTTTACCCTTGCCAGGGGGCTGCACAAAGCTAAAAGAATGAAAAGGCCCAAAGACCAGGAAGTCTAAGTGTAAAGTTAGTCTCAGGAGACTGACATTTGCAGTTATATCAGACTATAACCTCCCCCCCCCCCCCTTTACTTTTATTGTATAAATATATCTAAACCCTGAAGAGGGCTCCCAATATTCCAATTACCACTGATTTATAATAATGTGTACCTAAGTAATTTTGCAGATCCAACAGGGCTTTAACCTTAACAGCTGAGTGATGGTAGCACAAAGTTGTATGGCATTGCAGAGAGACTTGTGAAAGTATTATTTGTGATGATGCTGTCTTAATGACTGCACAGCAGAGCTGTAGTTACAGGGACACCTAAAACAACCAGAAGACTTTATACATCAGCATCAGGTTCAGATGTTGCTGGTTTAGCTTAATTAATTGCATATCTATGTACCGTTAAATCTGTGAAATTTCGTACCTCTTTGAATTTCGTACACGGTCTTTCTTCAGTAACCATAATTATTAAAATGACATGTTAATAAGTGATTTAATATCAAATAAACAACACAAGTATAGAAAATAATATTTTTATTCATGAAACTTCATGGTTCACACGGATGAATGCAAAATCGGCAAGTGAACACTTGAGGCTCCTATTATCGCCCACTGCCGACGAGGCATCTCAACTTGTCAAGACCATAATTTTAAAACTGCTGAAATGGACTGTTAAATTTCGGACTTCCACAAATTTAATTATTTTTTTCTGTACAAAATTTCACAGATTTTACGGTACACATCCATCCTAATTAACAGCATGCTCACAGTGACCAGTCTGGTCAAGGCAGTCAGCAGTGATGATGTTTTGGTGGTGATATTCAAACTTACTGAATTATTAATATCTAATTTATAATTTCAATTGGTTTCCTCCAATGTGCTATCAAATATAAATGAAACAATACTGGCAAACTTCTGGATTTTTGTTTATTCCCTAGTCAGTGCAATGGGCAAATAAAAGATACTGGAATGGGGTATATCCCATAACAGAGTGGCAGAGACAAGACACAAAATATGAAGGAGGGAGTGTATACATGGAGTATTGTTCTATTTCACAGGGTTCTAGGCCAAAAGAGAAGGGGGGGGGGGGGGGGTGGGGGTTAGAGGCGGTTTACCATCTGGACCCCCTGACTGCCAAAAAGGTTTAAGTTTAGCATTAAAATAGAACATTTGCTAGTATTTTTAGCCTTAAAATGGAACAATTGCTAGTATTTTTATGCTCAGCATGGAACATGGTGATGGAAAGTCTGGTGTGTCTGGAGCTGGTGTGTCACATTACCCCTGAGTTAAAACCAAATGACATGAAGTCACAACAAGATTTGGTGCATTATTACAAGAAGTCACCACAAGAGCTGGTGCCACTTTACATGAAGTCACAACAAGTTTTTTTTTTTTTTTTTTGGGGGGGGGGGGGATGGGGGCATAGCCAGAACTCTTGCAACTTTAACTAGTCATAGTGACAATTTACATAAGGTCACAGCCACAGTTATGCCACTTTACAAAATACACAGCAAGAGTTGGTACTAGCTAGTTTACATATCTGAAGCCAAAGTTGGTGTCACTTTACATGAATTTACTATTGCAGTTCGTGCTGATCCAGCCAAAGGCTGATCCAAAATGAGTATACAATGCATCTAAAAAATAAAAAATAAAAAATAAAATAACATTTGGACTGGACATGGGTACAGCAGGAAAGGGGGGGGGGGGGGCTTCCTCAGCCATCCCAAACAAGTCCATTCAATTAGATAAACCAGGAAATAGAATTATTAGTCATACAGTGGCTGCATCCAATGAAATCACCATAAGAGATTGCATGGTCTTTCTGGGGATTTCTTTTTCTTTGAGTATGACTGACAAAGCATGTCTTTGCAGTGACTAGAACCAATATTCAATTATCATCCTCCTTGTCCTGAAGAGCTTCTGGCTAGGCAGAAGTTCTGTCAGGTTTTGGAAGCAACTGTTCCCTTTCATTATAACAAAAGATGTGCTGATTATCATCTCAATTCATCCACCCACAGCGTCCCAAGTACTGAATGGTCCTAATTATACATCATTTCAATGATGTCATTTTGAATGTGAGCAAAAGACTGAAAGGTGATCTTCAAATACTGGGCATTAAAAAAATCTGGATTTAATCAATACTTAACAGTTTAAGAATTAGTGGTGGTTCAATATTATTTTCAGTTGTATTTTTTTCAGTTTTCAGTTGTAATGAACTGTTTGTGGTGATGGACACTAAATTTCCATTCATGGAGATCATATAACTGTCTGTAAAACACAGGAGTAGCAGATATATCTAAAGTCTGCTTCACTAAGGTCTACCATGAAACAACACCATGCATATTAAAATGTCTACCATGAAAATTAGCATTTAAACCTTAAAATTACAAGGTCAATATAATACTGAATTAGCTGGCTACAATCATTCATAACTGAATTTTAAATTTGATCACAACATATATTCATTTTTTGAATTTACTGAAACTTGTATAAAAGACCACAAGTCTAATTAAGACTACCCATCTACTATGACCACACTTTGGTGAACCCAAAACACTTACAAATCAAGGTTATAACAGACCTGTCTAAAAGGAATGAAGACTACTTTTTGTCAGTCCCATCGGTGGTCTTGTTTTATAGGTTTCACTGTTTTTTTGTCGTTATTCATACAGGTCCAAATGAAAAATGATTTCTCAGACTTCGACTATATCTCACTGTTGCTCTGAATTCAAGAATATATTTAACAAATTTTGAAAACAAAAATATTAAGCTGAACAGCCTGCAAGTGAAAATTTGTGAAATGTGAAAGAACATAGTGTTCTATTTAATAGAAGACAAACAGACAGGAAAGACAGACAGAAGCTGTGACAAACGCAAACGTGGATAGACATACAGAGAAATGGAAGAATGGAAGGACTAAAGTTTGGATAGACACCTTGAAAAGATGGTGGAAAATGGAATTACAAACATACAGATGGACACACTGGATGTTTGAAGGAACAATGAGGGTCAAACACATGGAAAGATGGATGGAGGAATAGCAGGACAAACATGTAGATAGAGACCTGGAAAGAAACATGGAAGAATGGTAGGACAAACATGAAGGCAGAGACCTGGAAAGATGGATAGGATAATGGCAGGACAAACATATAGGTAGAGACTTGGAAAGATGGATGAGAGAATGGAAGGACAAACATATAGGCAGAGACTTGGATAGATGGATGAGAGAATGGCAGGACAAATATGAAGGCAGAGACTTGGAAAGATGGATAGCAGAATGGCAGGACAAACATATAGGCAGAGACTTGGAAAGATGGATAGGAGAATGGCAGGACAAATATGAAGGCAGAGACTTGGAAAGATGGATAGGAGAATGGCAGGACAAACATATAGGCAGAGACTTGGAAAGATGGATAGGAGAATGGCAGGACAAATATGAAGGCAGAGACTTGGAAAGATGGATGGGAATATGGCAGGACAAACATATAGGCAGAGACTAGGAAAGAGGGATGAGAGAATGCCAAGACAAACATATAGGCAGAGACTTGGAAAGATGGATGGGAATATGGCAGGACAAACATATAGGCAGGGACATGAATAGATGGATGGGAGAATGGCAGGACAAACATATAGGCAGAGACTAGGAAAGAGGGATGGGAGAATGGCAGGACAAACATATAGGCAGAAACTTGAAAAAAATGGATGGGAGAATGGAAGGACAAACATATAGGCAGAGACTTGGAAAGAGGGATGGAAGAATGGAAGGACAAACATATAGGTAGAGACTTGGAAAGATGGATAGGAAAATGGCAGGACAAATATGAAGGCAGAGACTTGGAAAGATGGATAGGAGAATGGCAGGACAAACATATAGGCAGAGACTTGGAAAGATGGATAGAAGAATGGCAGGACAAATATGAAGGCAGAGACTTGGAAAGATGGATGGGAATATGGCAGGACAAACATATAGGCAGAGACTAGGAAAGAGGGATGAGAGAATGCCAAGACAAACATATAGGCAGAGACTTGGAAAGATGGATGAGAATATGGCAGGACAAATATATAGGCAGGGACATGGATAGATGGATGGGAGAATGGCAGGACAAACATATAGGCAGAGACTAGGAAAGAGGGATGGGAGAATGGCAGGACAAACATATAGGCAGATACTTGGAAAGATGGATGCGAGAATGGAAGGACAAACATAAAGGCAGAGAGACTCGGAAAGATGGATGAGAGACTGGAAGGACAAACATATAGGCAGAGACTTGGAAAGATGGATGGGAGAATGGAAGGACAAACATATAGGCAGAGACTTGGAAAGATGGATGGGAGAATGGTAGGACCAACAGATAGGCAAAGACTTGGACAGATGGATGGAAGAATGGAAGGACTTATATATAAATGGAGACCTGAAAAGATGGATAGAAAAATGGAAGGACTGACATATAGTTAGAGACCAGGAAAGACTGACTGAAGAATTGAAGGATAAACATATGACAGACACATGCAAAAATGGATGGAAGAACAGAAATACAAACAGGAGGACAAACAGATCACAGAAAATATAAAGCAAAGCAACAGCATTAATTATAGAGAGACGTCTGTGGTAAAATGTTACGTTGTTTCATGCCACAGACTATTAGGTATGCAGCCTTACAAGGAGGATTAAGTAAGTAGCTATATTTATTCATACACAAGTTTTATATTTTACTTAATGGAGGCCAAAATAATCAGGTCTTAATAGATCTATAAGCTGATTATACATTTTATTTGTAATTTAGTTAATAGATGTGTTTTCAATGCAGATTTATACTTAACATATTACTCAAGCATACTGTAGTACTTTCCAGTTGGGTAAAATCATAATTTCTGCAGTGAATGTTCTCTGATCTTAATGAGGGTGCTATAACAGCTTCTAATACTGATGCTTGCCAACCTCATTTAAACCATTTAATCCTTCATGCTGTTTTCTCTTGCTGGCAGTTGCTGTGCCCAATGAGGAGAGCTGTACTGTAGGAGACTGATTAGAAAGTTAATTACAGAAGACCACAATGTAGAAGATGTAGGCCTACTGATTTACTGATTTTCTACAGAAGTTAATGGTCAATAAAAGCCAGACCAAATTGCTTTAGCACAACACCTGTTTCCGACAGTTTGAATATGGTTTCTATAAATTGATTTTTGCAGGATTGGGCTATGATGCCTATGCTCTGTAAATGACACATATACATCACTCTGTTCTTTGAACTGTTCACATGTTTCGATGATATGATACACTGCTTCAGTATAGTCTGCATATGATGAGCTGTATTATATGCATGTATGAATGTGTATATTATGAAACCTCTCAATATAGTCATCTCTCTATTATCAGTGAATCCCTCTATGAACATTTAAATATATATATCTATATATATATATATATATATATATATATATATATATATATATATATATATATATATATATGGTGATTAAAAAGAACTGTCCTGAACTTTAGATGTTAATAATTTCATAAATACTGCATATAAGTTGTTGGTAGTTGTTCTGTTGAAAGATGTATAAGATTTGAAAATGTCTGTTAAATTTTTTTGATCCAGAGTTCAACTTCAAAACTTATTACAAGAATAAATTGTATAGTTAAACTTGCTTTTCTAGTGCTATGTACTGCATGATGTTCCTGGTGGTCAGTGTCAGGTGGGTAAAGGACATTGGGTATATATGTGTGATGGCTTATGCTTCGGGGTGACCATGCAGGTACATCGATCCTTTTCATGCCAAGAACAAAATAATATTCTGTTCAGTTGAGTATGATATCTTGCTGTGTAAAGAATGATTTTTAGCTCTACTGATAAGGAATTGATAAAGTCTTGCTTCCTGGAAAAGGAATTGGGAGGGGCACACATCACAAGAGAATGTTCAGGGAACTTGAAAGAAAGAAATCTACTTTCTGTGAATAGGATATTCAAACTTTTTTAAATAAATGGTTCAGCTGATTGGCAAGAGGAACAATCCAGGTACACATGAGTCCCAGAGGAAAATTGCATGTAACTTTGGATTGACAAAGGACTTCAGTCTATTAACTGTTAATGAAAAACTTAATGACAAACAGTGTTATAGATAAGGCCATTACATCTGTACCCTATGTATTGAATGACACTTGACTTAGACCACCAGGTGAAAAAAAAGCAGTACCTAGCACTGGATATAACAAATTTCACTTTGCAAATTTATTCTTGTCATAAATCAGTAAGTTGAACTCCTGGGCCAATGAAATTTTAGGAACATATTCAAATTATAAACATCTTACAACACACCAACTACAAACAACTTACATGCAATATATTTATAAAACTAGGATACGTGTAGTCAACAAGCAACTATGTGTATCTGCTGAAATCAGAGTGGTAGAGGTGAAGTGAGGCATGGATTAAGTGGCCAGGGGAAATAGAGTGAGGTGTGTTGCATATTAGGATGGAATTGTCTGCAGTCAGAAATGTGTACGTAGGAGTCGCCACCTGCCACAAAATCCAGAAAGCTATCCAAGTTGTATACATATACAAAATTGTAGGCAGATAAGTCAAACCACTGCTAGTATATGAGTGATTTTATCCCACAATAGACATACAGAAGGACGCTGTGCAAA
Organism: Sipunculus nudus; assembly: GCA_026874595.1. NCBI lineage: Eukaryota > Metazoa > Annelida > Sipuncula > Golfingiida > Sipunculidae > Sipunculus > Sipunculus nudus. The sequence goes on along the minus strand of CM049309.1, from coordinate 86,822,921 downwards.
AATGGTTGCAGGTGGCACCACCAATTTAATGTATGATAAAGAGCTATGTGAGATCTATACACATGCAAAATTACGTCAAAACAGTCCTGAGATATTAGCATGGATGTCTGCAGCCTGAACAAGAATGTAGGTGGCACCATCTGTCATAAAATCAAGAAAGTTCTCCAGGATGTATACACATGCAAAATTTCAGGTGGATAAGTCCAACCACTTTAGAGATATGAGTGATTTTATCCCAAGGCAGATGAACAGATGGACGCTGTGCAAAAATGGTTGTAGGTAGCGCAACCACTGTTTGTGTATGTTATAAAGCTATCCAAGGGCTAAATTTTTATCCTGATTGGTCAAACAAGTCCAAATATATGTGGGTTAAAGTGTCAAAACAGACGCAAAGATGGACTCGCTAGAGAGAGGAAAGGTCAGAGGTCAACCAAAAATGAAGGCCCAGCAGTTCACAAGTGACCCGATCATAATTCCAAATTTTAAAAAATTCTGCCTTGTGGTTACAGAGGAGTTCTACGGAAAGCTATGCAGCTGTGGCAGCAGCTTGCAACTGAAAACATAGTATCCGCAAAACTCTGTTTTGGCGGATACAATTTATCACGCCTAAAGCTTGCGACATTTTTTCTGAATCACCCAATATATATTTATATATATATATATATATATATATATATATTTATATATGTACACATAAATATATACACATATTTATTGACATATGTTATACCATGCATCAATTCCATGATGGAAAAGTTATAATCAACACTTAGTGGGTCATCTGCAAATACTTCAACTACAATAGCACGTTCTACAGTATTTAATTATTAATTACTGAGTTTTAATTGTTGCAATGAAATTAATCTAAGATTTTTCTTTTAATGACAATTATATTAAATTATCAATTACAATAATCTGAAACAAATTATCTCATTACAGATGTTAAAGTAGGCCTCAGGTTTACTTGAGCCCTGTTATAAGTTAAACAAAAGAACTCAAAATGACTTTCTACCATTCTCCCTGAGTTAAACCCAATGTCCCTTGCACAGCTAGCTAATGTGTATTTAAACTAATTCATTAAAACCCTTTACCCTTCCAATGTTTCTAATTTTGTGCTTTAATGACATAAATATAGCTGCAGTAAGCATACAGTACAAATGAGATACATGAGTACATCTGGTGTGACCTCAATGTGACATTTATCAATATAGCACTGCTGTATCAATGGCTATGCATTAACTGGTCAATAAAGTACAGATGGCCCATGTGGCAGGAAACCGCACCTTTACCAATGGAAACAATAATAATTAATAACACAAATACAGGCTGATCTGATAATCATAAAAATAACAGTGAACAACTACCTTGATATGGAAGAATATGTGACCACTTGACAGACCTCTCACTTACTTAATGAAATATACAGGAACACCTGACCCTTCGTCTTGGTAATGAGGATCAGATATATACAGCCTTACACTTTATGATGTGTCAAAATTTGTCAAAACATCAGCAAGAATGGAGCTTACTGTGGTGCGAGTCAATGCTTCCGATCATAAATACTGACAATATCTTAACTGTACCAAAGAGATTAACTGTCATTACTATTCAAAGGTTATGCCTTCTGGGTTATTCCTCAACTAATGTATACAAGAGCACCACAAGAGTGCATAATATGCCCATTGTATGTCATGTGAACTTTGACCTTATTAAACATGCACACTCGCAATTTTTTGCAGACAACTGAATCCAGGGGAGTTACTTTAATGGTTTAATTAACATTCATAATGAATTCAACAAAACCCTACAATTTCTTAATTATCACAGCAATACCACAAACATCTCTGACATCATTAAATATGTGTGGTTTTTGCCAGGAACTGGACTGAGGTAAGATACCATATTGGTTAATATATCTGTTGAGTTTCATCAGATCATCATATTCCTGGCAAGTTATAATTATAACACCACAAGGCAGCCTTGTGACTATGCATCAATTCCATGATGGAAAAGTTATAATCAACACTAAGTCTTATTAAATATGTATGGATTTTGCCTGGAATATCAAACTTGGGCCAGATAATCTATTGGTTAGAAGATACAGTGAGATTTGTGAAAATCCATTGAGGCCAAAGCACTATATATATGATAATGGACAGGTGGAGGCCTACATGTAGTGCCCATACCATACCATCTAAGACAGGCATATAAAAGAACATCTCCTTATCATATGGTTTTTATTATCCTCATTCAATAGACACCAGAGCAAGACCAAGGGGCTGCTGAGCCTATCCGTCCAAATGTTTTCAAAGTGGGGAGATAATCTGGCAAACTGCTGTATATTTACTCATTTTTTTATACTGTACATGAAAGAACCTTTGAGTCCCAATGAGGTACATCATACAAGGTAGCTATGCTTTATCCAGTCTGTTTTTCATATTTGAACAGCTAATTAATGAAGAATGTAGTTTGTATTTCAGTGTAGGCAGCATCAGGTATTACGTGTCTGTATCTGTAATACTATCTGATCATTGATCATGCAAGTTTTGAATGTATGTCTTCCAGAGTTTTGTTGTAAATATATTTTTCTTGGTATCTATAAAATTGCCTGATCATTGCAGGAGTGGATCCAAGGGGGGGGGGGCAGGGGGGGGGGGGTTTTCAAGGTTGAGACCCCCCCCCCCCCCCGCCCCCTACTCTCATAGCAACCATCATTATTTTTTAGACCAATTTTTAACCAGGACTGGTAAATTGCTCAGAATAATCACCCAATGTTTATCTACACTAGTGTTGACCCCCCCCCCCCCCACCCTCCCGGCAAAAAAATTCCTGGATATGTGCCTGCATTGATCAGGTCTTTAATGTATATCTTCCTGAGCAGTTTTTTTAATTTTTCTTGGTATTTATAATAGTGTCTGATCATTAATCAGGTCTTTAATGTATGTCTTCAAGAGCAGTTTTTAAATTTGTCTTGGTACCTATAATAGTGTCTGATCATTGATCAGGTCTTTAATGTATGTCTTCCAGAGTGTTGTTTTAAATAATATTGTCTGATCATTGATCAGGTCTTTAATGTATGTCTTCCAGAGAGTTGTTTTAAATTTGTCTTGTTATCTATAATATTGTCTGATCATTGATCAGGTCTTTAATGTATGTCTTCCAGAGAGTTTTTTTAAAGTTGTCTTGGTATCTATAGTATTGTCTGATCATTGATCAGGTCTTTAATGTATGTCTTCCAGAGAGTTGTTTTAAATTTGTCTTGGTATCTATAATATTGTCTGATCATTGATCAGGTCTTTAATGTATGTCTTCCATAGTGTTATCTTAAAATTGTCTTGGTATCTATAATATTGTCTGATCATTAATCAGGTCTTTAATGTATGTCTTCCAGAGCAGTTTTTAAATTTTTCTTGGTATCTTTAATATTGTCTGATCATTAATCAGGTCTTTAATGTATGTCTTCCAGAGTGTTGTTTAAAATTTGTCTTGGTATCTATAATATTGTCTGATCATCAATCAGGTCTTTCATGTATGTCTTCCAGAGAGTTGTTTTAAATTTGTCTTGGTATCTATAATATTGTCTGATCATTGATCAGGTCTTTAATGTATGTCTTCCAGAGTGTTGTTTTAAATTTATCTTGGTATCTATAATATTGTCTGATCATTGATCAGGTCTTTAATGTATGTCTTCCAGAGTGTTGTTTTAAATTTATCTTGGTATCTATAATATTGTCTGATCATTGATCAGGTCTTTAATGTATGTCTTCCAGAGTGTTGTTTTAAATTTATCTTGGTATCTATAATATTGTCTGATCATTGATCAGGTCTTTAATGTATGTCTTCCAGAGTGTTGTTTTAAATTTATCTTGGTATCTATAATATTGTCTGATCATTGATCAGGTCTTTAATGTATGTCTTCCAGAGAGTTGTTTTAAATTTGTCTTGGTATCTATAATATTGTCTGATCATTAGTCAGGTCTTTAATGTTTGTCTTCCAGAGTGTTGTTTTAAATTTATCTTGGTATCTATAATATTGTCTGATCATTGATCAGGTCTTTAATGTATGTCTTCCACAGTGTTATTTTAAATTTGTCTTGGTATCTAAAATATTGTCTGATCATTGATCAGGTCTTTAATGTATGTCTTCCAGAGTGTTGTTTTAAATTTGTCTTGGTATCTATAATATTGTCTGATCATTGATCAGGTCTTTAATGTATGTCTTCCATAGTGTTATCTTAAAATTGTCTTGGTATCTATAATATTGTCTGATCATTGATCAGGTCTTTAATGTATGTCTTCCAGAGAGTTGTTTTAAATTTGTCTTGGTATCTATAATAGTGTCTGATCATTGATCAGGTCTTTAATGTATGTCTTCCAGAGAGTTGTTTTAAATTTGTCTTGGTATCTAAAATATTGTCTGATCATTGATCAGGTCTTTAATGTATGTCTTCCAGAGTGTTGTTTTAAATTTGTCTTGGTATCTATAATATTGTCTGATCATTGATCAGGTCTTTAATGTATGTCTTCCATAGCGTTATCTTAAAATTGTCTTGGTATCTATAATATTGTCTGATCATTGATCAGGTCTTTAATGTATGTCTTCCAGAGAGTTGTTTTAAATTTGTCTTGGTATCTATAATAGTGTCTGATCATTGATCAGGTCTTTAATGTATGTCTTCCAGAGTGTTGTTTTAAATTTGTCTCTGAATGTACAATGTGACTTTTGAGAGTATACTCCTAAGATTTGTCTTCATGATGTTGTGTGACCCATGATCTGATCTGGTCTGCTTTTCATTCCCTGAATAAAGTTCAATCATTCTGTCCACATGCTTACCACATACTATTACCCATGTGCAAATGCTTAAATTCATATAAAACCTGAAATGAGATCACAAGCACTGCCTGGACCATATATCCTTATTTTCTTAATTGAAATGCATTATTGTATGAGCAGATGATTACATACACATGGCAAGACACACGGGGAGCATGAAACTGGCTGGGCAGTCTACCTGAAGCTGGTGATCACAAGCAGCGATTCCCTTCACTGCAAACCTGTTCAGTAAATACTATATCACCACACCATATGGCTTCACATCTAAAAATACTCCAGTGAAGGGATGCAAGTTCACCTGAAACCTTGAGCAAAGTGGGAGAAGATAACCTTGAAGGGCCTACATCAGAATTGCACCTTATATTTTTTTGTACTCTCATCCCAGATGCCGTCCCAGGTGTGGCCTAATTTTTTTTTCAATTTCAATCAAAGGTGTGAGCTATACCTGTTCTGCAGTTAATGAAACATATTCTGAACATGAGATGCTGGAGTCTAGTAGTACTTCTAACAGGTACACTTGAACTAAGAGACCTCTGTATGATGTGTATATCTGTATATGCAAGGTAACCTATACACATACAGTGATGCATTTGTACACATGTATTTGATAAACCTACGTTTCATACATGAACAGTTCAGAACTATGAATCTTTCCCTTCATGATACAACTGAGCATTGAAAAATGTCTGTAGATGGTCATTTTCTTTCATAAACAGATACACTATCAAATCAGGCAGTAATTAAATTTAGCTTTTCAAACAGACATTATATGCATAATAAAATATATCATTTAGCCCCTCCCCCCTCCCCTTACTACTTGCTCTTCCATCAGTTTTATCAATTTGGTAAAAAGCCATGTTAAAAATGACCACTGACACGGTCCTGTCTCATCTGACCAAGCCTTGTTTTTAACTAAAACAGAATTATTGGTAAGCCATAATCCAGTTGTAATTACATGTTATAGACATATATGTTCAAAGAATGATAATGTTTTGTAATATTTGGAGGTGTCCATGCTATAAAGATTTAATGTGAGAATTCTAGTAAAAAATATTCAAAATTGATTATGTCAATTTAAGGTTCATGTTAAAATGCTTTTTTGTAATAGCATATGCTTTATCAATGTATTTAAATCCCCTTATGTTAATGTTAAGTTTTTCCAAGATGTTCCGCCTTAATGAATCCATGACAGAACTTGATTGCACAGCTGTTCTTGTGAACTCATCACTCCATTGAAAACTGGCCTGTGTTACACGACCAAATGGGAATTCACTGTGTCTAGCCGCCTGGCAGTGCTGCTATAAAAATGCCTGGCATGACCATATAAAGTCAGTGAAGACTATTTAAGATCGGTGATGAGACTTTAATGCACCAAGCCCAGACCAGTGTCCTTTACTAAGCTGCAGGTGTGAGACTGGCTTTGACCAAATATTTCTTTTAATGCGGGGCACTCTGGACATAAAGCCAGGAGAAGATTCAGAGTCTGAGTGAAGTGGATGAAATCACGAGGGCCAATAAGATGACAGCCTGACTTATGGCAGCCAATTGAAGCAGCGGAGAGTGGTCCTGAAGAACTTTTCTCCAGCCTCATGTCACCCTGAAGAACTCAGCCTGGTTGCTAAGGATTCCCTGATGACCCCCTCCTACAAAGTTAAATCTAGCGGTGAGAAGAGACTCATAAATCATGGGCAGAGCAGGACACTTAGGCCAAGATGGTAATACAGGTTACAGCCAGACCAGTTAATGACAACAGCACCTCTCCTCCCCCCCCCCCCCCCCACACACACATGCAGACATGCACAGGAAAACACTCCTATGTCATCAACCCCAAGCAGAACTCATGTATTTTCATTTAAAACAAACCCCTGGTAAGTGCCCTTCATTTACTTCTGGGATTTAACATTCACACCATCAAGTCTGCTCCAAAATCCAAACATGAAAAACAGTCAATAATGGAGGAAAAGACTAAAACTGTATTTGCTTTCACCTATAATTTATTTCAAAATGTTTGAAATTTCCTCAGGAACTGCATGGCTTTTGGAAAAATTTTCAATTAAAAATCTACTTAAAGCATTTGAGAGTTTGCTTACACTCTAATAACAAGCACATGACTGATATTGAAGGTGACATTTTTTGTTAAAAGTATAAAAATTACACCAAGTACTATAATGTAACCTTGGAATAAAATTATATAAAAAAGTACAGAGATTATGAACTTGATTACCTGCTAGCTCCTACAATGATAATTACAAAAACATTAAAATGATATTATATTGCATTATATTAATTTGAAGACCATGAAAACCTAATTATATCTGTATATATCTGGAGTGAAAACATATTACAAAGATAGTTGCAATAATATAACAATACTGAATACCCTTAAGTTCTGAAAGTCTGAAACAAGTTAATGTAGACAAAGGTTAAATTATTAATTAAGATCTGACAGGTACAATGGATGAAAAAGTCTGGAACAAGTTCATGTAGACAAAGGTTAAATTATAAAATAAGATCTGACAGGTACAGTGGGTGAAAACGTCTGGAACAGGTTCATGTAGACAAAGGTTAAATTATTAATTAAAATCTGACAGGTACAGTGGGTGAAAAAGTCTGGAACAAGTTAATGTAGACAAAGTCTAAATTATTAATTAAAATCTGACAGGTACAGTGGGTAAAAAAGTCTGGAACAAGTTCATGTAGACAAAGGTTAAATTATTAATTAAAATCTGACAGGTACAGTGGGTAAAAAAGTCTGGAACAAGTTAATGTAGACAAAGGTTAAATTATTAATTAAAATCTGAGAGGTACAGTGGGAGAAAAAGTCTGGAACAAGTTCATGTAGACAAAGGTTAAATTATTAATTAAGATCTGAGAGGTACAGTTGGTGAAAAAGTCTGGAACAAGTTCATGTAGACAAAGGTTAAATTATTAATTAAGATCTGACAGGTACAGTGGGTGAAAAAGTCTGGAACAAGTTTATGTAGACAAAGGTTAAATTATTAATTAAGATCTGACAGGTACAGTGGATGAGAAAGTCTGGAACAAGTTCATGTAGACAAAGGTTAAATTTTAATTAAGATCTGAGAGGTACAGTGGGTGAAAAAGTCTGGAACAAGTTTATGTAGACAAAGGTTATATTATTAATTAAGATCTGACAGGTACAGTGGGAGAAAATGTGGTTTTTGTGGTTTATCACATATATCATTGATTTGTCCCTAATGATGATATTCCCTCCCTGATGAAAACCGACTAAACATGGTTTATGTGGCCTTCTTCAACACAGTTCTTGGAAAACCAAGACATATATAAAAACTCAAGAGAACAATTATTATGTGGTGTTAAAGGCTAGCTAGAATATGTATGTTTCTTTGATGCAGTTTTTTTTATATGTAGCATGTTTAAAGTAAATGAAAGCATCAAGCTCAGACTCTTTTAGGGAATCTCAGTAAACTAAATCATGTAGATAAAATGCTTCATAATGACATATCATCAGATGACATGCGGTTCCCTTCTTTCTCATTCAATCAAGAATTGTGCCGACAAGCAATGGTCTTCTTCTGAATGCAAGGTTGATATCAGACACACAGGAGGTACACTCCTCATGGGGAAACGTTATGCAACTGAGACTGCTCCATAAAAATCCAGAATTTGCTACAATCACAGAAAAAATGACCAGCAGTTTATAGAATCTGATCAATTTCATTGGGCAGGATCAAAGTATGTTACATACTGAGCAAAGGAACAATTCTATCTTTTAGCTTATGAGAATAAAAAAATAGTCTTCCATTACCACAAGCATGTAAAAGATAGGATTTATAATGTTACAGATTTTGATAGTTATTAAATATTACATTTATTTTTTTTTTATTCCTCCACTGGAATCACCTATCAAACTGTTGTACCGGTAGTGTCTATTTTGCTACATGTTATGCATACAATATCCGTTATATTCAGTTATATTCACTACATGCATCCATCCATATGTTGTGTTTAACAATCTATCTCACAGTCATGGATGTGACAGATTGGAAATAAATTATTGATTTTTTATAAAGATTTATTAAAACTTAAAAAGCAATGATGGCACTCAACTAGGCAGAATAGTCATACTTGTAAGCATTATTTCCAGGTACAGAGCATGACACTCAAACATCAATACCATGCAAAACATTTGAATAAACACAGCAGTGCAGGAAAGAACACAAGCCCTCTGGCCCACTCTAATGGTGCTCTCTTCATTAAATAATGGGTCACAGATACACTCAACTTGCTTGTTCATTCATTCTCACTACTTCCCCAGGGCCCACATATAATAATTATCTAGCACACAGAGGTAACCATGTGCAGTGATGATAGTATCTCCTGGCATCATATATGTACATCGGTAATGGTAAACGTCCCATTTGAAAGCAAGCAGTTATTTATGATGAGTGTAAAAAAGCATTTTGCTCATCCTTACAAATGGACACACTCGCTGCATGAATAAATGCTATATCACCTGAATGGAGAACAACTTCCACCCCCTCCCATCTTCATCTTTGATGGCCAAAGTTTATCCATCCACCACCTCAAAAAAAAACCTGACAGGCCAAGGCTTCCCCTTGTTAGTTAGTTCCAGGTTACCATAAACACAGTCCACAGAATCCTACTGCCATACATTTTTAAATATTTTTACTTACTGTTGTGTACACCTACACATTCACTGGTATTAATATCTCTTGAGGGTGGAATATTGAAACATAAATCAATTGTGAGATGAAAGTCAATACTATGATGTTTCAAACAAAACATGAAGCAACAAAGGGGACTGAATTTATTTCAGTTTTTATTTTAATTAATAAACAAAATTAAAATATAAAAAAGTGAATGTTCAAAACTTTATGATTAAACAGTTTCTTACATTCCCTGCTCTTGTCTATCTTTTCAACAGGAGGCTGCGCTGCTGCGCTGGAAGGTCATTACCTTTGCATTTGATTTTGCTAATAGGGATGTTAATTAAGGGAAAAATGAATGAGGGATTTTGTCAACAGCTCACTCTGCTGGTGTCAGAAAGACCACACTCAGCCGCATGGCAATTTGGCAGCAGCACATAGGGCAGCATCTGGTTTTACTCATCACCATGGTACTGCAGGTACTACAAAGCAAGGTAAAACCATGGAGAGGAGGGGGATATGTACAAGTCCTAAATATCATCCCCACACATACATTTTAAACACCTGTTTTAAAGTTCAATGGAATGCACAGAAGCTGTTGATCATAGGAATCAGGTTTGACACGCAGCCATTCAACTGTAAACTTGCTGCATTTCCTGGCATTTCCAGAATGCAGTTTGCTACGGAGGATCTACAACTGACTGTGTTTTCTACCACAGCCAGACAAGATCTATAGCTCAAGGATTTTATGTGGCATTCCCTGGAACAGCTGCCTAGGAACATTACAACGAAAGAAAAACAGCAAAACCTCTACCCATAACCTGTAGATCTGGGATTAAATGGTAAATAATTTTTAGAATAAATTGTCAACAGATTGTGCCTTTTTCCCTCTGATGAAAGAAATACTTAATTATTTACACACTACTTTATCTCTGACATTTAATTTTATTTACCAGTATAGACTTTATCCACTTTTAACACCAGGTTCATTTTTGTTAAAGGGAAGCATTGACAAAGTATGCAAGGAAGAACTGTTTTACAATACAAGTCTGAGTAATTTCAGAATTTCCTTCAAGTTTTAACAGCTATAACTTAACGTCACATTTTATAGAATGATACTGAGAAAGACAATTGAATTTATACCTAGTGGACAAAATGAGTAGTCCTGAAATAAAGCAAGAGATTATCCCTTAGGAGAAGAAATATCCTTTTATTTTTTTGTATTTGCTAATACATCAGCAAGTATACAAGAAGCTGAAGTAGACATTATTTTGTATAGGCTGAGAAGGTGGAGTGTCAACAATTCTTCATCACGTATTTTGTATCATGTCCAAGAAGGTGGAGTGTCAACAATTCCTCATCACGTATTTTGTATCATGTCCATGAAGGTGGAGTGTCAACAATTCCTCATCACGTATTTTGTATCATGTCCAAGAAGGTGGAGTGTCAACAATTCCTCATCACGTATTTTGTATCACGTCCAAGAAGGTGGAGTGTCAACAATCCTCATCACGTATTTTGTATCATGTCCAAGAAGGTGGAGTGTCAACAATTCCTCATCACATATTTTGTATCATGTCCAAGAAGGTGGAGTGTCAACAATTCCTCATCACGTATTTTGTATCATGTCCAAGCCAGGGTGAACATGGTATTGATTCTATTAATCCCAAGAAATTATTCTGAATCTCGATCACCATTAGTTTGACAAATATGTCAGGAAAACAAATGGCTCTTGCCCCAAAAAGCAGACCTGATTGTGATGAAAAGGTATCATGCTTGTTCCAAATTTAACTTTGACATTAAACAATTCTTAATCATATCAATATCCCTTAATGCTAAAAACATATTGCTTTTAGAAGCACAGCTACAGATCTTCATGTGAAATATGGGAAGCAAATCATGTCTGTAGAAAGGAACAAGTAATTCAACACTGATCTAATGAATTTATGATAAATCATATCTCTGCATTCAATTTGTATATTAAAGGTAAATAAAGCAGTTACAATTTGTGCCCTGCTAATGGACGACCAGACGGCCAGATGCCCGGATGGCCAGACGGCGAGAGACAAAGCGCCATTCCTATACCTCAGTCGACTTTCAGTCAGCTGAGCTAAACACCATGAACATATACATGTAACTTATAAATACTGATTATATTGTGTTGGGTATAACATACTTTTTTATTATAAAGGTTTTCCTGCTGCAATAGTGCTGCAAATATTAATTAAGCCTTTAACGGCAAATTTATTTAAATGATTTTCATGGTATCAAAACACAAATAATAGTTAAGATTTTTATTATTATTCCTGAATAAAAATACAATGCCTTGTAAAGATGTAAATAAAATTTAAAGAGCATTGTTTTTACAAAGATGAAAATATGGATCACTGAAATAATGCAATTTCCTGGATACAATAATATGTACAGCAGCTTAATTTAAAGCTTACACTAAACATTTTTATTGTAACAGTTGTCCTCAGTATAAATTTAAAGTATAATTAAAAGTATTAATTTGAAATATTTTTGGAAAATGTCCTTTGAGGGACATTATGGGATTTCCATGTATCAAGAATATTGGCATTAATAATTCATGAAGTACCATGACAGCTGCAATACAGTCAGGTCCCCGAGGACAAATCATCAGTCATTTTTCTAAGAGACATTATTAATTTCCATATTACTAATATGATGGGAAATATTGCTAGCGTTAATCTCTTTGTAGTATATTAGGTTTACCCAGACATTGTGTAAAACATGGGAAGTGATAAAAGCTAGGTAATATTATTCGACAGAACACATGCCCGAGTCCAGACTGCTCATGTCACAGCTATATAAACCTCAGGAAAGACTTTGTGACATCGCTGACAAATGAACACTCTTTTCTCATTACTTGGGAATATTTCATTAGAACAGAGCAAGTGGGGAAAATCAATCTGACTGAGTGCAGGTATAAGCGGTACTGTTAACCTTTCAGTATTCATAAATTTTCACTATCCATGGGATTCAGCCTAACTCTCTCCTGATGACATTAAACGCTGGAACAGACAACGTGGGTGGATACCATGTGACCATGAGTGGCTGTTGTTCAACAGTGTTATTCTGTTATACACAAGTGCTACTAAGAAAAAAAAATCCAGTGCTTTCCACTCATCAGGAATATGAACTACAAAGTTTCACTGCCACATATAAAAAATAAAAATTCAAAAACTTTTCGACTCATGATATTAAACTGTAATATATTCATCACTGCCAAAAATAAAAAACCATGATCTAATGCAACACATGGACCTCCCAGGACTCTGACCCATTACTACAAATCTGTGCCTCATTTTCTTTAATCTTTCAGCTGGAAAGCTCACTTTCTGTTTTACCAAAATTGGTTTATTATCATTTTATGGATCAGTCATTTCATATTTTAAGTATCATGATCTGATTGTAAAGTCATGTTTACTGTTGGTCAATTGTTTTAGGTTGAAGGAAAAATGTGAATCATTTAATAGTTAAGAGTGTTTGACCTGTGACACATACCAGCAATGTCTCCACTTATGAAAGAGCACCTCTCTGTGATTCCAGCAGACACTCAACTCAATCTATGTCAATTTCCAGAGAAAGAGAGAAAGAGAGGAAGTTGACTGAATAAATGGTTATAGGGTGAACTTTAACTTGATTACATTAGTATATTATTTTAAGTTTTAAAGTTCACTAAATGTGTTCTCTGATTCATTGACAAATCTCAGGAAAGTTGATTTAAACTATATTATATTTTACAACTCTTAAAAAGACAACAAAAATATCAGTACAATGAAAGCAACAGAATACATTCAAAACCCTTTTTTCTAATGTTTCACATTTCGTGCAATGAATTCTCAACTCTCCAACCCCAAATCTGCCCTTATTTTTCAAAGTCTTGGATCTGCCAGAGTACACATCATCAAAGTCTCCACCAATGCAAGAACATATCTCTGTCACACATCAGCAATGTCTCTAGTGTTGAATGAAAACATCTCTATAAAGGACAAACCATGTCTCTAGCCATAACAGAATATGTCTATGAAAAGGACAAAATGTATCCAACCATAAAAGAACAACTCTGTGACACACCAGCAATATGGACAATCATGTCTCCACCCATGAAAAAAAAAATCTACCATACATCAGCAATGTCACCAGCTTATACAGAACATATCTCTGTGGAGGCCAAATCATGCCCTCAGCCATAACAGAACACATCTCTGTTAAGAAAAACTATGTCTCCTGCCCTAAAAGATCCCATCTCTGCCACACAGCAATGCCTCCAGTCCTTAAACAGCCTCTCTGTGGCATACATCAGGAATGTCTCCAATCCTAAATGAGCCCCTCTCTTCCACACATCAGCAATGTCTCCAGTCCTTTAAGAACCCCTCTTTGGCATACATCAGCAATGTCTCATGTCCTCAAAGAAACCCTTTCTGTTTCACATCAGCAATGTCTCCAGTCCTCAAAGAACCCCTCTCTCCCACACATCATCAGCAATGCCTAAAGCTATGAAAGAACACCTTTCTGCAAGACATCAGTGATTTGATGCCTCCAGCCCCTCTACCAATTTCAAAATGAATGGTAGATTACTAATGGGTTGGCAATTACTAGGTGTTAATTCTAAACCTTGCTTCTTCAGAAAGGGAGGTACTATAGCAATTTCTCTAGTCCTAACAGAATCCCTCTTTTGCATACATCAGCAGTATCTCCAGCCCTAAAAGAACCCCTCTTTGCCACACATCAGTAATTAATGATTAAGGAACACGTTTTTCTGTCCAGTATGGAAGATGTCTGTTATTTGTTAACTGAATAAACTTGATTATTGAGTGTAAGAATTTATTTTTCCTTCTTTGACAATTATTTTCGTAATACAACCTGAGGACAACAGTTAATTATTGAATATCCTAATAACTCTCAGGACGGTCATAATAATAATACATGTTAATTTTATACATTCACTAAAGATGTAATTCAATATTTTCCCGCTTGCAAAAAGTTCCTGTAAACTGAATCACAGAGAATAAGCTCCTGGATGTAAGATATTCTCCTGGTGGTTATAAGAACATCTTTGTACATAATGATTAATTATACTGGAATGTATCCTATACTTGAGCCAGACAATGTTTACAACTTATAGCTCTCTGGAAGAGCATATAACGAGGCATCATCCTCCTCCCCACAGCTGGCCCTGTCAGGGAGATCTAGTAGACCGGCAGCCACAGCAACACGGTCTATTTTTATAGCTGCCTATCAGACTTTAACTGAGCATAGATAAAAAATATTATATAAACTTCCTGAAGATAACAGACTGGGCTGAAGCAGGACAAGCTCGCCCTACCCCAAAGCTCCCCTGTAGACTGGCAGGTAATCTAAATAATCAGAATCGCTGCCCCAAGATATCAAAGTTCCTGAGGTCTATTTAACCAGGATGGGAGATTGTGAGTCTTTCTGCTCCCCTCTACCCCTCCCTCCTCATCACATGTTAGCTGAAACCTATTGAGTATAATGTGACTGGCAGCCGTCACTGCTGTGCTAACTGTATACACAGTCAACTACACTTCATTACCAGTGCTGGCCAGTCCAGTCAGCTGCCGGGAACAGCCTGATGAAGAACAGATCAGCTGTTTCATGGCTGTCTTACAGCATCATGATTCAGCACTGTCATCTAAAGACCAGCACTGGGAGCTTACACAGCGTCTGCTCTGTTTTACTTGGTGCTGATCTTTTTTTTTATTTACTCTTCCAAATGTTGTTTTGTTGGTTTATTATTACCTGATTTACTTGGACATACCAGGATAATGATTACACGCAGGTTCAATTATGTCTAATGAGACTTTTTATCAACAGATAAATGTTCAGTAAAAATTGTCTAATAAGTTTGCAGTTTGTGTACAACTATTCAAATGTTACACAAATTCTTTTCTACTTTTACCATATGTTACAAAATCATGCTTAAACTAAATATAAAGTTTTATCACATACTGAATAAAATATAATTGTGTTTTCTGAGTGCATTTTAATACAAAAATTTATACCTCCCCACTCGGAGGAATGTCAAGACTAATAATCTGTTATAACATGCAAAGTCAGAGGGGGTTTATGGTCAATTTCACAAATATCTTATATGTAAATGAACAGGTTTAACAAAATGTTAATATAATAAATATAATATTTAGCAGTGAAACTAAGTTTAATTCTCTTATATACATGATGAGACATATTTTGACAACTGCTCGACATTCTCACCATAAAACCTTGTAAGGTCTAATTGAATAAGCCCACCGCCTACACGACACACAAGACAAATCAAACAACTGAATCAATTAATTACCGCGGCTGGTTTTATGGAATTCAATAATGCATTTCCTGAGACCTGTGAAGTTGGTGCTTATTTTGACTGGTTTGTAGATATACCAGCAGATCTACATAGGGGATAAAATTATTCCAGGCTCCTTACAGAACTATGAGACCTCTTCTGTCAGTATGGACTGACTTCAATCTAACCATTACAGTGTAGCCTGATATTTATCCAGCTGCACAGACCATAGGAGTTTGATGTATATATATATACATTTTACTTAAGTACACTGTCTTTTTTATTTCTCATACAGAAGAAAATCATAATTGTATAAGGCATATTTGTACATAAACTTATTAAAAATATTCACAACACATGGTAAAAATATTATTCAAAACTATGACTGAAAAAAATATAGGGTTTATCCACAGGGAATTTTTGGTTATTTATAGCAAGTCTGTCTGTATAAGATCATGATTCAATTGGTGAATACATGTGACATCAGAAATCCTACTCTAATTCGCTATCTGTGCAATTACATTATTCCACTAAGTACTTGGCTACTTATGGTCCAAGTATAGCAAAACTCTCTCCCCTGAAAATTTTGTGCCATGACACAGTACTCAAGAATATCTTTGTGGCATTTTTCTCCACCCCTTATCAAACAGTGATCTATTTAAAGTGACGGTGATTCATTCCTTGCAAAGGCTGTACTGTGGCCATCATTATTTGTTTTTGATTTTTTCTTTATCAAAGCCATATGTTGAAAGGGAATGAAACTTGGATGTCAGATGTCTGAGGGGGATACTGCTGGTATACTCACAAAATGCAAGCCTTGACCACTGTTTGATTATAAATAAATAAACAAAATAAAATGACCGTGACAACAAATACTACTATTACATGTAGTAGGGGTAAACATCAACCATGCCACGTTGCAGGATACTGAAGGGCATTTCAATCTATGTTGTTCCAAGTACAACTGCTTCACATTTCGGTTGGTTGTTTTGATCATCCAGTGATAATGCTTAATGTAAATTTATTTATAATTTTCAAGTTAAACAGTAAATTATGCTGATATAAATGATGTATACCATATACAACACAAATATAAAATATATTTATAAATGTATTCTGAAACAGAAGTAAATCTCTAAATTTACTGGCATTACAATAACAGCTTTTATTAAGTCAAAATAACAGATATACACTGATTTCAGACCACAGGAAGGCTGAAAAACAGGTTATAATATATGCATATATTGCAAACGATAAAAATGCAAAAGAGCAACAAATTTATGATAATCTTACATAAATTTTCTTAGTACCAGTAATTGCAAAAGTTTTATTTATATGTTAATGTTAATTTACTTTATCCATCTTAACATTTTTGACAAGTTGAAATATGAATATCAAATAATCTAATATGGTACATAAATTTAATCTTAATGGTATCTTGTGATAATTTGATCATGATTAACTCCATGATGTTTTTTTAAAAGTCCACTTTATTTACAATAACATGATTCATATCAGATAACAAGGTTCACTCATTCATGATTCATATTTTTGTTAAGTATTCCATGTTTTGAACAGGATATTTTTAAGGTCACAAGGGCATATTAACATTGCAACCCTTAACTGGCTGAACTTCAGGAGGGGATCCCAAGGGTGTACTAGTCTGGGCTCACAAAGATCCAGACAAACGTAGCCTCTTTGACCTTGATTGATCACTGTGGAAGATAAACCAACAACAACATTTTAATCTGAAGAGAAGAGAAATGATCTTTTTTACATTCAGCTGTACATGTACTGCAATAAACAACAGAATGATTCAAATCTCATAAATATTTGTGACATAAATCTCATACATATTCATAACACTTTTTTCATGAATATTCCTACAAAAATCCCATGCATACTGATAAGTATCTAATAAAGACTTAGGATTTTGTCTTCACAAGGTTCTGTATTTTTTCTGTCCTCTATCTGGATTTGCCATAAAGAAACAACTCTTTCAGAAAAATGACCATTTCAGATCAAATTATTCATGCTCCTTTAAAGTTCCTGCAACCAAATTCCAATTTTCAAGTACCACTAAAAATGTTATATCACATCTTTAATCTGTAAAACTAAGAAAAAATATCAATTGGTTTTGTGGTCCAAAAGACACTTAATGCTAATCAGCTAAAGAACAAATAAAAGCACTCATGATAGTGACAGTAATGACCCTAATTGACAGTAATAATACCAAGCCCAATTCACTCCATGGTTTAGTCCTTTATCTGTGGCCCCTGTAGGGATCAATTACTTGTTTCATAGCTCACAGTATGGGCCACATGCCTCTGGTCAGACAGGTTTAGCAAAGCTACAATTAAGATTCAGAGGCCTGGGGCAGGGTAGAGTTCCAGGCTGGTCAGCACTGTAACAGTACACTGTCAGCCCTATCATTACTTACTGCCTCCTCTGACCCCAGCCTCTTCGCAAACCAGCCACAGGCTACCCATGAGCCTTGGCCCAGATCCAGTGACATGAACAAAGCACTGACCGCAGCTGGTTTCTATCATGGATGGACAAACTCCAATGACTGCCCCAGCCAAAACATCATCCCCAATTTCCTGGCAGGCCTGAGATGCTGTTATTCCTGATCTCATCTTCCCAATACATCAGCACCGGCCATTTGTCCAGATGTTTCAACTGGAGGTTATGGGTAATGTTGAAGGGTACCTGTCTGACAGTAACATACCTGACCTCAGCCGGCTTCGATTACTGTTCACATTAGCTGAAGGTGCTCTTTCAATGTCCTGTGTTCACACCATTGACCAATATTGCCACATCATTTCTATGTTCTTCATTTATTCAAAACACAAGTTATGAAGTTTGTAAGTATATTCATTTTCAGTGTCAAAATATTCCATTGTCCTTCTCTCTTTTGGAACACCTCAAGATTCTCACTCCTACTGAAATGTTTAGCCTAACTCCAATTATTTTTAATAATATTTCAATTCAAGCTTCCACATCTTTTACAGGAAATCACCTTTCCACACTTTCAGTGCCTTTATGATAACACAGCTAATCTGACAATATTCCATATTTCTCCTGCCATTAAATATTTTCCCATTCTCTCATTCTAAGTAAAACATTCTGTCTTCCAGTTTTCCATTATCTTATTTTTTCCAACTATTTCCCATAACATAAATCCTCCTGGAATATTTTTTCCATAATATCTTTCTCATTTAAATATTTTCTCATAGCTTCATTGGTCTTTTAACTCAATTTATAATCAACTTATAGCTCCTAAATTGGGATTTAATAGAAGAATGATTGCTTGTACGACCTGATTTGATGCTGAGAACGGTTTGACTTAATAGAATAAATTATGCTGATCAAATGGAAATTGAGTAATAAAACAATAACAAGCAGTTATCATCAAGTGTTAAGACTGAAATGGCTTTCTTCAGACCAAAACAAAATGATAGAAGGTCATTTTAACTGATGTTGTGGTTCAGAGAGAGAAAAAAATGATTCCTTTAAGAGTTACGAGAGTGGTGATCCCCCTTCGGGAAAGAATTATACATTCCGTGCTGGCTGTGGAAACTGTATTGACAATCATATGGGACAAGCATGGAGGGAACAGGACACAAATGGGGATGAATTTCACATTGATGACAAATAGAATTGGCAGCATTGTCCAAAAAAAGACAAATGCTTGAACTATGGTGCCCATGCCATACAATACAATTGCCCTGTGATGGAGATAGTGTGAAGTTAGGGGACAGGAGGGCTACTTTGAATGCCATTCTCGATTCCAAGCAGCACACTACAGCATTGGGGGGACACTTCGGGCCAGACTAGGTGACACAGCTACAAAGCTAGTGGTCCCACTAGGGGTATCCATCTGGTGAGTATGACAGAGCCGGGACCCCTGTAGGCAGGACAATTCTGCTTCCTCCTGGCCCCCAGAGACCCCACTTCCAAGATTCCACAGAACAAGCCCTTGTCATCCATCACAGCTAATGTTCTGAAAGGCAATTACCACAAAAAGATGCCACTAATTAGTCCTGCTGAAGGATTCCATGACTGAACATGAGCAACCTAAATGGTGTGCTGCAACGATTCTTCCTTGTCATGCACAGAAGAACATCAAGTGACCTCCTACTCCCCACCATCAATGGTCCATGAAAAACCAATGGTCCAGATTTCCCACTTGGTCTTGGTGCCATCACCGTTTAAGCTAATGCTTCTTGCTCTTCACGCTGAAGCTATCTGTTGCATCGAGGCAGAACAAAAATTCCCCTGCTGTCTCATGATATGCCAACATGCATGAGGCAATGTCATTTTTCTTCTGTTTTGACACTCTTGAGAACTCCAGCAAACAGGCATGGCTGACCTCATCTCCAGTCTGCATATGTTTTGTCAACCTTGTCATGTGCTTCAGGCAAAGGCCAAATTACAGCAGTCAGAGTTGCCATACTTTGATGGTACAGAGGCCAGTAATGTGCCAGAATATCTGCTGAATGGTGTCAAACTTATGGTGACTTTTAGCCAAAGAGCTCTCCTTCATGAAAGATTTTGCATGTTAAATCAAAGACCCATCAGCTGTTAAGTTATAAAGAAAACACAAACAGAGAACACAAAACCATATTCCTAGGAAAGACCCTGTGTGCCACAGGGACAGGCTTTGTTTCTGTTCAAATTTCTGTTCTGTAAAAATTTAACCAACCTTTGTCTTAAAGAAAAATATGGCTCTACTACAGTACAAAGATCTACTAGTCTACAGTGATGGGGTTAATAAATCTCTGCTGTTGTTGGCACTTCCAACATTGCAACAAATACACCTAATTTTTTGCATTCTAATCTTCTAGACAGAGAGTATTTATTATTTGAATTTCTATCTTCTAGACATAAAGTATTTAGGCCAAAAAAAAATAAAAGGTATGGTTCTATGGCACTGCCCGCATGAATTTTAAATCCCTGCATCAAAAATGTTTCTTTTCTTTTCGTCTTTCAAGAAGATAAAATAATAAAGTTTTGATAAGATTTACATACAGTGTTTTTACCTGTTTGTCCATAAAATTCTGTTGTTTTCCCACTTTTCCCTGATCATATGACATTTTTATCAAAACATACTAAAAAGGTCAAAAATAAAATATTGCCCTCCCACACTGATTTATGAAAAAAAAATGCCTGAGAACTATTCCTTTTTTCTATGGCCTTATTCTTTAAATTTTTATCTTCTAGACAAACAGTATTTATCTTTTGAATTTCTATCTTCTAGACAAACAGTATTTTTATTGTTTTAATTATTGTGTTCTAGACAAACAGTATTTATTTTTTGAATTTCTATCTTCTAGACAAACAGTATTTATTGTTTGAATTTGTATCTTCAAGACAAACAGTATTTATTGTTTGAATTTCTACCCTCTAGATAATTAAGTGTTCTTCTTGTTAGAACTGTTTTATCTTCCAAACACAATACTTTGTATCTGGATTCAACTTATGCCTTTGGATCTTCCATCTCTAAAGCAAGGACACCAACTATTGATTTTTTTGTGGGATATTCTGACAACTGACAAAATTTCCCTTTTTCTTAAATTTCTACATTGGATAGAGTCTTTTATAAATCCTTTATTACCCAGGAACATTTCCTTTAACACAATATTTCCAGTCCTCCTATACTAACTTTAAAAATCTGCATTTTATATGATACCTTCATACAGTATATTCTTTTTCTTTGTTGACAATGAAATATTTCAGGGAAGAAAGGGGCAAATAAAAAAACACTGTTGTTGATATAGGTATTTTAAAGAGGTGTCTGGAACATTAAATTGCCAAGAGTCAATCAAAGAAACTGTGAAAATCAATTACCAGGGCACCAAATTAGTGATGAGGTGATGATAAATAAAGATCTAAAGTCTGAGTGAGAAATGGAGGAAGACAAGATGTAGACAGCTGCCTCCCTTAGTTTCCACCATTGGATTTAATACAGTAAGATCCTATTTAGTTAGTCTGCATTGAAATCTAGAAATATCTGGACCCATGGAACTACAGCTGTTGAATGAAGTGGTTTTTGATAAATTCAATTAAATTATTCAGAGGTTATGTGAACATGCATCCCTGTTTGTCTGTCTCCTTAAGAAATTTATCTCCAAATGCTCTAAAATATTTCTATAATGTTTCAATGACGAGTCCACTATGGTTTCAAGTGTGACTTCAGAAATTTTCAGGAGGGCTGATTAAATTTCAGGATGTATCTGGCTGAAGATCAACCCTAAACTCACCCATTTTTAATGTGTTCCCCTTTGTTTTCCAAATAAATTGTTTGAAGGTCTCCATGATTTTAAATGGATTTTGTAAATTTGGCCATGTGCCTAGGTACCATGGACTCTAAACTTTGGGAAGTTAGAACAGATCTTGAGGTTCATCAGAGACATGTATGTAATGTAAGAGTGTTCATCATGTGTGTCACTCTCTTTGACAACACATTATGTCATCATTATGTTTAATGTTTAATGTAGTGTGATAAAAGGCAAGAATTAGTTTAATGTTAAAATTATCATTCTTCTACGTCTTCTTTTTGTCTGCAGCAACCTCTGGAATCATCTGAGCAGCACACTCTAGGTGAGGTGTGAAATCTTAATTAAATCTGATATACACCTCCATACTATATAGCATTGCTAAATGACCATAACAGTCATCTTGGAACCTGTAAATCTGTCCCTAATTCCCAATAAGGTGTAAATGAAATAGCATTTTACTTTATTATCACATATTAAGTCAAGAATTTTTCATATAATGGGCATTATTGGGCAATAATGCTGCTCAGAATGACACAGAAATAACAAAAATGATAAAACAATTAAGAGAGCACTTCAATGGACTGCAAAAAGAATGCACAATATTCAATGTTATGCATCCTAGGAAGATAACCTTACATCAACTACTTGGAAAAAGATAAAACAAATATGTCAAAGGAAAAAATCCCACCAGAGAAAAAATAACAGGGCATACCATCACTGTGTTCAAATTTATGAGCAGCAGGACAGAATTTGTGTGACATATCTCCTTGTCTGTGTCCTGTAAGGTTATGTTCTGTTATACTGCATATTCAGGGACTTACAGGAGACAATGACCAAGATGTTAGACCACTTCAACATCAATGCAGGTATGCTTAATTGAGAATTTTTACAAAGATCACAACTTAAGTTGTTGGTTTGATATATATTTCCTGTTTTCCATAGGTCATTGATAAAACATCAAAACAGAAATCAGCACACTGCCAACACATATATGTTGCAATGAAAAAAATGCATTTTTAGGAGAACAAAGCTCATTAGTACAGGGCATTCAGAAAATGAAGGCAATGAAAGATCATCTGAAGAAAATTAAAATATTATTGTGAGAATTTTCAAGCATAGAAATCAAGACAAAAGAAAATTTTAAAGTTCAGCTCCGTTGTTTGATTAGAACACCTTGTTTGATTTGTACACCTAGTTCACTAACATATCTTCGAAGGCATATATAAACCATAAGCCTAATGAGCTATGTTCTTTCATTGCTGATTAAAAAAAATTTTGAAACTTCTGTCCCACATGCAGTTCTCCATATACCATATACCATATTTCAGTATCATGCCTTCAGTAACAGCAGAACTGGGAGCCTTATAAATTGTTTCTATTAAGTGGTAATTTCAAACCTAGAAATTAAAGAATGTTTTAATCCTCAGAATACAAGCCTCAGTATTGTGACAACTAATCTGCAGACCAAGTTTCACTGAAATATCTTCACTAGCAAATGGAGCAATGAACCTAACAAAAAACTTCATAAAAAAAATGTGCCCAATGAACTTTTTTACCCTTTTTTGAGCCCTTTTCCCCCTAAAATGCATAGGGGATGGTTTTCTTCCCTTCCCCCCACATAATACATATATGAAATATTTAGGGACCTGGACAGCTGAGTGGTAAAATGCCCGCTTTCTTTGCTGGTGACCTAGGTTTGATTCCCAGCATAGCTATGAGAGTGGGTTGTAGTTGCACGTACAAGGTCGGTGGTTTTCTCTGGGTCCTCCACCCTTACCGACTACTGAGTTCCAACATCCGAGCCATGGAGAGTGCCTTGTATTAGTTATTATAACTAGTTGTACAATTCATGTAAAATAAATAAAGTTTATATGAAAACACAGGGTAAGCAGTTCGTGTTATAATGAGTTAACCAAAAACCTGAGCTGTCTTTGGAAGACACTGTTGCCGACGTTGATGCTAATGCCAATGGGGGTACCGTATAGCCTCTCCTGAAATTTATTATGGCTGGCTAATGAAAATATACCTAGATGGACCTTGAAAACAGGTCTTTTGAAATATTTCAGGAACATATATTTGAAAAATAATACATGTATGACATATTTCTTCCTTTCATGGACATAGACAAACATCACAATGACTGCATGTATAAACAAAATTATCTGGCTGTTGCTGACATAACAGCAGATCCTAGGTGTGGGTCATAACACTGAGGAACCTCCCAAAGACGCACTAGTTTGTGAGTGATACACAGGGCTGTGGGGCACAGCCTTCCCATTTAGCGTGTAGAGCAATCACCCTGGGTGGGGGCCAATCTTGAAAATCTAACCACCTCGGCTAAGTTTAAGAACTCATTGTCACCAGAGGACTTTGACTTAGTTATTGTATTGCATGTTCTAGTATGGAGTATAACCGGATGATTGTTATGATAATTAATTGTACATTGATATGGAGTATCATGTTTAAATATTAGAGTGAGAACTTCGGAAGAGAGCACACGTGTTTATGTTATGTTCATTTCAGTACAGTTAAATTCTGTGTGAGCTGTTATTGTTTGGTGGTCTCTGTAGTAACAATTGATTGTTTGTTGTAGACTTAAAAAGGATGGGTACTTGTTTAGTTTGGTTTTCTCATGGTTTTGTCTCTGGAGGGGTGTCCAAATTAAGATTCATGTAATAATTGGCAGTCGGCATAATAGGCATTGGTGATTAGCCAGAAGACGGTCTGGACCTGTGATGTCAGTAAGCATTTTTAAGTATATAAAGCGATTAAGAAGAAATTGTCTACAAATGCCTAATCAGCACGCTAGTTCATATAGCCTGACAATATCTGTAGTCCAGGGGCAGGTCTGTATGCATTAGAGTTTAGACAGCTGAGAAATGATGTCTAGATGCATAGATTGTTGATGTCTATGTAAGACCACAGTGATTTCTCTGTAACGTACTTGAGAGCAAGTATTGCATTTTTGCTGATGGACTGGTAAATCTGGCAATTTACACCTGTTGTGAGCACTTCCAGGAACATACCGAGAACATTATTTAAATGCCTAACTGTGGTGAGGTACTGGATATTGCTGTGTGGAAGCATATTCAGTTACCTAGCGCTGGATGATAACCGGAAAGACATTTATTATTTACAACTTGAATATAGAATCGTCTGTTGGCAAAGTTGTGAATACTGCATGAACTGTGTCTTGAGAGTTATACCAGTATTTAAACGAGGGATTGTTGGTGGTAGGAGCTCCATGTATCTAAAGGTGGACTGATTGTATTGTGATTGCACAGCGCAAGCAAATGGTGAACCGGGCAACCCAACATTCTGATGTCACGTGTGTCATGTGATCAAGATAAGTATAAACAATGGACTATTCTGTGTAGTGTGATTAACAGACTTGGTGTTTTTTATGTAGGGTTATTATCGGACATTTATTACCATCAGTGCTTGTTTGGTTGGAGTGCCTCTCCAGAGAAATGTGTATATTTTGAAACAAATTACAATTTTATCTTAAAATTATAATATTTCAGATACACCTGAAGGTCTAACAGAAAATTTACTTCAGCAGAAGAATAATAAGAAAAGAAAAATATTATATCAAGTGAAGTATTGCATGGTCACTGTATATATGCATTACATTATGATGTTATATGTCACTGGTTCTTCCATTGTGTAAAAGAGTCAATTTAGCTCATGTGATTTGTTATCTGTATTTAAACTGAGTAAAAAAAGATATAAAAAGTTAAGTAAAAGACCATGTTATTAAAATCACATAGAAGCTAGGCCACAGACTAAAACTGTACATAAGAAGGATTTTCAGCAAGACTTAACTGATCTGTTGAAGGCTGGATACCAACAAGATAACAAAAGAATTCTGGATTAATGTTTTTCAACTCCAAACCAAGAAATCTGAAACCATGGAATGCTTCATAAAAACACATATACCCTCTTGCTTTGACCCAAAATGGACATATTGTGGAATTCTTAGACCCATGTGGGTATGAGAGTAAAATAACGTAGAGTAAATTGAATTGCAGAAACCTTCAGCAATTCAACATTAAAAAAAAACGTCAAAAAGGATTAAAGACAAATTGATCTGTACATTGAACTGAGATCCAGATTGAATATTCTTTCTGACCACTTAAAAAGTGTATACAAGATATACAGGAACATTATCATAAATACTGTGAATGTGACAAATACATATTAAAGTACAATTATCATGTAAATAAAGCCTTTCCATGTCACTTCAAAGCTAATTGAATTTAATTATAATTCATGGCAAACAGTGTCAATGGGTTCAACATTGATTCAATATATTCTGCCAGTTTGTAGTTATATATAGATCTTGTGACGCTATTTAATGTTGATTTTTAGTGTAATAATAAATATTACATTGTGGATAACTTGATACAGGTATTATGAATAAAATAAATTCTGATAACAGGTTAGATCTAAGACATGAATGGACTTGAAATGAGTCAGACTTATTTTATGACATAAGTTACATATAAGCATGATTCTTACAACACTTGCACTATTTCTTTAACAGTTAAATTCATTCCTACACAAGTTTGACTAAGAAACTAGGAGTGCCTACTTATGGTTTCTGCTGCTGGTGTAATATGAAATAAAACATAAAGGAGAACTATAGTGCCTTGATTTTTTTAAAACCTTGATAAGTGAACCTTAATAGCCAAAGGTCGAATTTTAATACTTCTGATTTAAGATCTGATCATCATTCATGTATTCTTCTATTTGGAATATTCTTCAAAGGAAACATACCTTACATCAACAAGGATAGAAATAACAGGTTGTTTACAATTCTGTACATTTAATATAGACAAGAATTTACCAGTATATCAATTCTTCATCATCCATGTTCAGTTCTTTGAAAGTTGAAAATTTCTACAGATGTAAAACTATACATACTCCCATACCAATCTATGCCATCCTTTTTCAGTATCTTTGTCAAAAGTAATAAATATAACAAGTTGTTATTTACAAATATGATGCTCTTTCTATGTGAAAATTAACTTAACAGGAGACTTTAATCAATAAATTTTCAGGAGTTGCTACATATTTGGTTTTGGTCTTGAATAACTTCATTGAGCTAACTCAGTTACTTCACAAGAGAAATAATAAACAATCAAATTACAGGATTCTTGAAAGATATTCTACATCACAAGAAAACTACATATAATTACATTACAAAATTTCAGTAAAATATTTTGCAAACCAAATTTCAACTCTTGAAACAATCATCATATAACATCCATACCAAGCAATCCCAGTAAACTGAGATAAAGAAAGAAGTGCTGGAAAGCCAATGACAGATAAATCAAAATTTATCGTATTGAGTTTCTGGCCAATTAATATGTGTCAGTGTTGTGTTAATAGCTGATGTGCTTTTTGTACTTTGGGGCTGCCAAAGCCAAACTTCATCAGAGTGTGTGACGGTACTGGACAATTTCCAACATGAATGGGGAGAGCCACACGCTAATCAACTCGGGCAGGTAGTGTGGCCCTTGGGCTGCATCAGCCATAGATGAAACATTTTTTCTGACTGTTAAAAAGGCCAGCAGCATTAATCCATACCCCATCCACAGCATGAAGCCTGGTAAATGACTTGAGAGTGGGCTTGTGAGGATCCTATACAGGTCAGCTTGTCTCTGATTGTCTTTATTGCGATAATCCCAGTGCTTGTTCATTTATCAAAACATGTCTCCAGGCCTGTAAAATTGAGTTAGGAGGAGAGTTGTTGATTAAGCAATACTGGTTTGGCTGGCGTGCCCATTGGCGACCCTGTAGAGGCTGATTTGAAGTGACACAAGCAAGCAAACGAATGCCAAAATTGGGCACACCAGTAACAATACTCAATATGCGTTTGGAGTCTCCACGCTGGGGTTGTATATTATGCGGAAGAAAACTGCATTATCACCATTACACATGCAGGCCCCACTCCTGAGACAGGCACAATGGACAATCAAATTGAGAAGAAGTGAATCGCCCTCAATTGCAGCTGAGCCAGGCAGCTGGGGAATTGCTCCTTGGTTCAGCTCTAGAACAAGAACGCTACATTACCCATAATCAGACAATCTCCACAACACAAACTGTGCCTTTCTGTTTCTCATAACTCAAACACTGATGATGTGTTTAGACAAATATCTAATATTTAAGCATGAAAATTAACTCAGACATTAAATTACTCTTTACATGTATTTAGTCCTTAATAATAAAAGAAAAACATAAATTGTCTAAATGAATATTGAGGATTTCTAATTATAAACATTTTACATGTGAGCTCACAAATACTATAGCCGGTTTATTAGAAACAGAAGATCAATACATACATTTTAAAGATAACAAAAATTCGCAGACAATGAGTATACATGTGTTTACAAATGAATGGACATGTAGATGAAGATCTTTAACTTATGAAAATGTTCTTGTTTTGTAATTTAATTATTTTCATACATGTCAGGGCTCCCAGCAGGCTCTTCATTAAATATATGTTTACATGAGTCAAAAATATAAGATTTTCTTTTATTTTTTAAAGATATGTTTGGTGGAGGTAACCGCTTCAATTTTTTTAATGCTTGCTTGATTAACCCTTTACTGTTCAGATTAGCCTGTGGATTGTCACACTCCTACTGTTCAGATTTATTTTGCATTTTTTCCACATTTTGACATGAATCTACATAAGAGACATTAACTCAGTAACCGTTAAAGGTATCTTTGTGAAATTTTCAGCTTTTACTGTCAGGTATATGTCCATCATGTTATTTTATTTATTTTCTATATACCTGGTTTGATATGTATGTAACTAAGGTATATACAGGTAAAAACAGGTAAATCTGTACTAACTGTATTTCCACTCACTGGTATATCACCAAAATGACCCCTTTCATCCTGTTCAGGTAACCCATTAACCCTTTGATAAAAAAAAGGGAAATGTAAGGATTTTTTTTCACTCTAAGGTAATTATTAATTAATGGTAAGAAAAAGGTAAATGATTTGGTTTAATACTGGAAAGGGAACCACCAACGAACCAGAATGTGCAAGTAAATTAGATTTTTCTGTGGAAATCAAATATTTTTCACCTGAAAAGCTTGCTGACCCAAAGAGCACATTCTATGATTATTAACATATAACACATATGTTTACCTGTACAGGTAAGTAAAGGTAAATTATTTTTTTTTTCTGAATATGTTAGCAAACACCTTGTTCATCAATATAGTTACTATAAATTAACACCTTCTCTATTTATGGACTGTATAATTCATTTTGATATAAGAACAGGTGCTTTTAATACAGTAATTAAGTTACCTATGTGAATAGTACCTTTGTTCTTCAACTGATCTAATTACCTGTGGCAGTGACAAAATCATGCTGAAAAGTGGCTGAGAAGAATATGGATAAACAAGTGTCAACTGTGTAAAACCATTATATTTTGATTTTTCAGACATGTAAAACATAAATTGATAATTTTGGTTACGGTTACACATAAAAACATACTCACCTGTACAGGTGAGTTCAGGTAAATACAGGTAAATTATTTTTTTAATGAAGTATATATTTTATACATGTAATAAGGGAGAAAAAAAACATACAACTTAATTTTGAGTGCCATGTGTAAAATTTATGAATTATAGGTACTAACTGCACTATTTATTGGGTTACCTGAAATGATACCTTTGATCTTAAACAGATTTAATTACCTTTGTAAGTACAGAATATAAAGACAACTTTTCATTTATAAAGTGGAGAGGAAATTTTTGAAGGAGTTAAAACAATATGCAGAAACTATCTTTTAATTGACTGCACAGCCACGAGACTTGTGGATTTCAATTTTGCCAATTTCTACCTGTAAAAGTTTACTCACCTGCACAGGTAAGATCAGGTAAATAAAGGTAAATTCTCATTTTTTTAAATTTAAATTATATTATACTTGTTATAAGGGACATTGCAATAAAAACTATTTACTTTTGTCCAATGTGCAAAATATATAATTTATGGGTGTGAAATGCACTAATTATCTGGTTACCTGTAATATACCTTTTTATGTCAAATTAATATATTTTTACATGTGCAGGCAAAAACGAATCGCCGACTGATTTTAAAATAAAATCTGGAAAAATGTGTCTACCCTGTTTGTTAACATTTAATGCAATAATAAAATTGCTGTTTATCTGCACTGGTAAAAATCCAGGTGCGACAGGTAAACAGGTGTGCACTTGGTTCGATCAACGATTAGCCTAAATAAACGTTGATATATCCAAATCTTTCCCATTCGAAACAGTGCGAATGTACTAAAATTTGAAATAAAAAATCAAAACAAATATGTCTTGCACTTGTGAAAACTCTTATTTTCTTAATTGAGGGTATCCATGCAATTTCTTTTGAAGTAACCGCCCCTCCGCGGCTGACGGTGATTGAGCGATAATGAGTGAATTTAGCAATATGAAGCACACAAGGTACATTAACGAGGCGGTTTTGCAGACTTTAGTCACAGAATTATCCTATCTAGTCAATATAACGGAAAAATAAAAATAAATAAAACATTTACTGGACAATTAAGATGCAAGACGACACGTCTGTTTGGGTTTTTTTTTCCTGAACGGTCCAATTTTACCGCGTCATCCCTCAGCCAGCGGTGACGCACTGACGCTGCAAACTTTTCTCACCCAATCGTATCTACTTTTACATCAGCAAGGTTCACGTGACTGGGTCTGGCGTGTTTATTTTGTAAAGTCTTTTAAATGGACATGGTTCACGTGACTGAGTCTGGCGTGTTTATTATAAGAAGCATCATGAGATGCTGTGCCGACTGGCGGTCTGATTATTCTTTTTTTTTGTGGGGGTGGTGGGGGGGGGGGGGGGGGGGGGGGGGGGGGGGGGGGGGGGGGGAGTTACCTGGAAACATCCTCTCACGTCATGCAATATGTATGCATTAGAATCGATTCTTTCCCGCAGGGATCAGAAACAATGAAAACACTGGTAGTACTAGTGGAACAATAATTTATTACATATATATAATAAATAGGCCTATGCACATTAATGTAAACAAATCGTTATTAACAAGAATATAAAATAACGGAAAATCAATATTTTTTATTGTTGAAAAGGTGTTTTTAAAATGTGCTATTGGGGATAATGCACATAATACCAAAGTTTATAAACGTGAGAAAACGATACTAAACTGTGAAGTAACACCAAAAAAAATGTCTTCACAGTACATTTTAATGTATGTTATGTTATTCAAATATATAGGCCTACGTAAGTCCAACAATGCTTATCAAAATCATGCCTAGTTACTATGATTTCATAGCAGTACATTCTGGTATCTTAGAGGAAAATTGCACGTAGGCTTACATATCTTCATGCACTTACTTATCCAGGTTTTCAATTTGCACTTTATTTCAGTGACATTTAAATGAAGCATAATTACGTCATATGAAATTAATATAAAATGGAAATTTAATATATAATTACATTTATTTAATTCAACTTCACTTGAAGAAAAGTAGGAAATTTATTTAATAATTTTGAGATGCACAATTCCTTGGTTAACTAGATGTATACACGAGACCTAACTTCAAATCATATAGCTAATCTGGTAACCTCCGTATGCAACTTTGTACAGTTAGGCCCTCATATAGTCAGAAATCATGCACTGCTGATAAAACTTCAGCTTTAGCAGGAAAGCATGCGGTCTCCCCAGGCTGCAAGGTGCATGGTGATTTCACGGAGAGGCAGAGTTCCAGTTAATTATAAAACAATATGCAGCAACAATTCAATAATTCTGAAGAAGCACCTGGAATGTTCCAAAAACTTCTAATAAGTTATGATCTCTTGGGTGTTTGTTTATTTATTTATTTTGTATTCACCAGTCCCGTCAGCTGTAGAGACGCGGACCATGACCTACACCTGGCAATTATACATGTCGTTCGGTTCCCGAACATTGTAAATGATGTCATTATCCTTTGATGATTAATGTAATAGATGCCAATTTAAATTAGTAATTTTCACTCCGAATCCCCGTCTGGTTGGCCACATGTTGTGTGCTGTCTTTCCGCTAAAATCTTCTGTGTGATAGGAAAATTTCCTTTTACTAATAAAACTGTCAATCAAACGTGAAAATGACAAGGTCGGTGGGTAAAAATAGAAGCCGACACCCTGTGGTATTTTAGGTCTTCGAAAGGGGCAAGTTTGAGACAAAGCCATCAAACATTTTGCAATATAGATATATTTGTATACCTGCGTCTTTTAAATCTTATTTTACAGCAATGGAAAGGTACAATTAGATTTCAGTCTAATTTGTCCACCTGCATGGTTTCTCGATCGTCATTTTGAATACACCATGCGCATGCATATCGAAAGTCCGCATCTTTGGTCTTAATATTTTACTTTCACTGTGTCACCGTCACTATATATATACGCTATAGCTTCTAATTTAAGATTGGCGAATGCATTTTATTCATTTTCTTGCATGTATCATGACTGAGACTGACTCCGCCGTATATATGACTTTAAAGGATTATCATGACCACGACACATTTTCCATGTTTAATCCCTGGGCCATGCATGCAAGCGTTGACTGGGTTTTGAGAGCGATATCAATATAAAGCGGCGTTTATACCGGGTGCATGTACGGTATATGCGATATATATGCAGTCTGCGGTATACGTTATGTATTTTTTATGAATATAGGCGGCGAATGAACCCGATTTGAGAAACTTTCATGGATGAAATATAAAAAGGAGTTATAAGTTCTGGTATTAGTGATCAGATTTTATGTTTAAAAGGTACAAACATTTATAACGCAGTACTATTCCTTACAACAATGAATAGCCTGTTATAGGCAAACGTATTACAAAAAAAAAATTATTTACTTCAATTCATAAAATAATAGGTTATATTTTTAAAATTTAGTTTGCTATGTGCCATATATATTTAAAGATGTTTTGCAGCTCCGCCCAAAATCTGTTTCACTGGCAGTGACAACTACTGGTGCTTTTTTCAATCACTAATGAAAATTATAATACGCACATAGGCCTATATATATACACACACACACACACAAAAGCGCGCACACGTGCACGTACACATGTAGCCTATACATATAAAGGAAGTACTACACATATAAAAATTTGTAAAATCTGTTCAGTATGTGTTAAAACCGTATTAATACATATTTGTTCAAGCGTATAAGTCACTTACTGTCTTGTTTTACATATTCAAGGATCTGGGTGTATAGGCGTACAGTTTCACGTACGTCGTAAAATAATTACTTCAATATTTCATGGAGTATAAAGTTATCTTTATATTTTACACTGGAAAATTAACTATATCTCTATAATATCTGGCTGTTTCTAATTTAAGACGGTATTAATTTTATTTTCAATCCAAAAAGCCTCTTAGAATGATTGACAGTTCTTGTGCCCGATTACGATTGTACATAACATGTTTGGCACAGAAATGATCACTAGTAAACAATCAGACATCACATATATATACGACACGACATGATATATGACAGTATCTTCGATTTTTAGTTAAGAAAATATGTTAATATTTAAAATAAATACTCATTTTATTATATGATATCGGTTAAAAATGGTTTTCCAGTGCCAGTACATGACACAGTAAGGAGGTCACGCAGATCACGTGCGTGGTGTCTGTCAGACGCGTCAGTCAGTCGGACGGCGATCATTGGTCACAAGTTAAACCAATAAAAAAGGGGATAATATATGATCTTGGAAATGTTTAACGGAAGTTAAATCTGTAAACACACTGCACTTGATTTTGTCACCAGGATTGATTGCCAACATTTGGTAATTTACCGATTTCTGATGAATTTAGCGTAGGAGTCTGATTTTACTCTCGCAGCCGACATGTTACCAGGGCCCACGTAACAAGGCCACGTGAGTGAAAGTCAATCATTTTTATATCTTTCCAACAAGTCTGCGTTCGCGCCAGTTTGGATCTTGGTCACATGTTAGAACAACACTTGACGTTTTTCTCTTTCATTTAAGTACAAATATGATGGATGACAATAGACATTTCACCCCCAAAACTTGCCCCAATTACGGGTATGTAAAATGGGCTTTAGCGCGCCCGGGCGGGCGCCTTTGAACTACAGGCCCGTGACAAACGCGCGCCCTGGCGGGCGTTATTGGAGTTTAAAGCCTTAAGTACTAAGTACATCTGCAGAATTCCACTCCAGTTTCAGACTGTGACAGGAGCTTACACTTGATTTACCTGGTGTCAACCAGGCTTGGTGTATCACTCCTGTGGGTCCTGGGTGTGTGTCATCCCCATTGCTGGGTCATAACACCAAGGAACCCCCAAAAAGCACACTCATTTGTGAGTAAAACACCACTGTTGGGAAAAGTCTACTCATTAAGCCTACTGCTAAAGCACAGTAGCTGGTTAAAAATGTATGGAAAAAGTATATGGAAATTTCAGCCAAAAACAAAGGAAAATGTAGGAGTTCTTGCTTGGTTAATTACCATGACCGTCAGTTCAACAGGCAGCATCTCAGCGTCTGTGTATTTAGATAGCTGTACTTGTATGGCCTATATAAAAATAATTCATTATGCAATATTAAAAATATATTAAAAACACAACGGTGCAGCAGAGAAATACAGGAAATCATAGTAGATGATGGTCTAAATGCTGTAAAATACAGGAAATTATATGGGCATTTTTTGTTCATAGGATATTATAGGAATATTGTAGTCAGTGAAAGACCTAACATGTGGAAAAACTGCCACAGCTGCTATTACCTTATATTCATATATTATATAAAATAGTGACCTTTATACAGATTGTGTTCATAATTAAATTATCTTTAAACCACTGAAGATGATTTCATTTACTCCCACAACTATGATAAATACTGAATATAGGTACTAAAACAATTTTAACATAACTAAATAATCTGGCGGTGCTATGAGTGCATGGGTTGTACTGGCTCAATCAAAGTCAGTGTTTTCTACAGAATCTCTGGTTCCTTGACCTCTGGAGACAACCTAATGCCACCAAGCCCACTATCTGTGTAATGAAGAGTGCCAAACATATTGGTTACTCTAACTCATTGTACGATCCATGTAAAATAAATAAAGTTTAAAAGGAGCTAGTATACCATAAAAAAATTAAAGTTCAAAGAAAAGTTAGGTGGATAAGTATGCTGGGGATAAAATTGCTTTTCAAGGTTAATTTTGTCCAAAACATATGTCCTAAGTATAGGGTGCTTTTCCATGTACGCATTTTGCGAGTGTTTGCCGCGCGGCCACCGCACGGCGAAAATCCAACCAGTTAAAGAGTCCTATGCTATTTCCATGTATGCGATTGCCGCACGGCAAATGCACGCGTCA
Organism: Sipunculus nudus; assembly: GCA_026874595.1. Classification (NCBI taxonomy): domain Eukaryota; kingdom Metazoa; phylum Annelida; class Sipuncula; order Golfingiida; family Sipunculidae; genus Sipunculus; species Sipunculus nudus. The sequence continues at coordinate 86,787,447 of CM049309.1, read as the reverse complement.
GTTTTGGAATCCAGCAGCAAACGCGGCAAATGCAGGGGAATTCAGCCTAAATGACGTCACATGAGGGTTTTCCCTGTACTCATATGTTTAAGTCCATTCAGCTGTGTCAGGAAGGCATGCGATTGCCGCGCGGCAAACACTTACAAAAGGCTCAAATGGAAAAGGACTGGTCGCGTGGCAAACGCATGCGTTTGACATGCGGCAGAAACTGCCACTCACATGGAAAAGCAACCATAACTAGCACAGACTGCATTTCCTTCCTGCTGGCTCCATGGTTACTGAAGCTAGAGTAAGACTTCTTTTCTGTACCCTGGCCCTGTACTGGATGTTTACATCACCAAAAACATGTACATTATGTGTGTACTAAATAATTTATTTACAAGCACTGATGTGCTGGGATCAGTAATTATTATTTTTTTAGTTATCCCAAGCCCCCTTAGATCAGCTCTGAAATCACACAATACACATGGAGCAACAACGGGCCTGTACTAAAGCTAAGACCTGAAGCTAGTCATATTCAAAAGTCCTAACATGATAAATTAGTCAACATATACCAGTAGATATTATCTTCGATGGCTATTTCCCTCTCAGACATCACTAAGGTTAAATAAATCATTCAAAATGCTTATCTTGTTTAATATATATCAACAAGATATAAAAACAAAAATCATATAAACTAATAATATACATTATCAGCTTACAAGGTTATTTTTGCAAGAGGGTGACCAAACTCTAAAACATTTTTCATGAAAAGAATATATCCCATGAAAAATGAATAAGTCTTGTTGGTCTAAACAATTTGCATACATGTGTACATTTTTTTTTGTGTTGAACTTGTCTATGTTTTGTTCTATTATTTTGTGTTTGTAATGTGATATTGTACTTTTTTGTACTTTACTTTATAAAAAACAAGGGACCCATAGGTCACTGTGCTCAGCTGAAGTTGACCTTGAAGGTAAAAATCTAAATTATATCAAATGGAGATAAAGTGATAGAGGAAGAGGTAATATAGGCCATGGTTGGTTTATATGATTGGTTTGTACTGATGAGTAAGAAATTGTTGCAAATAATAGTTTGTGACCTGACCATGTGTTTCCTAATGTTGAAACTGAAGCATGTGAGCAGTTTGTGAACAAATGATCTGTACTATTACCATGATCATTTGTTGGCATTTTGATTAACTGCTGACATTTCAGTAGTTTACACATTTGTTCAATTGAATCTTTTTTTTATAATATACATTATTAAATATAAGTATTTTTTTATTTTATAAAATGTATACAGTTGAAATATAACTCATGTCCCCCAGTCCACAGATGAAAGGACTTGGTGGTGGTGGTGGGGGGGGGGGGGTATGTGGAATGATGGGAGTTACAACATATCTGTATTATCATAGTGTATTATACATAGGATTTTCATTTAATTTAACAATACTTACAGGATAAAAAAGTTCATTCACAATTACTTAATACTTAAAAAAAGGACAGACAGACTGGTAGACAAACAAAGCTGATAATATATGAAGTTTCAATTATTTCTTAATCTATTTATTATATCAAATTTTTTTAAAGTTTAACATTTGCAATAATACACAACTGAATATATAATTTGCTTTCAAATTTCAGACTTAAAAAGCTTAATTCCAAACAAATACAGCATATGAAAGTTATTTCAACAGTGCTTATAGGAAAAATTTCATAATATATATTTAATGATAACTGAGAGATGCTGGACAGAGCTGATCACTTTATGTTCCATTCTCCTATGGCAAGAATATGTTTCAATAAGATCTGAATTTTTTCTAATGCTATTATTTTTTTAATCAAGTAAATTGTACACATTTTCAATAAAAACTAACGTCCAAGTGCACAGGAATCAATGGCAGCAGATGGGGGATGGTGGGATTAACAACACTTCTGCATATACATACAGGGCAAACAAAGCCTGATCTCCAATTCTGCTGAGGCAGGAAAATAATGAACAAATGTTTGTATTAGATCCTCATTTTTTTATCACATCAATTTTTTTATTATAAGTTTATAATTCTATACATTTCCAATATAACATATAAATCTGAATATAAACATTGATTCATAATTCTAAATTGTATCATCATAAATCTCAATCTTGTAAGGCAACACCACATTTTTTTGTGGTAAAAAATAAATTTCCAAAACAATAAATATATAAAAAAAATAATAGATTCAGATTTCACAATTTTAAATTGTGTCTTTATTTGCTACATTTTTAATAAATTTAAGCATCATGATGGGTTTAATTATATTTGTTAAAAACATTTAAAAGAAACACAACATGGCATTTTCTGGATTACACCTTGAATTACTTTTTCAAGGAAAGTTTTTGTATATTGGAGTGGAAACAGCATTACAATTAAGGAGATACAGTGAAAACAATAACAATGACTGCAATATCAAACTAAAAATTTCTTGCATATACTTACATTTTACAAGTTCAATGTCAGTGGGGTCAAGAACCTGATGGAAATGATTGATATAGAAAATTTGTCGGGGGGGGGGGGGGAATATGCAGTACTTCAAAAGTTATGGGGTTCACCATTATCCTGCATTTCAGCTGATTTGAAAGATTGAAGATCAATGTCATAGTCCATGGTTTTTTATGCATCTGACCAGTTACTATCTGAGATTTTTAATTTTAATGTTCATAACAATATTCCCATCCTTTTGAGAAATATGTTTTTGTTTGTTTTTCATAAAATATAGAATTATAAAAGATCAAGGCCATTCTTATAGTAAAGGTCATGACAAGATTGGCTTCATTGGCTTAGTTGAATCATACCTAGGCATGTGCAGAATAAGAGAGTTTTTTTAACAGTTTTTTAATTATTTTGCTTGCATTATTGTTTAGTGGCATTGATGAGGGTATATAAAGGCACATAAACAAGAAAAAGAGTACAAGTTGCACCACCAGTCTCCTGTACTAGACAAAACCCTCCAAGATCTTCTGTCAAAATAATTTGCATACTAATGTTTGAAACTTTGTTTAGATATTTAAGATTTTATGTGATTTTCCCAAACCAAACAGGTGAAATATAGGTCATGACACTCAGCTCATTGATATGTTGGTTGGAGGATATGATACTGCATGCATTTTTGTTTGGCACCAGTTGTTCTGAGGGCACTACATATATGCCTGTTTTTTATGCAAATGAGGTCATGGTGACCTAATTATCCATGTGAAGGTAGACATTGGGTAGGGGTCACAATGTAAAAAATGGCAAGTTTCTGTTCCAGTGATTATGATAGCTGATTGTGAAGATCAAGGTTTTTAATTTCAGGAAAAAATATGCAGCCCTTCAAATTTAATAATGTTCACAAGATATTCTAAAGATAACAACAACTAATGATGACAGAATATGGCACTGAAAACAAGACATCTCCCCTGGGGTGAGAAATTATTGTTAGAATAATCAGAGCTGGCACGATAACCCATTTGACAAACTGTGACCTAGAAAGTGGAACAGTAGAACTTTGGAGGTAAATAAAAATTTTTGATATAAACTATCTACAAAAGGATGTCATAAAAAGTGAAAAATCTTGTAGTAATTCTTCATATTTTTTTTAATATTTTTTCATTGTTTGATTTAGGGTAAATGATCAAATTTCTGGTTCCCCTTTATTAATTTCAGATAAACAATTATTCAGACAAGTGGTGTTCAGATAAATGCCATACTACAACTGTACCTGAACATTTATTGCCACCTTCTACCTTTGTCAATAAGGTATGTGAGCACAACCATCTGCTATCTGGGTAAAGGTGACCTTTTCTGGAAAGCTGTACTACAATTATCATAGAAGCAGACAGCTCAGGGTGACTGAGTACACAGTGCATGAACTGTTAAAACCAGTGACCCATGCCTTAACTGCCGTGATCAAGGGGATCACAGGGAAAAAAATCAATCACTCAATGCTTAATTTGCATTAAGGTTTTTTCATCCCCAGCTGGAGGTACTGTTCTGTGAAAGTCTTTGTGCCATTGTTAGCTCTCCTTTTAGGCAATTCAGTTGACTTTATACAAAGCAACTATGGAAAAGTTAAAAAATAAAAGAAGCTGCTGCAGTACAAACTACAACCATGAAGAAAATTGTTAAATTAAATATGTAGATGGGTATACTGAGGTCTCTGCAGGATCCATTTCCAAGACATCAGCACTGATGTATTTAATAACAGTCTGTCCCACAGACCAAAGAGTCATGCAAATAAATCAGATATAATCACAAGAAACTTGTGATGAATTTAGCTCATCTAACTTGTGTTAAGACCCAGTCAAAGTTTGCCCAAGAAAAAAATTGTTGATCAAAATTAAATTAACAAACATGTAACCTAAGACTAAACTGGCATGACCTCTTGTCATTTATACCCCAGCTCATGTCTACCACACAAGCTGGCTCCTGGGTGTGTAACCTTCCCCATTGCTGGGCAATAACACTGGCAACCCCCAAAAGATGTACTCTTTTGTGATTGATCTCATGAGAGAGTTGGGGCACAACCTACCCATTAAGCCTGCAGAGCTCTTCACCCTAAATTGAGGCTGACCAGTACAATATCAGCCAAGGATCAGAGAAATTTGAACTTTTGATCTCCCTTCTGAGGCCAGGGCATTACCACTAGTCCATAGTATTATATATAATGTTCCATCTTGGTCATTATCCACTTATTACTAGATTTTCTATAATTACCTTTTTTCTATCAAGTTCAGATTACCTGTAACACATTCTGAAAATTACTACTCATGTAGTATTTAATACCACATATACAGTTATTTATAATTAAACCCTGCTGAAGCAGATAATCTCTTGGCTTAGATATTTAAGAAAATGTCAACTCCTGGAGAAGTAGAGCAGTATTTTCTTATTATAATCAAACTACTCCTATTCGAACACCACACATCAAAAGAACATTCAAACCCTTTTACAACATTCCACCAATGAAGTGTTCTGGTCACTGTCCAATCATTACATTTATTATTTCTTATCATTATCAAACAACCACCATCTATTTGTACAAGGATTATATGGACACAGCTTGAGTGTATTATAATCCTACTTTATGGATGTCTCAGACTTGATATACAGACTTCTCGGCTGCTGGTTTATCCCATATTACCATTAAGTTGTATGAATAAAGGAAATAAATCCCTGGGATGGATTAACCATAGAAGCTCGACCACTCAGATTAGCTTCTTGCACTGTATGCAGTGACACAACTAAGATTTGTACTTAATCTCTGCAGAATTTCTTCTTCTGACTTCCCTTTCTTCCTTAATGTTTTCCCCTTCTCTTTGGCTTTCTTCTATTCTTTCTGATTTCTCTTCTCCATGTCATGCTCTCCCCAACATTATTATTCTTTCTTCTTCCTCTTGACATTCTCCTCATTATTCTGGCTTACTCCTTTTCTTCTACTTGGTCTATAATTTTACTTCAGGGTTTTCTCAACCCTTTTCCATTTTTTCTCAGTTTTTTTCCATTTTTTCAGAGCACATTTCTTACCCATGTTTCTTCCTGTTTTTTTTTTCAATGTGTTCCTGTCATTCTTCTTTCTTCCTTGCCTTTCCCCTTTCTTCCAACTTTTCTTCATTATTCATGAGATTTCCTCATTTCAGTGGCACAATTCTGAATCTGAATTCAATCAACCTGAATCTCCTCAAATCTAATTTTTTATCTTCTTCATACTTGTTAACATTTTTTTCTGGCTCTTTTATTTTGGCTTACTTTTTTTTTTGGGCTGTCACATCTTGTCCTCATCTTTTTGGAATTACCTGAGACATTCCCTTCTTTCCTGGTTTTTTTAATTATCTTATTCTTGGGTTAAAATTTCCTAATTTTCTCCTCAATATTCTGGTATTCTCATTTTCAAGGTCTTATTTTCATCTTCTTTGCTCCCTCTTGGCTTATCCACATCTTCCAGAATTCCAATATTCTTCATTTCTTTTCCTTTCACTTCTTCCTGGCTTACTACTCTCTGTCTTAGCTTTCCCCTCATTTCTTCTTGAATATCTTGTCTTATTCCTGGCTTTCCCCTCTCCCTCCTATTGACTTTCTTCTCATATTCCTGACTTTCACCTCTGTCTTCTTCCTGACTCTCTCCTCTTATCCCTGGCTTTGTTCCATTCTATCCTGCCAGCCAGCCTTTTCATGTTCTTTTCTCTCTGGCTGTCTTTAATCTGGCTCACTCATCTTCTGTTTTGCTTGGATGTCTAATCATCTCCCTACATTTGTTTTCTCAACTTCTCTCTGTTTTTTCCTCTCTTCCTCATCATGTTTTCTCTCTTCTTCCCACCTGACTTCTTTCACTCCATCCTTCCATACTGGATTCCAATTCTCCTCTTGTTCCTGGCTTTTTTCCCACTTCCTTCATATTTAAATGTTGTCCAGTCACCCCTTTTGATGTTCTTTTACTTACTTTTTATGGCAACATTTGCTTTTCCCACTTGATGACATTAATACTAATGTTCACATTGATTTTCACAAACCATTTCAGGCCCTAACAAAAAGAACAGCCATTTGTATGAATTTTACATTTCTCTCAATAATTTTTGTCCACATAGCATGTACACATTTTCTGGAAAATCCCAGTGGTATTAGAAATGTGCTTGTTGGCCTTTTCCTCAAAGATATGGTGAATACATTTTGTAAAATACACTTTGAATCATTTTTTTCATATTTTTAATGCTCATTGGTGAAACTCCTTGTGGTATTATGCCAAATCACACATGTTCTCTGTTAATTGATTATTCCACTCTGGGAGTGGTTATGATGAAGAGCTGCCAAATTCTTTTTATTCTGTTTTTATTTCTCTTTTTTTTTTGGACTGTGAGAAAATGATTAAGTACAGCTTAACTCTGACATCAATTTCATACACAGAATTTACCACTCACTTCATGAACCTGAAAATGTCTCGCAAAAAATGGGACCCTTAGTCAAACCAGTGGCAGGGTAATATCAATTAGGTTTGAACAGAAATGAAGAAACATGAATGTTTAAAGTAGTAAGTTTCACTTAGGTACTTTAGTTTACCCTTACAGAAACAAGACAATATTGCATTGTTGCTTGAAAACTGCTGAACAGAATAATACAATTTAATTATGAATGGAATATATGCATGACCAAAAAAGACAAAGGTGTTACATTTTTATGTCAAAACAATTAAAAAGAAAAGGGAATGTTAATGGTGGAAGTACTACTTACAACTGCTCTCAAAATGGAAAATAAATGGCATCATGAACTAAAAAAATATTTTGTATTTTTTATCTGTTTTACTACCAGTTATTTAATGTTGTTTGTAGGTGTGTGCAGATGTGCCTGTGAGATGATCCAATTTGGAGGCACTGCAGGAACTTGTTACTTTCTTTGTGCTTAGAGTGCATAATCAAAAAGTGAAGCAATTTTTATTTGTGAAAGCAATAACAAGATTTAAGGAGAGAATAAAAAATTAGGTGATTCCATCCATGTTAATGGAAAGGCTAAGTTTTATGTTTCCTCAAGCAACCCTTATTGGCACAATTGCATGCCATTCAATTGTCATTGGTTGTTAGTGAATGATCTTATGAAAAAGGAGCACAAGTCAACTCAAGGAGTATTAACCATAAAGATAAGGTCATAGCACCGGTTGAGTTAAGGCCATTTTGGTTGCAGGGCTTGATGAAGCTAGGGCTATCATAATACAAACTCCTGCAAAAGAAAGAAATTCCATTTTCTGGGATAACTCCCATGGGTGGTAGGTTGTGTCGGTTTGTTTTATGAAATGTGCTGTGATGATGATATTGGACACATATAATGAGATCCGGCGCATGATCTACGAGGACCGTATCTCACGCTCTCCCAATCATGGTCTCGCAATATTACCTGATTGTATGGGACTTGGGGCTAGTCATGCATCAGGGTAGAATGAGTCCGACCCTTCTCTCTTTCTCTTCAGCTGACTAAGATCACAACATTTAGCCGTGCTCCCAGAAGTCTAATCCCACCTTGCCAGATCACAGAACAGTTGCATGTGTGCAGTACCAATTATTTATGCCTTGTGCCAATTAACTGTATATCATCTGGAGTGCTATCTAGGCTTATCCAGGCATGCTCCCATGTCATCAGGCCCTACTCCACATGAGTCAGGGTGAGATATTGCTACAGGTTATTATTGGGCTAAAGAAGTAGAATTTGTAATTTGCATGCTTCAGTTAATGCTGCTTCTAATGAGATACACTTGCTAAACTGTTTTCATTAGTTGTTTCATTTTCACTTTTACACCTTACACAAACAGATTTAATTTACATAAGCAATGATATATGGTACAAATCTGGGACTGATAAAACTGATTTAATTAGTTGAAAATTATGTGATGGGAAGCCAAGAGTGGTACGTGGAATATATGTACTTTCAACAGCATGTAAAAATTTATTTGATTCCAGGAAAATGTAATTTTATCAATTCTCATCAAATCCTGTGATTCAGATGAACATGGGTGACACTGATTTAATTATCATCACTTTGTGACAGAATTATTTTTAATGTTTTTTAAAGTACTGGTAATACTTTCTAAAAGAAATATTTATTTTCTAATAAAGGAATGCAATATGCAGGTTTTCATTTTGCAGAAGCTTTGAATTAGGTGAATTGTATAAGTACATTGATTTAAATGAAACTGACAAGTATTTTATGTAAACGTCAAACAATATCAAACAGATAGATAGATAGCTTTATTTCCTCCGACTGTTTGAAGAGTATATCATTTTACAAATTATAACAATATGGAAATGTGAATGACAAACTCAACAATGATCAAGGAGTTGTACAACATGAACACAATAGAACAATTAAGGTGAAAATGCTGTGAATACTGATATATAAACCTAAACTACAACTCACTATAGGCCCTGAATTAATCTACAAACTGAGTCCACTGTTCTGCAATTAGTGTGATTCTACTTTTAATATAATTCCAGTGCGTTCTAATGATAAATATATCAGTAGAAAACAATATTAGTATAACAAGATGAAACAATATCTAAATCAGAATGCCGTCCATAAGAAACAAGAACCAACTCAATAATAATAATATGAGTAGTATGGGTAATTATCCTAATTTAGCCTTATGAGAGTGCTTCAATGACATCATATACCTGAAAGAAGAAAAATTTTATATTAACCAGTTATCTAAAGTCTGTAGTCTGTACATTCTACAGGGGGATCTGTGTCAAGGGGTTTGCCAAAAAAGATAGTGGCAAGTTCAAGGTCAGTTTAAGAGTTCAAACAGGCAGATACATGAACCAGTAAATTATCTACAATGAAAGACCATGGCGTTCCGTGTTCATAATTACACACCTGGCATACCGTTGAAACATGTAGTACTGAATTATAGAACAAGTGACCACAAAAGTGACAAAGACTCTGAATTTCCAACTTATACAATGAAAAAGAAACAACAAGTAAAGCAAGTTTTAAGATATGGAACAAGGGACCCATGGGTCATGGCGCTCAGCTGAAGTTTGAAATTTTTGCAAATGCAAAATATGCAAAATATTCATTTGTGATGTTTTTCATATATATAAGCATATGAGAAGCTAAGAGGAGAGAGGCCCCTTTACTTGGTTATAGTAAAGTTCTAAATATATGATTGCAAAACTATTACTCTGACAAGACTGTCTTGAAGAAAAACAGTAAAAGTTTTGAGATACTGTGATGCATATGAAAAATTTACAGATGGACAGGAAAGTGGACAGAAGGGACTAATACCTTTATTTCACTTTCAAGGGAAAAAGGCATTTAAGTTTATAAAAAAGCCTTCCATTAATAGTTTTATCAGATTCATTTTTTTTATTTACACGTTTCATAAATTTTTTATTTAAACAAGGGACCCATGGGTCACGGCGCTCAGCTGATTGTGATTGGACCATAAATGTTTCTCCATTGTAATACTATATCGAGTCGATAAAGCTTATGAATATTATGGACATGTTTGGCTATTATAAAGGAATGTAATGTAATATGTGAGTAAATAATAAATGAAATAACCTGAATGATGGATTAACAGAGTAAAATATAGTGGTTTATTTTTTATTTATTTAGGAGGGGTTGAAAATTGCGATATATCTGAGCAAATATGAATGCAATGACAGCAGTAATAAGCAGTAGTAGAATGATGAATAGGCTGTTTGTTGAAGGATCTATAGTGTATGGAAGTCTGCAAGATTTCAATTTGACAGATATGATGTAATGATTTACTATGCTGATGAGGGGATTTATGAATTTGTTACTATATGACACAATATCTCTTCAGTCTTGACAATGTACATTATTTTGATGCACACTTTGTCTAGATATTACACAATATTGACATAATTTCTGGCATGTACATAGGTACCTATGGATGAATAGTTATACAAATTATTTAAGTATGAATATATCTGATTCATCTTGTTCTTGTTTACTGAGGCTGACATTGGGTTGGGGATCAGAGAAGGGAACAGTGAGGGCAGCTATGAAGTGGATGAAGAGAGAAAAGGAGAGAGAAAAAGAAAGAGAGAGAGAGAGAGAGAGAGAGAGAGAGAGAGAAAGAGAGAAAGAGAGACAGAGAGAGGGGATGGAGCATTCAACAGTACTTAAACACCTGGAAGGTTAAAATATAAAATATTATGAAAAGCAGATAAAGTCTGGTCGGAAAAGGTAATCTTGGCCATGGTTGGTTGATATGATTGAAGAAATTGTTGCAAATAATATTTTGAGATCTGACCATGTGTTTCCATTGGTTACCTTTTTGATAAGCTGTTGACAGTTCAACAGTTTACAGATTTGTTTAATGAGATCCAATTATTTTAATAAACCTATTTTCTATTTTATCATATGTATACAGTAGCCATAAAGTCCCCACTTAACAGGTGGAAGGATTGACGGGGGGGGGGGGGGGGGGGGGGTTATGATGGGAGTTAAAACGCCTCAGTCTTTCTGTATATATTATCTTTAATTATTAAATTTTATGGAAAAGCAATAGAACTATTGTTCACAGTGCCAAAGAGCAAGGACTCTATGGGGTGGGGGAAGGGGAAGGTAGGAGTTACAGCACCTTTGAATATTCATACAGGATATTAAATTGAATTCAAGTGCTTACAGAGGAAAATGTTTATTCATAATTATTAAATATTTAAGCAGGCAGAAAGGTGGAGAAACAAAGCAAATCATTTTTATTCCCATTCTACTGAGCCAGGAAAAATTAACAATATTTGCCTTTATTCCTTTTTTATAATACATCATTTTTTCCAGGTTTAAAAATGTAACTACACATTTACAGTATAACATATATATATATGAATATTTCAGTTGATTCACATTTCTAAATTGCTTCAACATTCATAGCTAATTAATCTGGTTTATAGTACCTGTCAAACAGAATGGGGTGCAGGGAGAATGGGAGGCTTAGGGGTGAGAGAGAATGGGAGAGAAAGAGAGAGGGAGAGAAAGAGAGAGAAAGAGAGAGAGCAAGAGAGAGTGAGCTAGACTGTCATGGAGAGAGAGAGAGAGCATGAGAGAGAGAGATATAGACTGCCAGAGAGAGAGAGAGAGGCTCTCTGGTAATTGACCCAGCCTGACCCAGACTATCACAGAGGCAGTGGTTAGGTCAGAAGTTGAACCAGTTAGGTAATACTGCCCAAGCACACATATCACTGACTAGATGAAAACAATCAAGGCATGGTGCTTGAAAACTTAATGACATCTACAGTTTTTGATCAACTGGTTTCACATTTCAGATTTTAACAGATGAAATGCTTATGTGTACATGCTGTGAAAATTAAATCCACAGCACTTACACTAGTAACAGGAAAAAAATGTCCACTGTAAGTCATGTTAATTATCATGCATGCTTTTTACAAGGGAGTTAACTGTTATTCAATAATTTCAGGTTGCCCATAGCCAAAAGTACCACTAGCACAAATGATATGAGAGTTAAACTATTCATTAAAAATTAATTGGAATTATTGGGCAAAATATAATTTTAATTAAAAAATATTAACAGTAACATTTGAAAAGATTTCTTTTTATAAGATAATTGAAATAAATGATTAAAATAAAATTATAAAATATATTCATGAATGCAATAATGAATACATTTTGAAAGTATTTGCACTCAAATTCTTTCTTTTAACCTGTACTAGTATTTGTATTCATTTACATTATTGAACTATTTTTTTAATCATATTTGAATACAATTATTAAGTATTCACTCAAGGTCTCATATTTATTCAGTACCTTACATGTAACAGCTGATACAGCCATGAGTCTGAATGTTATTATTCAAACATATTGACATCTTTGATGAGCACTTGTCTGAGTAATTTTTTTTAGTTTTGACATATTTCTTTTTTTTTAAATTTTGTAATAAAAAAAACCCTACAAATTAAACACCTGGAAAAGACCTGAAACTGAAAATTAAGAATATTTAATATAATTAAATGCATCCTTGTCTATCATTAACTTGCTTCACATAATCCCTTATAGTAAACAACAATTTAATTTAATAATTTATTTTTCATTTTTTTTATTATTAAAATTAAAAATACCCAACGGTGACTGCATGGGGTCATTTGAAATATATTTTCAGTAATCCATGAAAGATCCATAAAACATCAGTAATTGCAAGGTCCCTGTTACTCATTAACCATAAAATTCCTTTTCCATTTATTTTTCTTAAAGTTGTTATTGTAAACCAATAATTTTTTAAAATTATTGTTTATTGTTATGTTTTTGGCCAAACAATTACAAGAGGAGGGGGGTTGAATAGCTATATCCAGCTGAGGCCACCCAAGAGCTGGCTTGCCTCGCTTCAAGCATGAAAGGTCAATGAAAGGGGACATAAAGAGGGGTTTCATTACAGCCTAGGTGTGACATGGTCTCATGAAAAATGTAATAAAAGCTACAGTTTTTGGTCAATTCCTTTCAAATTTCAGAATTAAGAAGCTGAAATCCTTATGTGTGCATGATATGAAAATTAAACCAACAGTACTTACAGGGAAAAAATGTGCCATGCCCAAATTTGGGCAAAATTTTAGGTACTGATTTCATATTTATGCGAATAACTTATAAAATTTGAAAAATTCAGATCTAATTTTCAGTATACAATTAAATCTTGATCAAATGGAGTTTTATCCCTGAAAAGAAGTCTCTAGCTTCAGCCATTCTTATGTTAAGTGAGTTAATATATTTCCTGATTTTTTTATGAGGTGCATTATGTTCCAGCCAATAACTTCAACAAATTACGTAATATACTGACCTAATTTTTGGTATGTACATAGAAAATATATGGAAGAAAATGCATATTCACTATGATCAAAATCAGGTCAGTGGTTTTGATATTAGGCAGTCTTGTAGTGTAACAATGGTTTTTTTAATGAAAATGGAGGTTTTACCTTAATACCTCAAAGGAACAAAGTCCTAATGACCCAATTTTCGGTCTGGTAGGAGATTTTGGGGACATCTAACTGTATGCATAATTTTGGATTCGTAGGTCCAACGGTTTCAAAACGTGCCCTGTTAAGGCAAGAACTGCCGGCCGGCCGGATGACTTATAGTCAGCTGAGCTAAAAATCTAAAATAATATCAAATGAAGATAAAGTCTGAGAGGAACAGGTAATATAGGCCATGGATGATTGTTAGATATGGTTGAACATATTGTTTCCTAAGGAGGTGACATGAGAATAACTGTACACTTGTGACAGCAGGTGTGCTGTACCAGTGTTGCATCACTAATAAGGTAACCCACGCAGTGCTGCAGTGACCAGGAGTGGGCAGCCTGGAGATGCAAATGAATACAATATAGCCTCTGAAAGAAATTTAAAAAACTAGCCTAATTTTTCAGCTTTTATTTTCAAATTTCAGAATTTAACAGATTAATTACTTATGTGTACTGCTGTGAAAATTAAATTAAATGTACTTACAGGAAAAAACATGCCATGGTCAACGTTTGACAAGCTATAAGGGTATCTAATTAAATCTTGATTAAATGAATTTATATACTTGAAAAAAAGTCTCTAGGTTCAACACTAAGTGCATTATATTTTGGCCCATAACTTTTATAAATTAAGTAATACTGACTTAATTTCTGACAAGTACATAGAAACTATAAAGGGAAATATTTATGGTAAATATGAGGAAAAACAGATGACTGGTTTTGATATAAGGTGGTCCTGAAGTGTGGTAGGTATTTAATGGAAAATTGAGGTTTTTCCATGAATTCTCAAAGGAACGAAGTCAGTTACCCAGTTTACGATGTGGTAGGATATCTTTGGGACATCTAACAGTATGCCAAATTTTGAATTAATTTCTAGGTTGAATGGTTTCAAAACAAGCCAGTATAATGGACAGGCCAGCTGGCTGGTTGGCTGGACCAAGGACAATGGACCAAAACTACAGCTCAGATGACTTATAGTCAGCAGAGCTAAGCTAAGTACAATCGGCTTTAAATCAGGGTATATAATTCCCTTAATATATAAAAATCCTACTGGTTTACTATCCTATCTTTAAATCTTGCTATTTCGTAATTATGTGTCTATTATTTTTAGTAAATGTCAGACAATGTAAAATATTACAAAGGTCACTCTGCTAACATTTGATAGGCTGGAAGATTTCTGGATTAACACGAGCCTACTGTGATCTAAACTTTACACAAATTTCTATGCCAATTGTACTTCCATAATATTTTTATTGATTTAATAAGTTTACAAATTTAAAGAAATATTACTTTTTAGAAAACTAAGGTGAAAATCTTGATGACCAAACTGTGTATATCAGAAATATAAGCAATAGTTGAGAAACTGATGGTTCAGAGAATATGAATGAAAATATATATGATGTATGAAAACATTTAATGGGCCATTCTAAAATAATTCACTTGTTGGGAAACATCTTGTGAGGTTTATGGATGAACCAGATTATTCTTTTTACTGGTAAGAAATTGACAAAACATATTGAGAGACTCTTACACAGCGTATCCCTACATACCGAATTCAGGTTGAAAGCTATTTCAATAAATTATCAACAAAACAGGCCGGAAGATTGAAGGACAGGAATTTAATCTTAGAGTATAGCATAAAGGGGAGGCATGTCATATATCAGAAAAATTCTACAAAGATTCTGCTCCCTAGGAGAACTGGCTGCTTGGCATGTGACTCTGATGGCCATACCCAAATGACTTAAGTACTTCATGAAATATGTAACTACCACTATGTATATGAACCCTGCAAATAGCTTGTGTCCGTCACCATATTTTTTGCCAACTTCTAGCGTCCTACCCAGTGATTTTGATATAATTCAGGAACAGCAAGTTTCCAGCTGCCTATACCTTACTTTACATGAACGTTTTATGTTATTATTTTTGGCTTGGACTATTTTATGTGACCATGATTTGAAATTATTTTGCTGTAGGTATAAATTGGATTTCCTTCCAGGATAAATGAAATTTATATGATATACTTATATCAATGCTGACACTCAGGAAATATATTTAATGTTTACCTTATTTAATTAAGTTACAGATTTACAAAAATTAGCTGAATAAATATAACCAATAATTAAATAGTATTTCAATCCAACCATCAGTTCAGCAGAGCTAGATTACAGTGACCTAGATTTTTTTTATAAGAGAGCGTGTCAAAAGAAATTATGAGAAATCAAAAGTTTGCAGCTCAACCTACTAGAACATGTCCTTTTAATGAAATGTTAACCTGTCAAGCCAAGCTTATAGAAAGATGGATTTTTCTATCTTTCTTAATTTTATATATATATATATATATATATATATATATATATATATATATATATACTGGTCTGTGATTTATTTGAATTTTATTATGTTATTGAAATTTCAATATCATTACTATAATTGATGAAGTCAGTATTTGGTTTAAATAGGCTGTATGTATATAGTGGCTACAACTGCAATTAGATTGCTTTCTTGAGTATTATAGGTTTAAGGCCAGGCTTCTCTGGCTGAGTGTGAGCCTAGGAGGGCAGTCATACCTTCTGGCTGTACATTATTAATCACACTGTTCTTCAACTGTGGATGCCTGGCAATCATACATTTGATTTTCTAACTGTGTGTGCTACGTGTCTGCAAACCAAGACAACACTTATGCTACAGTGTGTAGTTAATGCATGAAGATAGCTGTGCAGCAGTACATTAACTGATGTGTTCTGAAGGCATTTAAGACTGACAGTTTTTCTATAAAGAGTTTATCATCATAGGAGTCTCAGCTTCACTTGAATTATATACCCTAATTTACTAATTAAGAAAATTAACCATACAGTGTGGTCCTAAATCCAGTCTTAACAAATACACAAGTCATAACCATTTCCATCCTTTGTCAGAAAAAAAGGGAAAAATTTCATTTTTGCTAAAGTAGTAAAATAATCACAGGGAGGCACAGAGGATGCCTGTGAGAAAAATCTTCTTCATAAGAGGAGGAATCATGCTTAATGTCTGTAAATAATAGTGTTCTCTGACTTATATATATATATATATATATATATATATATATATATATATATATATATATAATATTATATCAGATTACTTCTATGAAATTTTAACAAGTTATCTATAATAGGTGGTGGTGGCATTCAACCATTGTCTCAAAACTCCTCTGTGGCTTTTTCTTTAATTGAAATGAGCATTTTTTAACTTTTAGTGCTGGGAATGATGCCAGGTACCATGTGTCCTAAGCAGGTTAATTACCCTATTTTTTCATAAATCCTTAGAAGTTTGATTTTTTTTTGGTGAAAAGGCTAACACAACATGAACCATCCATGTGAAACAATGCAAGTGAACTCAGCCCATGTCATCTCAGCCCATGGAAACCTGATCAAACATGATGTCATGCAGACCTGTCCCAATGCAACTAGAATACGGGTAGTCAACAAGCGACTACTGTGTATCTGCCAAAATTAGAGTGGAACAGGTGAAGTGAGGCATGGATTGAGTGGCAAGGGGAAGTGTGTTGCATATTAGCATGTATGTCTGCAGCCGAAATATGCAAAATGTTAGGCAGATAAGTCAAACCACTACCTGTATATGAGTGATTTTATTCCACAGCAGACAAACAGAAGGACATGTGCAAAAATGGGGGCACTGGGCGCCACCAGTTTTGTGTATGATAAAGAGCTATGTGAGATCTATACACATGCAAAATTTTGGCCCAATTAGTCCAATGGTTCCCAAGATATGAGCATGGATGTCTGCAGCGCAAACTAGGATGTAGGTGGCGCCACCTGTCATAAAATCAAGAAAGCTGTCCAGGATGTATAAACCTGCAAAATTTTAAGCAGATATGTCAAACCACTGCCAAAATATGAGTGATTTTGTCCCACTGCAGACAAACAGATGGATGCTGTGCAAAAAATGATTGCAGGTGGCTCCACAAGTTTTGCTTATGATAAATAGCTATGTGTGATCTTTACACATGCAAATTTTCAGAAAGATACGTCAAACCAGTCTGGAGATATAAGCATGGATGTCTGTAGCATGAACATGAATGTAGGTGGTGCCACCTGTCACAAAATCAAGAAAGCTATCCAGGAAATTTCAGGTGAATAAGTCAAACCACTGCAGAGATATGAGTGATTTTAACAAAAGGCAGATGAACAGATGGACACTGTGTAAACATGGTTGCAGGTAGCTCCACCATTTTATGTGTATGTTATAAAGCTATCCAAGGGCTACCTTTGTTTAAAATTTTTTTTATTGATGGGTCAGTCGGTTCCTGAGATATGTGGGTTTATGTGTGAAAACAGAGGCACAAATTGACGCTGGGCAGAGAGGAAAGGTCAGAGGTCAATGCCAATTGGTAGCAGTCCAGTAGTCTCAGAGGAGTTCCCCGGAAACGAATACAGTGGCGGCGCCGGCGGAACCTGGTCAAAAACATAGTATCCGCAAAACTTTGTTTTGGCGGATACAATTAAAGGGTAATATATGCCAGTGGATTATAATCAATAAACAAATTTTATAATCACAAGTAGAATTACAGATTACAAACAATACGTCATCATGTGGGGTGTTACATACTTACTCTTTTTATCTGGCATGGCTATGTTTTACTGGAATACTTATGTGAAGATATGAATTTTTTTTTTTTTGGGGGGGGGGGGGGGGGGGGTCAGTAGGTTCCTGGCCTAGAAATGGACTCAAGATATTCCTAGATATTACAGGTATCCCTAAGAATGTAAAGAAAAAGTCTTCCAAACACAAAACCTGAAAACTAATTACTGTAAGTGCTTGAGGCATTATCAGGAGTTTGGTCATACACTAAGGTTATTAACTGATACATATATATTCAGTCATGAGACAAGCGTGTGTGGGCTGACCACTTGTAATATAAAGTACTTTTTGGCATCCATTTATCACATGTCATGCTGCAAAACATGTAAAATTCTCCTCAGTCAATAAAATAAACATGGAGGTCCTGATGGGAATGTGGTATGGAAAATTAGCTGTGTCACATTTTTATGACAAAAACATACATGTTGTTCTGTTTACAAATGTGAAAAATCAAACCCATGATGTTACAGTGCAAAATCTGCATTTCATAGACAAACCATGCATTAGATGGATTAGGTGTTTCAAGTGCTGGAACAATAACTGGCCTGAAACAAAATCATTAAAAACCTGGTCTATTTTTCATAATCCCAGTCAGTAAGAATGAAAGATGATGCTTATGACACATTAGAGGGATTGCTGCGGTCAAACCTCCGCTACTGTGTCTCCATCCATCTTAAAACACAAATTCATCATTCTTCTTATTATTTTTCTGTGGCAGCTATGACATGAATACTGGTCATATCAGCAAAACAGACTTACTTATAAATGGTTTATAATTAACAAATTTAGAGATCTTTCTACATTATCAGCCTTTCAAACACCATCACACCATCCTTTTTAATAAAAGAATAAAGAACTAGGGACCCACTGGTCTCGATGCTCAGCTGAATTTGTCTATAAGGATATGTTAATGAGCTTTTTCAAAATATAGGTCCTGTGATCAGTTTGAAGCCATCCTGTCTATCCAAATTGAAGTTATCATCCATAAACTAATTTTTAAATGGACAGGCCCTGTGACATTGACCTTGTGACCCAAAAATTGATCAGGTTCTTCCCTATTATCAGGTCAACTATATGTGCAAGATGAAAGTTTTGGGATGAAATATTTGGCTAAAAATGCATCCACAATTTTTCTAAATAAATGGGTCCTGTAACCTTGACCTTTGACCTCATGACCCAAAAATCAAACAAGGCCTACAGGCCTAATGCGAACCTGTACATTTGGAAATACACCAGACGTAATGCTTCAATGATGGACCATTACTTTCATGTATATGAACAATGCAAGTACTAATCATTTTGAATAAGAACAATTACACAAACATCACTGCTGAAATTCTGGCATGGGTGCACCAGTCTTGTATACAATGAAGCTATCAGAGATATACACATATGCCAATTTTCAGACTGATATATCAAACCCCTCTTAAGAAATAAGCAGGGACACACATTGTGCAAAAATTATTGTACGTGGCACCACCAGTCTTGTATACAACAAAGCTATTTGATATGTATAAATATGCCCAATTTCAGGCTGATATATCAAATTCCTCTGTAGAAATAAGCAGGCACATACACTGTGCAAAATTCAATGTACGTGGCACCACCTGTCTTGTTAATGAGATATCCATAAAAGACGCATAGACAGGTCAAAATATTAGTCCAATACATCAAACTTCCCCAGAGTTTGATGCACTTGGCTGACAAGGCTTAGGTGAGTAAGGCAGTCTCCCCCCCGAGTGACCTGTGACAAATTGCTGCCTCAAGCTACCTCACTGATTGAACTCTTGACCTGCACCTGGCTAGAGAGAGTGAACTTTTGACCTGTACCTGGCTGCACTGAGTGAACTCTTGACCTGTTGCATAATCTGACACAATTGGCAGTCTGCCAAAGCTATAAACAGATTCAGCCTGAACTTTGGTGCCTAATATGATGCAGTGAGCAGTCTGCCAAAGGTATAAATAAAATGCAGCTATTGCACTGAGTGAACTCTTGACCTATACCTGGCTGCACTTCTTCCAATCCTGGCAGTGTGCCAAAACTATTTATAGAGCTGACATCATCTTGGCTAATGGCCAACATCAAGGCACTGGCAATCTGCCAATGGTAAACCAAGTGCTGCCATCTGTACACAAAAGTCGTCCCTACTTGAAATAACTTTGAAATTTATTTTCAAATTTTCAAAATGCTTTTCAGCTGTCTTTTTATAAAAAAAAGAAATCAGGAATATATGTAAAATTATTATGGATGCATACTGAATGCAAAATTAAAATACAGATATATCTCATTGATGGCAAATTCTTGAATTAAGTTGAGTAGGGATACCAATAATTTATAATCCACGTACAGTTGTCTTTATATAGCCACAGAGAGCTGAATATCCATGATTGCCTGGTATGATGAATAACTAAAATCATAAATCATAACTTTTTAAAAGCTTTTAAAAAAACTTTCTTGTCAATATTAACCAAAGATAACCTGAAATCTAAATGTCTAGTGGCATGATGTAATAGATGCTGATAAACTGGTGCCAGGCTAGATGTAACAGCATAACACAGCTAACATATATGGTAAAATGACTTAATTCAATCTCCATAATTCAGCCAAAAATCATTCATGTGGAACCATGAATGACAATTATTATAAGAATTATTGTAGGGATTATTGTTGTAAAATATTTAACAAACTGGCTTCAGTGGCATCAGTCGAAAAACGTTTCCCAGGTTTATAACTCATATAGGAAGATACAGCAAACTGGCTAAGTTCAGCTTCCTGTAACTCAGCCAAAAAGCACTGAACCAAAACCTTTTGAACAAACTTGAATTATCAACATCTGAGGATAATTAATTTGTGAGGTTTAAGAATTTGGCCCAGTGGTTTTTGAGAAGAAGATCTTTGTAGCCACTGAGCTAAAATGGGCTGTTATGGCATATGACTCATTTCAGCTTCCCATAACTTAGCCAAAAGTCACTGAAAAGAGACCATTTGAACAAACTTCAGAAAGCACTACCCTAGGATCGTTTCTGTGTGATATTAAACATTTTGGCCATATGGTTTCAGAGAAGAAGTTTTCTGTAGCCCTCAGTGTGATACAGGCACTGATGACCCCGTACAACAAAGGCCGATGCAGGTGGCGCCACCAATACCTCAATTTCATATATGACCCATGTGACCAACATTGGCATAAAATTTGATGATGATAGCTCCAGCTGTTTCTGAGATTTAAATTTTAATATGCTTTTTTGCACAGTTAACAAAGTTTAGCCTCCTGTAACTCGGCCAAAAATCTCCGAAGTGGAACCATTTGATCAAATTTGAGAAAAATTGTTCCAGGGATCATTTCTATGAAATATTGGACAATTTGGCTTGACAGTTTTGGAGAAGAAGATTTTTAAAGTTTTTTTAGCTTTTTCCCTATAAAATCTAAGGAAATGCAGTTAGTAAAAAAATAAACAAAATCCGATATAGTTTTTTGGACGACTGAATATTTGCAAGAAATTTGGTGATGCTAGCTCCTGCCGTGTTTGAGATAGCTATGGTTAACGTACAGACGCCGCACGATGCACGACACACGACGGACGCCGCCGCACCATCGCATAAGCTCACAGGTTTGCTAAAAAGTTTTTGCATTAGAGGTGGGCCATATACGAGTCAAGTTTGAAATCCATATGTCAATCCAAACTGGAGTTATCATCATGAAACATATTTGACAGACAAACAGAAAGACGGACAAGGTGATTAATAAAGGGCATCCACTTATTCAAGCGTGGCCCTTATGAACACACAAGGTTTCAGGACACAGATGAAACCAGTTGCCAGTCTGATAGTATCAATATAATCTTGCAGTCTCAAAATAAAGCAAAAAATGCATCAAAAATAGAAAAAATACAGGTGGCACCACCAGTCTTCAGGAAATGAAGAAACCAGTCATAATCAATAAACACACCAGGGGTGTGTTGCAATAAGGTGACTTAAGTCATGTAGGTGACTTAAGCCCAGGATCATCTGTGTGTCACCATGGTAACCATTATGACGTCACAATTGTAACCATGGTATTTAGGCCCCCACCTGGGCTTAAGTCCAGTAAAATGTTATTGCAACAGGCCCCAGGTTTCAGGAAACTAGATGAAACCACAGCTAAAAAACTGACAGAGAGAGAGAGAGAGAGAAGAGAGAGAGAGAGAGAAAGAGAGAGAGAGAGAGAGAGAAAGAGAGAGAAAAGAAGAGAGAGAAAGAGAAAAAGCGAGAGAAAGAGAGATATGAAATAGAGGAAGAAAAAAAATAAGGTGAAACCATTCAATTATTAAAAATGCATTCTTTAGGGAAAAGAAAATGATAAAAGGCAGCAATATAATAACATGAAAGATGTGTATATAACATGAGTTTCACATCAATATTGTACCCTCAACTGAGCAATGAATCAAACCATGCAAATTTTATAAAATTTCAGGACATCTATCAGTATATAATGTCTGGTAGGAATACTGTGAAAGCCCCAGCCAGGCAGCTCAGTCAGTTGATATATTCTCCACACATGTGCACTGAGGCCATTGTCTGTGGAACAAACAGCAAAACTGAAGTCGGAAATGGAGGTGCCTCTGATGCTATCAGTATCTCATGATGTTCTTGATGTTAGGTTCTCGTAGAGGTGCACCTGTGTAGGCAGGTACTACCACAGGTGTGTGGGCCAGTAAAGTATAATGGTATGTTAGCTTGTCATAATATCAGGCCTGATACAGACTAAGTAAGTGCTGGGTTCCTTTCTGTTTCTCTTTTTATTTTTGGCCTTCATCTTCCAGTTGTTGGCCAGATATCAAAATTCTGGTCTATTGATGAAGGATGCCTTTAAAACGTACTTGTTATTTCCACACACAAGCACCTGTTGTGAGAAATCATACAACAATCCACAAAATTAAAAATGCACTTCACTCCCCTGTTTCTTTCAGTAAATTGTACTTAATTAGAACTTCTAATTGTTATTACCTTTGCCAAGAGTGTGTGGAGGTATGTTATCTTTCATGTTTGTGTGTTTGCTTGTTTGTCTGTTAGCAGGAGTACATCACCAATTATTAACAAAATTCTCAAAATTTGATATGATTTATGGTTTTGAATCATGATAAAAAACAATGTTTTAGCAGTTGGCCCATGGACACATGTATTCATTAAATTCATGTTACAGAGAGCCTCTTTGGATCCCTTAGCATTACTTCACAAGCTTGAAGGCAGCATGCAGCTACTGGCAGCATATAGGACTTGGTACAATACTGAACTGGGTTTGAATCAAAGCAGAGCCAGTAAGTCTGTTAAGAATGAATTGTTTTAAGCCCAGCTCTCAAAGAGGTTTTCTCTTGGGGGTATTTAAATGTCAGCATACTAGTCAGATTCTTTTGGGCAGAGATGATTTGCTGAAAAATATGCCTGTCCATTTTGTTATACCTTACTGTATTCCTGATGTCCAATTTTATTAAGGTTTTGCATTATATACCTTAATAGGTTATTACATAGGATATATGGAGAACAAAACAATATTATTTACACTGTTTATTATAAGGTTTGACAGTACTCTTTCTTAAATTATATTAATTGAATGATCATGAAACAAAGCCCAGGTAATTTTTTCACACAGGTTGACTATATATTTTTATTTTTATTTATGTTTTAACTTACTTAATATGATATCCTGCCATGTGCTGCAAACATCATGCAGTCTTTTCCCCTTAAGATGTAGAAAATATATAATATGATTAAAACACATTTATGCATAGTCTTATTAAACGTAAATTCAGAAGATATAAAGGGGAGTGTCCAGAGGAGTACAAACTCAGATGCCTTATATCTATTCAATATATTATTTTAAATAGCCTTCATATATAATGCATGCACTTTTCATTAATGTACAAATATGTGACAAATATTTTTGGAGGCTCAGGTACTAAGTCAAAATTGCAGCTTATAAGTATTCCTGTTTCTGCTATCACCAAAAACAAAAATAACAGCCACAAAAAAGCACATGCCATGACAGAACTATTGTCACAACTAGTATTTTTCATATTATCATGATCAACAATATTTGGTTAATTTTAATATACTTTTGATAAGGTGTTGTATTTCAGAGTCAAATGTATTTAAATTTAATAAAGCTACAAATATGTTTATAACTGGATCAATGCAGAAGACTTAAACAGTAGAAAACCTTAGAGAGTGAAGGCCATTCTTTCTTATGTTAATAGAATGTATTGAAATAAATCTGCAGTACAGTTACAAAAATCTTAGAAATTACTATGTAAATAAAATAATTTTCATATAATTGACAAAAATACATTTTCAAAGGTGTATTAATGGAATACAAATAGAAATTATGGGTTTTTTTTTTTTTAAATAAGATTACCAGGGCAATATAGTATTATATCTCAGTGTCATCCGGCTGGGTTTGTTTTCTTATCCATGCAGAACTTAACAACATAAATCTTGAACACTAGTATACTGCACTTAAAAAAAACACTTTTTTTTCTGTGTGAAGCACCAGCAGAGAAGAAAACATGCCAAGGTAATCGAAACTCATATGACTACATGTATCACGTGTCTCCTTCTGGTTTTCAGTGGATAACAAAATTCTGAGCATGAAGGAAAGTTTGCCAGGTTCATACAAGGTATCAACTGTGTCAGTTTCTCAACTAATAGTTAGTAAGAAATCTAGTGAGACAGAATCAAAATGGCTTCCTCATTAAGCACACAAAAACATGAAGAATCTGACAGTTGATGGATTAGTTATGATTTTCTGACGTTACCAATGAATACCTGTACTGACTCTCTGTTATTTGGCACAAGCAATTATGAATGACACGCTCACGTGCCAAACTTCTGAGGGATGTGTCTGCCATGGATTAATAAAACTGTTTGATCAAAGTCTGCCCTGTCAACATGTAATACCCTTTATCCCCCAAACTAATCTGCAGATAGGAATTGGTGAGTACAAGTAAATCCCCAAAAAGTATCTATTTTTATCATTTTCAAACTTGTTCGATTGTTTATTGTTGTGAAAGCCTGGTGTGTGAGCCTGAGATAACTGCATGCATGGTTCTGTTTAGATATAAGGACTGATATCAATAATTATATTTTTAAATTTTTTGTAAAATACTAAATGGCCTATAAAATGTATAATTTCATGTATATATATTTTTTTTGCATGCATGCTATAATTTTTTTTATGGGAACATTTTCAGAACTTTCTCCAAAAGGGACCTAGATCTCATCCCCAAGTTGAATGGTTTTTGTGCTAATTTTATTTTTAGATGAAATAAAAAAAAATTGGAATCTCTATGTATTCCTTAATCAAATAAGTGATTAAAAATATATAGAATTTATTATGTACCCTTTTTCCATTTTCCTTTCAAAATCTCCCACATGACAATTTCAGTATGTTCTGCACATCTCGTGTCATCCATCCATGCACTGAATAAATTCATACAAACTGCTATTACTCTAACATAAGTGTTGTATATAAATATGAAAGAAATATATTCAAACACTACTGAATGGTTTTACAGATTGGTCAAGATAGTTATTGTGTTCTGTATTTGAAAAAGTACACAAGAAGTATGAATTTCACACTATGCTGTCATCAAATAACACACACCTGTTATTTATAGTTAAGAAGTAAGACCTACTGCTAAAATTCAGGGTTATATGTCTCAATCAATGTTTATGAGTTCGTGCACCAGCATAAGGGAACATCTTTCCTCCAAGAGAGAAATATACAGATGGATTCCAGTTGACATTAAATATGTAAGAAATGGCAGACTGTCAGAGGAATTTTACAGTGTGAATTTTGTAAAACAATTTACAAAGTGTATCATATAAAATTATTATAATTATAGGCTAATGAAAAATTCTTCAGTACAGAACATTAAGGTTTTCTCACCAATGTAGCATTGGAAACATGTTTCATCATAAATAAAATTGAACGTATTTTTACATAATTTATATTTCATAATTACCAAGAACAACTCATAAATAAGGGATAATATTTGTCCATCAAGTATTTAACATAACTTTATCATTATTTGTAGTGTAATTTTATTCATAACATTTAATGGGGGAAGGCTGAACAAGTCACAACACTTGGCACATGTCCATTATTTTCCTTTTCTAGTTTCTGCAAAAGATATATAACCAATCAAGAAACATACAAATTTCTTCAGTCAATATTGAAGCTTTCACAAATTAATAAATATTTATTGATAAGACAAAAAAAATAAGTATAATATAAATTCCAAAACATAAATTTATTATCTTTGGGTATATTTGTGTATATTGAAAGGAAGGATCAACAATTAATGAAATTTAAAAAGTTTTACTATGATAAAAATAAAAGTTTATTATTTATATGAATGAAGATACTATATCATATTTTTTATATGTATATATATATTTTCCTGTGAACATCTCTGACAAAATGAGCAGGTGAACATCATTGTTGCCTCTGAATCACAATGCAGCGATATCTATTGCAAGTTTTTTTACAAGTTAATCAAATGTTTAATGTATTTCTCTACTTGACTGATTTACTTAATTGAAGGTTCATGTTGTAAATTATTAACATTAATCAATGTCAATAAATGAGTTTTCCTGTCATTCTTCCTTTCTGACTCCACTAGTATATGCAGTTTCTTACATGTAGACCTTATTGGTATAAATCACAAAGTATTTCATGTGGTTGGCTAACTAACAAATGAATGAAAAATATGAATTATGCCCAAATAATCATCAAATGATAATATAATGTTTTGCTGCATGTTAAATAATTTCCTATACAACTTCTTAGGCTTTCCTGTACCCTTTTAAACATAATTTAAATGAATGCCAAAGCCGAATGTAAGAACATTAAAACAATTTATATATATATAATAAATAAATGTGATAATAGTAATAATAATAATAAAAATCTTTTTACATATACATACACACATCCACATACAAATGGCTTATAATGTACATGTCATTTATGTATATAACAGTCTTAATTTTCTCTGTCAGAAAGAAGAGGAACTTTAATCAGTTTCATTGCTGCTATCTGTATTTACTGAAAATACTGTTTAATATATAGATGCCCTCTTGTCATAGTCATAGAGCCATGAAATGCTTAAAAATCAGTGCATTCTCCATCATAACATACCTACTTCTTTATACTATTGTTGTTATTATCCAGATTTACACCTGAGGAAGGGGGCCGAGCACCCGAAAGCTTGTGTACAAGAACCCACACACAGCTAGTCTTTTTCAAAAGGTGTCAACCATTTACATTACTTTTGTAAGTAACAGACTAGCACGGCATTTCAAAACTTTACATGTTATTATCCAGGTATGAGGTATACCTGTAACCCTTTAACATCACCAGGAAGAGCCTGTGCTTTTTTCCAGCAGCTGTGATAACATACATACAAATACACTGATTTCTGACTCCCGCTTGTTCCTCATCAGGAGTCCATGTCATAACAGGTCCATATGTGTGAATGTCATCTGCTGCTCACAGACATAGCCTGGCTGGAACCCGGCCAATTAATGCTCAACAAGCAAAGAATGATGGAGAAAGAACTCAAATACAGCATCTGACAGGCTTGTCGGGTTCTGAAATGATTTCACTTTTTTTTCTGGTAAGGCATTCTGCTGCAAAGGAAAATGAGGATTGTCTTAACCCTTGATTGTAAAGGGCATATATGAAAAAAATATGTTGATTATATGAACAAATATGCTGGCTTCGTATTTATTGTCAACAAATTCTTCTGT
This sequence comes from Sipunculus nudus, assembly GCA_026874595.1. Taxonomy (NCBI): domain Eukaryota; kingdom Metazoa; phylum Annelida; class Sipuncula; order Golfingiida; family Sipunculidae; genus Sipunculus; species Sipunculus nudus. The sequence continues at coordinate 86,759,547 of CM049309.1, read as the reverse complement.
TTATCAATATGTCTTTTCCATTTCCTATAACTAAGAATAAGCAATTTCTCTCTCAGTACAAGTTACAAACATATCATATTTATCATGATAATCTGTATATTTAATAAAAATTTTAAAAAGTTCACAAGCAATATCATATTTAATACTGCATTATAAAAAGGTAGAAAGGTCAAAAGACAAATATAGCAAATTTGGTTTTATTAAACACCACATGAAAAATTATTCCTGTATATATTTCAGCTCATCATCTAAAATATGAACAAGACGTAACATCATTTTCTGGGGACACAAGATGTGATATAATCACAAAAAACAGCTTTATACTGTACCAATTATTTTGCATTTTTTTCTCATTGCATTTTTTTTTAATTTTAAGATTGCTGATTACATTTTCAAACTAAAAGAAATAAAGGAATTCAAACACTATGGTGGACAAGGTGACAGTGGAACAGTGTAGATGTTATATATATGCGTTTGATTTTTAAAACCCTTCTATTGCAGTGTAGTGTAATTGAATCATTGACCTTTAAATAATATAAACTAGACAGGAAACTTTTTTTCAGTGTAGTGCAAGAAGTGCATTTTCCCCAATGTTTATAAATATGTTATTGCTGATTCCAGAGTGATTCTCTTCATATATGGAACACATTCACATTGTTGCCATCTTCCCTTTTATCTGACCTCATTATTATGATCTTTGAATCTGAAAAAAATGTCCTTAAAATAACTGATGGATGCGAGTGTTTATACAGAGCATGCTTACTCTAAAATGTTAAATGTTTTAAATCCAGAAGGGGGGTGATGGAGGGGGATTTGTAGGGAGTCTGGATATCTTTCAACCTTTATGTAAGGGTTTAAAACCAATTTTTCCTCCATGACACCCTCTCCCTTTTACAGACATGGGCCACCTTTTTTGGGTTTTATCATTAGTCTCCTCAGGTTGCCCCCCCCCCCCCTTTTGAAAAACTTTGGTTCTTCCCCTGTTTAATAATAGTCTACTGAATGTTCATTCTGTGGGAATTAATCTGTCTATATATGTGTCTTGCTGCATTTTGTCTATGTACATTGTGTACTTCAAAATTTTCTGTGGACATTTTGTCTGGACTCAATAAATCATACATTTTTAATATTCTTCTGAATGATGCAATGGGCTTATTTTATACATAAATGTTAAATATGTAAAATGTATAAATAAAATATGACAAAATTCTTAAGGTAACTTGCAGCAGAATAAAAAATATAGTATCATATTGTTTTTTCTGTCACTAACTGAATGAGTTACACAGAAAGCAAATCAAGTGATCGTCAGCCCTGCAGGCAATTCCTTGAAAGTCAATTTATCAAAGAGAAACTTGTTTTCATACAAGTCTTGACAGTCTGTCTATCAGTTGATTCATGGTGAGCAGGCACGATCTATTGTCTGACCCAGCCTAGCCAGCCAGGCCTAAAGGACCATTTATTCCAAAGCTTGCTGTGAAAATCAGATTAAACTTGACATCACAAAATATTCCCCATAATCCCATGGTATAGCACCTCTTATTCTCTGCATGGAATATTTTACCTTAAAGTGTGGAGGTTCTTTGGTGTTTATTAGAACAGAATCAACTACACAAATAAAGTCTTTTATTGAAACATTTTGATGAACTCAGACTGTTTCAAATATCTTTTTACTAAAAACAGCAAGTGAGATGACCTGACACCAACCTTTAAAGCAGCTGAGATAGGCCAGAATTTCTAATTTTTTGTTTGTTTACAAACCCTCCCTATATAAGATTATCTTAAATTAAGAAAAAAAAATATTTTCCACTTGACTCACTCTAATTTTTTAAATTGTGTTGCAAACAAGTCCATGATGTAGAAGGACATGAGAGCTGGGTCCACAGTGATTTATATGCCACACACAGAAGAAACTTATACTTAGCTGGATCCCTGCCCAGTTCCATCTTTGCTTACACCTAAAGTAATATAAGTTTGTTCCTGATATAGTTTTATATTTGTAGGTACAAATTTCAGTTGAGTTTTAGGATTCCCTCATTACTTGGAAATTAAACATTAAAAAAGATATTCTTAACTGTTTTTCATTGTCCACCCTACAACCATCTGCTCCTCCCGTATGTTTTATTCTACTATTTATAGCTCGACGTAATTAACAATAAATAGATAAATGGATAATTAAATACATAATTATTATTATGATTTTATTATAATAACAACTATAATATAAACTTTATATATATATATATATATATATATATATATATATATATTAATTAAATATATATAAATTTACTTTTATTATATTATATTCATATATATATATCTAAAAAAATTATCCTAAAATATCCATATAACAATTGTTCTCTTTATATTTAAATTTTAAAATCACATAATGACATCATATTTAGTGGAATTAATGGAGAAAATTCACAAAATATCATAAACGAGCTCATAAAATTAAGAACCATAAAACTGACTGATCTAATTGGCTGATGAAAGAAGTTTGCCTGGGATTACAATGGAAGCCATATTTTGTATTATGGCTATGGGAATGGTGTCACTTAAATTGGCTTTACACTTGGCACAAGACCTGTGGCCGCGGGTCATTGTGCTTCAATTATAGTCAATTGGTTATGTCTGAGGGGATCAAGTTCTGCAGGGGCAGGTGTAGGAAACTACTAAGATATACACAATACCGTTAGGGCATTATCCTCCCTCACACTGGGCAAATTATCATATCCATGTGCCCAAGCAATGTTCGCTCCCCGGCGGCTTCACAAAGGCCTTTGTCTGCGGGAGGCAGGGTGCCATCTTTCCTTCGCACCCTGTCTCCATGCCTGGCAGAGCAGAACCAGTATCCTCACAAACATAAATTTATCCGATTGTCCACTAAAGACAACTACCAAATTATTCTAATCCAAAACCTGCCGATAATGCAGCAAACTTTCATGAATCAAGTGCAATTGGTCGTGGACATGATAAGCTGCCAAAATGGTTGGAAGAATTGCCAATGAGCAGCCAGGGAGGCAAAATGCACTGGGATCATGAACACGCTTTCGTTCTTCAGTGATGGGAGATTGAATTCTGTCAAAATACAGCGACTTATCGGGAGGATGAACTGTTTATCAACAGTGCTTGGACAAACACGCCAGAATCTCCCATGCTGTTAGGCCAAGATGAAACATTCATGGCTCCTGAAATAAATTAAATGCCATGAAGCTACTGTATTCACTACCATTTAAATGTTTAATCTACAAAATCTGAAATTCATGTTTTTTTTTGTGGTAGCATCATGCTTGGGCTGAAGTCATCATTCAAATGTGTTACCATGGCATACAAAAAATGTATTTCATCTTCATCAGACTGAAATTACCACAAATCTTTATTTTCAAATGCATCAGTTCCCTTTAAAAGTTTTCTCAAATTTTAATTATAATGAAAAAATATTCAATAAATAATATAACTTTCTTGTCTTGGGGGGCCAGTTATGAATTAGCTTGTTTTTTATTTGCATTTTTAGTAAATGTTTATATAAAAACAATAATACAATTGATCAAATTCTTATATATTTTTGATTATCTGATAAGAAATTTCCCTGGTTGTTCTCTGATGTACTATTCATGTTAGTAACCAGAGTAGCCATGCAGGGCTCTGAGCAGGGGACACATTTCTTTCTACATTTAAAACATGATCCACTCCACTAAGTACATTGCAACAGATGTGGTCATCAAATATTAATCATTTAATCTCTTTGGCATTCATGTACTGCTGTAGGCCACACATGAGACCTATGCTGATTTGGGGATCTGTAGCTCTGAGGATTTTATTTATTCATGTCATATTTATGATCAAATTGTTAATATGTTGTTCATTTTTGTAATAAACTAAATTTGTCCCTGGGTAAAGTGATAAAAGATGTATCAAATTCTTTAACACAGAAAGGTAATTTGATCATATGGTATTTCAGAAAATGCATTTAGTTTAAGGTCTGGATTTTGCATTGTGGTATATTTCATATAAATACATTTCGTTCAGCATGTTTTTTAATTTTGTTTTAACATACACATTTTAAAATAATGAAAATTTGTTCAGTTTAATAACCTGATTAAATTATATGGCAGTATAAGCACAAAGCTGGTTTGATCATGGAATATGATAATTTAACAGTCGGATGGTGCAATGCATGGATTGTTACTAGAAAACCAATATGATTATCAATGGCTCTGAATATCTATATAAAAATCAATGTGATATATTACTCTGACAAAAATGTATATGACCTACCGGTTCAAATGCTGATAGCTGAAAGGATCTCAGGTATTTGCAGGAGTACTATGGGGCAAGTTATTCTAATATCAGGGATAGAGTACTCACATATACACGTTTGCAGTTTTTTTTTATATTTAAGAATTTATGCATGTAGTTATATTAATCTGCAATGACTGATATATAAATGTAACCTAGCTTTCATGCTTTTAAAGTGCAAAAGCAACTCTTCACTTTTTTATGACTTCTTGTATGCTAGTATCACATGGGTAATACCATATAAAGATTTTTTTAAAATCTTAAATGTTCCCTTGTAGACTGTTGTCATGGTACTTGGGGCAAGAGGTGATCCCTATATTGAAAGCCAAAATATGCTGTTTCAACACTTACTGAATCCTCTTCAAATAACTGGTAAATAAAATAAACACAATTTTGATTGACTTTTATAGCAATTTAAATGGTCGTAGCTTTTAAATAATCTGTGTTAATGAAAATGACTAAAAAATATTTTGACAGTCAATCAAGATAATAGTTATTTCTGAACAATGGGTTGGGTCTAGGTAGAGTTATTTCAATAAATTTTACTGGCTCAACTGCATATTAAATACCAATACTTCATCAATATCTCTTGTCCATAATCAACAATTCATAAAAATTTACCCAACCCAAATGACTTTACCTATATGTGTTATATATATTCAAGATAAATATCATTGAACATGTTGGTTCTAACTTGATAATTTGTGAGTTTATTAGGTAATGCAATGCTGTTAAGGGCTGCATTTTTGCCTATAGTTATATAATTTTCAATAAATGTTATTGCAGGCCACTATAATATAACTAACTCTCACAACATTTACATAAATGCATATTTGTTTAGCAGGGTAAATGGAGTAATGCAACATTTAATAGTAACATCAAGATTCCATATGAGTTTAAATCCAGACAGGACCACTGTCCAAGGACCCATGACTTTTGTGTTAGTTTTGTTGTCACCACAGCAGATGTTATATAAAGCCAATCAGTGTGGCCTGGCCTGCACTGAGCCGGAGTGGCTCTATATGGAGACGCCAACAAAACCTGATTAGTACCACTATTATTCTATGTTTGCTTTCTCAGCTTGAAACCCAAGTTCACCATAAACAGTCTCTACTGGGCTGAGCTATAACAGCACAAGACAAAGACTCTTAATGAAATATATATAGATTATGGCAACTTGTTGGAGTGGATAATATGACTTATGCTGGCTGGCATGCAATAATCCCATCCACTCCTTGGATAGAAAGCACCACACACATTAAGGGGCCACCGAATTAGCAGACCGTGAGAAACACTCACAAAGTCCCAAAAGGCCAAATCACAATGCACAGGCGCCTGGCACATCAAATACATGAATAATACATTCATATTTTAAAGGAAATTGATTTTGCCTGTATACCACACCTGACTGACTCAGAGTGACCGTGGATGTTAAAATTGTTTTTATTTCATAAAACACTGCATGAGAATTGATCCAAAATACTGTTTGAAACAGGCAACACCTAGACACAAAGATCCAGTAATTCCACCCCTTGAGCACATCAGCCAACCAATGGCAGTAGCAGTATCCATTCAGAAGAATTCATTAGTAATGTGAAAAAAAATGAAATATTGCTCATAGTATATTCCTTTTCTCTCTGGTTTAAAATTTAATGAGTTACCACTATGTGCTGTGAATGAGTCACAGAGAATTCCCAGATGCATATGCTGTGGTACTTAGTACTACTATGTTGTACGTATTTTAGGACACACAGCTGTTATCTTTGACATTTGTTTTATCTCCTGTAGTGTATCTATTTTCTAGCATTGTCTCATCAACAGGGTGTATGAACATGTCTTCAAAAAATTATTGAACAAAATATTCATAAAACCACATGTAATATCATTACTTATATAACATAATTCCAAGAAGTTTATTTCAAATACTACACTTATACTTTACAAATTAATTATAACAAGCCAAATAATTCTCCCTTTGGCAAATTAAAAAAATAAAAAAAGTTATCACACGGAAACGAAAACCTGATGGACGGACAGATAGAAGGACAGCTAGACAGACAAACCCAAATCAATGTCCCCTGTTCAAGGAAGAGGGGGACAATAAAAATGTGACCTCAAAAACATAAAACAAAACACTGAGCAGCTACAGACATCTTTTGTATACAGATAAAAACTTTGGTGGTACATGTGGCACATAGATATATTATATAAATAAATAACCAACTGCAAATCTCCTGACATGATTATATTATTAATGGAAATAAAATTATACATTATGCATGCTTTAATTATTACCCAAATGCTAGGTTGCCTGCAAAGGAACCATGTGGTCAAAATTAAATAAAATATTAATGGTAAATTCATGAGTAGTCATAATGAAAATGTACGTGACATATTAGTTTTGAATTATTGCCTCCCTTGAGTAATCTGAATTGTGCAATGGATTAATCAGGAACCAAAGCTGAGTGAGCTAAATCACAAATTTTAAATATATAAAAATTTACCATATTTTATCAACTTGAAAGGAAAGTCATAAAATAAATCCTTATTTATATTTAAAATGTTCAGAGAATGAGGATATAAAGTCTATAGTTGAATTTATATAGATAATAATTGTAATCATTATATTTTATTTTGTCTCAATATCTGTGGAACAAGTTCTAATATGATTGACTATATCTGAAATTTATTATAAAATTCCATGGACATTTATTACATTATTTAATTCACCTATACTCTTTAATAAAGAGAAATTCATTTGAATGAAACACATGCATACTTTTCACAATCAGTACCAATGCTGTAGTTTGGTTCTACATGGAATTTGTCTCATCTTTGAGAAATCAGAGAATTTTAATTTATTCTAATATTTAAAGAAAAATAAATAATTGGCTTGAACATACTAAAATTAATGGATAATTATACACTTAGACATGCAATTTTTGTTAATATGGACCTGTTCTTATCTCAAAGCACTATATTAATCATATTTTAAAACAATTCGTATTTCAGCAAACCAGAGTTTGACAAATCAAAATGTTTTCAAATGTTTTACCAAATGTAGCAATACGAGTTAATATGGTGCGGTGGTTAATTTGTAGCGATGATGTTCCCCAGTGACATCCCAGATCCAGTGTGGTGCTAGCCAGAAATGGGTGTCAAACATCAACATGGCCGGACGGACATGAAGGATTAAACAAATTCCACGCATGGCCCCAGGGCATATTCTTAATGAAAGATCAATTGGATTATGGTAATGTGGACGTGCAATGCCATCCGAACGCTCAAGCACATTAAATTGTTGAAACACTTGTATTAGGAGCGAGAGGACCAGCCTGGCAGGAAACACATAATCTCTAAATGAGAGTTAGAATAATATCTGGAGCCATTCCCAAGCAAAAAGTGTAACTGTTCATACATAGTAAAGGGTATCTGGCCCCTTTAAAACAACCACTTGCAATGTATTTATGACTGATATGTAAACATAACCTGCTTGCTCAGCTTCCAGCAAGCAGGCGAGATGGCTTGCCTGGATATTAAATGCAACCATGCTTCTTTTACTGATCTAATGAAAATTTGTAGGGGATTTCTCCCTGCTGATCCCTTTTAGCCCATTAAGGGGACCATTTTGAATTCACTAATTGCCAACCACAGGGATTATTTTATGAAATTTTTAACAGAATCTAAATTAGGGTAATTTACTTATCTTAAATATTTCCTGATCTGGTAAACTGAAAGTGTTTTAAGCCAAGAAAAGCCAGAAACCACATATAATAATTCTAATTACTATAATCACACAGTTCTATGGTAAATTAATTCCATAATATTTATCACCCATGAAAATTAAAATGTTCTATTTTTTAAAACTGTATTATCTGTGATATTTTTCAATGTACATGCATGTATTTCTACAATGGGTTTCTTATGATCTGCTGATGATTTTAAGCATTTCATGCCTTATAATCATGAAATATCTGCGAGTACTGGTTCCCTACATTTTATTTTGTAAATCATATTTGGTTTCATATATATACATATAATTCATATTTATTATATTTAATGTAATAAAATGTGTTATATTTAACATATTACAATATATCTACCTGTACATGAATATATAAATATATTTCAGGAATACCCGCAACCAATCCCTAAAGCACTAAGGTAAAAAATAATTAATTATAGCCATCAGAATCAGGAGGATTATGCAATATTTTACCCTTACAAAAAAGTTTGTTCTTGTGAAATGATCTCCAGACATCAAACTGATGCCTGAGCCTATCTCCCGGCGGTATCTGTTATCTCCAGCAAAAATAACCATTGGGACGTGAAACTTGTATCAGTGTCAAGTTATTACTCAAAGACGCAAGCCATCCACCCATTTTAAATGTCAATTTTCTGCCTGCTTTTCTTTGATCTGTTTTTATGATTAAAACTCGCCACAAAATTCCCATTAAAAAATATGATAATTTGGGATCAATGTGACACCAGAAAACGAGTCGGTAATCTGCTTCATGTTGCAGGTTTTTGCGCATGAAAAATGCAACTTCCTTTATCAGTTGATGTCATGCGGGAAGCGTGGGCATTAAGGGCAGAATGTGACAGGAATAGAAACCCTCTCTGATGCTGAAACCAATATAGCTGTCATCTAAATGTTAATCAACTTTATTGCCATACCATCTCCTGAACAAAGTTTTACTGACAAACTACGGGAAACACAGTTCAAATGGAAATATTTGAAAAAATAATGGAAATACAATCAAATAACTACTGGCCCACTGTCCTGCATACCTCACTGTATGTCATATCTAATTTAATTTGATTTATAGCCAAGATCAGCCAAGTAGAAGAAAACTACAAAAATGTATCTTCTCTGGAAATTTGAATAATTTTATTAGGCAGTTTTGAATATAATATTGGAGAGCCATGCCTTGAGTAATAAGCATGTTTTAACTTAACCCACTCATATTCAATTGTAATCAAATGGAGCTGTATAATTTACAATATAAATGTAAAGTGGAACTCACTAAAACACTGTTTGTTAGCAATAAAACAGAATACATTTGAGGAAGTTATTTAAGGTGGATACATGTAAACTTTTTACTTAACAATGGTTGAGATATCTCTATGAATACATCTGCCATGTCAGTCTGAATTAAAGCCTTCAGCAGAACAGAATAAGATTTATAAAGATCAAATTTATCACAAGCAATCAGATTTTCAATAATCAATTCTATCAATACCATCAAAAGTAATGGTTTAGAATTATAAATTATATTCATATTGATAAATATAATTTATATTTATATAATATTTTATTATATTTATAATATTTTATACATATACATCTTGCTGCCTCTCTCCCTCATATAGGAGCAATTAGTTTTTTTGGTTTAAACACTTCACACTGAAATATTATCATAAGAAATATCTAGCAGTAGACATAGACAGATCGTCTTGTGGAGCTTTGGGAGTATTTTACTTAAAGCAGAAATGACTTATTCATTCAGGTTCTAGTTATTTCACAATCTATATCAGAATGATTCACAAATAGTGTTGGGGAACAGGGTAGGTTACCGGTAATGGCCTGGATTAAAACATATCACAAAATGAATTATTAAAGAGTCCTGAAATGATACAATGTCATGAGGCTTTTCAACATGACCTGAATTATTGAAGATTTGGTTTTATACATGACCTGGATTACAATAATTTAAAGACAAGAATAGTAAATACAGTTAAATTTCCCTTGATCCATGACCTGGATTGATATATTCATTTTATTTTCAGATTTGGCATGAGACCCTCCTGGTGTAAAACATTTCACATCTTTCATTATATTTGGTGTGTTCATAACATTTTTATAGTAAGTTAAGCTATTTCATGGCCTGGATTAAAATCCTTTAACTAACAAGAATTAATATATCATTCAGATTTGACAACCGTCACTGCCCTCCTCAGTAAACAACATATTGAACTTTCATGAGGAGGCTAGACACATTATCTGGTCTGAGGATTATTATTGAAGGCCTGCATGGTTCTGGTTCTCTTGGCCAGTCTGTGGCCTGCTCTCATGACAGACCCAGATGCACTGCACAGACTGGACAATCAGGCAGGAGGGACGTGCTTTGGAGGTCTGACGAAGCAGAGCTGTTGACACATCACCCTCACCTGACACAGCATCACAGACTATTAAAACATTTTTCTATAAGGGAATATAAATGTGTCCAGTTTTGGAGTCAGACATAATTCATTAGAAAAATCTGCCTCAGCCCGTCTTAACAAGTGCAGTAACCCCAACATGAAATGATATTAAAATTCTTATATTCATTACACCAATACATTATATCCAACATATATTTTATGTTTAAGAAAAGCTGTATAAACTATAATTAAATGCCAGAGAAATTAACAATTTATGTGATAGAAATTACACACACTATATTCTGGATAAATCTGAAAGTATGAGACTGGGCAATGGGACATAACTGATGCATGGACAATGGGACATAACTGATGCATGGACAATGGACATAATTCATGGATACACAATGGGACATAATTTATGCATAGAAATAAATGATTGCTCTCCTTAATCATTAACTTTAATATGTCATCAAAATCTATTTAGATTTTACCTGGTCTACTAAGTAGACAAATAAAATGTGTCCGTTCTGAAAAACAGTTATAAGGTAAAAAAGAGAGATTTATAGAAAAAAATTATTTATGGAACTACATGTGGTGTATATATACTTCAGCAAATACAGAATCTTATTAGGTTCATTTAATAACTTACATTATCAAAAAAATATCCACTGAATTTAGCATACAGTTCATGGGTACAATTTCGGTAATGTGATTATAATCTTAGATTTTATTTAAACTCTTTCTCTACTAACATATTTAAAAAGTACAATTATTTTATTAAAAGTATATATATATATATATATATATATATATATATATACACACACACATATATATGTGAGTGATAAGTAATCTAGAATTAATTAAAATATTGAAATATTGTCTAAATATATATATTTTTGATTCAATAAAAATTCTGAATATAAAATAACATAAGAGAATAGTTAATTAATTATTCAATGAATAAAGGAAAAATACAGAATTTGAACCTCAAATTAATATTTATAGTTACAGGCTTCATACAGCATATGGCAGCCTGTTCCTCCAGTCTCTTCTCTCCTTGCAGTAACACAAGACTTTTTTATACAGTTCATGCTGGAATGTTATACAGACTTAAAGTCTATGTTATTATGTAAAGTTTCACAGTAATGTACCCCTGGGCAGGCCAAGAAGACGTGAAGACAAGAGGACCTGGAATAACCAAGGAAGCTGGCCTGATCCAGTTGATTGTATTGATGTGTCTTGTTTCATTGATGACATCCTGTAGGGACTACAAAACTGATATTACGTTCAGTATACACCCGTATTAATGTCAGTTTTACTATATATATGATGACTTCCTTATGTTAACAGCCTTGCTGGATGGACAATTAGTGTTAGCAGACACGGACATTTGTAAACATAGCGACTTGTCTGGCTGTTAGCAAGACCAATGACTGCAGATTTCTCATTGCTAGGAACAGCAAATGACCCATCATCAACCAAAAGTGCCGTCTTCATGACATTTGTGAGGTCACTGTTGCTATGGCGATATGACACATCAGCACACAAGGGGGCAAGGCACGATACATCAATATTATTTTGAATTTATTCTGAAAACAGCTCGGATGAAAATGAAGCTGGCTGGATGAGAATATTGATCCTGTGGGGTGGGCTGGTAATTTTACCGGGAATGAACTGTCTACATTACTCTCTCGCCTGTGACAGACACACATGGAAAGCTCCCCAAAGTCTCCACTGCCCAACAAGCCTAGCCCTGTTTTTCTGTCATCCAGCAGTCCCTACAGTCTGTATAAGCCCCTGTGGCAGCCATTGAAGGGTGGCATACAATTCTTCCTGGATACATTTCTCTTAAATCCCTCGGGACCATTTGACAGCTGCCTCAGTCCCAGCACAGTCTCTGGAAGGTCAACTGACCATAAAGTCTACCTCCTAATGTGTGAATAGTTCAAAACTGTAAAACGCAGGTTCTGTTTGCTAACCCATTGGATAACAACTGACCCACTAGCAAGTGAAGTAAGCTTAAAGTCCTGAAATAAAATTTAAAAAAAAAATACAGATGTTTGTACTTTCAACAGCGGTTTATGACTGATAAGGCCAATAAAGAGAAGTTTTTTCAACTCCAACAATGATATATAAAATTCAGATCTTGATGTGCTTAACGCTGGCATGACAACTGATGGCCCTCTTTAAACCAGATGGACTTCTCTTTCCAATTTTATCAAGGCACATAATATGATCAGCAAACTCTACACAAAAACTACTTTTATATGTGCTTCTCTATGGTTGAAACAGCAAAATGGAATCCCTGTACACTCAACCATGTGATAACAACCAATAAATGTATCCCCATATTGAACTCTCTCTTTCTCCCTCTAGCTTGCACATGCCCCTTGTAACAATTTTCTTGACAATTTCATATGTTTCATATACCCTTTATCAAAATTCTCTGGACAATTTCATATGTTTCATATACCCCTTGTCAAAATTCTCTTGACTATTTCATATGTTAAATATACCCCTTGTCAAAATTCTCTGGACTATTTAATATTTTTCATATATCCCTTGTGCCAATTCTCTGGACAATTTCATGTTTCTTACCCCTTCTGACAGTTTTCTGGATTATTTCATGTTTCATATGTAGCTCTTGTAACAATTTTCTGGATTATTTCATGTTCCAGAAATTGCCAGTTCAAGAGTACATATAGATAAAACAACAGATTACATATCTGTTTCTGAATCATGGCAAATCCATCAACAAGCCATATTTCTCTCATTTTTTTTATATTTAAACACATAACAGAGGTATTAATTTTCTACAAAGTATCTGCTCAAAAATGGTAGTTTTAATTTACAATTACTATAAAATTCCATGAATGTTATAAACCACTATATACTTAAAAAAATAACGTTTTTCTTTATTCCATGCATTAAGAAAGAATATGAGTAGCAATTCCCTGCATAGGAACTGCCCACACAGGACCTGTTAAAAACTGCCATATACAGAAATTTGCATCCTGAACACTGAATCACAAATGTTCCAGCGGTAAGCTGACTCTCCTTTTTTATTTGAGCACAGAACACTTGTAGCAATTCTCCTCACAGTAACAGCCACTACATCAAGCTAAGGAGCTCATAAAAGACCATTAACACATTATTGCTAGTTTAATATTGCTGCTGATTACAAAAAATATTGGTTTTCAACTGCATTATATTCAGACATGCTTGTGGATGAAGGAGTCTGGTCTAATGACACTTCACAGACTAAATCTAGCTACAAGTTCATCGAGTCTCATTTTTGTATGCAAATTGGGATCATGAGTCGCACATTTCTAAACTTTATGATCTTTAAAATGATAGGCTCAATTAGCTCACAAGTACAGTATAAATAATTTATAAGAAAAATTGCAATCATGGGTTTTGAATGTCTAGATTTTACATGCATAGGCATGTATTCAAATGCACATATACACAAAAAAATGAGATAATTCTACCCTTCAAGTTTGATGGACATAAATAATTTTTTAATGAAAATTGGGACCATTCAATTTCCGATTTCTGTACATTTTTTCTGATATTGGCATTTGGAGGACTATATATATCTAGATAAAGGCATGTTAACTGAATTATTGTTGCTGTAATCATGGTTAAATGCAAAATGGGGAGTATGAGCTGACAAATTTTAAGTCAATTTCAGCTAATTCAGCGGGTGTAAGTAGTTCCTATGTAACAGACTATCTAGATTTGATACAGGTGGTTGGTCAACTGCACATATCCACATGAAGACATTTTAAAACAGTTGCTATATATATCTCATGTCTACATGCAACTTGAATTCTTTGATACACTTTTGCAGATTTTATTGTATGGCATATACAGCCATCTCTACATTTATGCACTGTTAGATTTATTGTATTCACCTTCAAGGTTTTTGCATCCCATTTCATTATGCAAACTGTCATCTTGCCCCACTTGTGAATTTAAGAATTAAATGACCTTAAATATGAAGTAATAGATCACCATACTATGATATTTATTTCTAGGGTTTATGATATTTGTGGTACTATTATGACATAACATTCATAAACCCACATACACTGGTTTAACCGTAATTTGTGTTGATACATTTCATGAATATGAATATAAATTCTGTCCTATCCAAGTCTGCTCTCCTCTTCAAACAGACAAGGCATGCATCAGCCAAATAGGTCCGATGTTATAATTCAGTGGTTTAAATAAATATCTGATTTCCTGCTTGGAAGCTCAGTACCATCTAGCAGTGGCTGAAGCTGATGTACTTTCTCAATCATATGTCCAGCCTGATAGCACCCTTCACTGACAACCGTACCAGCTTATCAGTTATTTATTCATTGAAGGATTTACTTCAATCCATACAATACCAGAACCTCCTTCACTTCCATAATCATGAAGTCAGAGAAATTTTTACACTGTTAAATTCTTCTTGTGGTAACAGATTCTGGAGGGGATGGACCAGCTGCAGTAATCTATGACATGTGTGATAACAAACAGGAACATTTCCAATTCTCTGATATCTAACAAAAAGCCTAGCTCCATGCTTTCACCACTGAAGAGACACAGACATTAAAGAGTCTCAGAATGTGATCACCTTGAGTTCTACAAAGGCTGACATTAATTCTGCTGTGACAGAACAACAACTAGAAAATATTAATTTATGGACCTATGAAATTTCTGACTTGAAAGTCCTCTAAACTATATTTTACTGGTTATTTCCTCAATAATATTTTACCCTTGGTCAGATTATTTTTACATTTCTCACTCTTTTCACTTTAATTCTACAATAGCAGTGATAACTTTATTTTAACAGAAGTAATTAACTAATGGTTTATTTAAAAGTTATACAACAGCTCATTATCAATTTGACTGTAAGGACGCTAGCTCAAAGGTTTGATATGGGTAAAGTTAAAGGAAGCACTACAGGCAAGGTCAGAGATTTTGCCATTACCAAGCAGCATGCAAACTGTAAGGTCAGTAGCTGTAATGGTTTTGCGTCCTGTAAATATAGACAGATGGTTGACAGACAATTGCATTAACAACAGTCAGCGAAGCTAAAAGTTTCACTTGCATTGTGTTGATATGTTATAAAATGTATATACATAAAAATACATAAGAGCAGAAAAAGAGCAATTATAGAAATAATAACAAATCTTTGACTTTTCAGAGCATGTAAATTATGTATTGGCTCTGGGGCTTTAAACCATGGGGATTTAACGAAGGTTTTTTTTCAGGTAGGATTTGATTCCATTCCTTAAACATAATAAACTGGGAGTCTTTTTTTAATAATGACAATAAGATATATGCCCTGTAAGTAACCTTTTTATCCTTAGACTTTGTCACAATAATTTACCTTTAAGTGTGCTTTAAACAAATTATGTAACTTTACAAACCTATCTAAACCTAGTTGTCTCTAATAATTCATACTTTAAAATCTCATTCTGGCATTTGTTCTTAATTGTGATTGATATTATCATTCATTTAATGAAATTAAGCCATGTTTATGTGAATTATGTTTTAAATTCAATCCTTAATAGCATTATTAATAACTGATTCTCAAGAGTAATATCAATTATTAGCAGTTAAAATCTTGCACAATTGCAAGTGTACCCTAAGTCTTTAAACCTTCAATCAATCTTCTCAACATCCTGTAAAAATATTTATGCCCATTATTCTCTGTTTCTTCAGAGTACTTTGTTCCTCATCAAATTTTACAGCAACAGATATGGCTCATCATAATCATTTATTTTTAGACCAGAGCCAAATCCGATGCCATGTCTTGCAGATGAAATATCTACTTGTGGAGAGAGAATATTCTTTACTGCTTAGTCTGGATTCATGTCATTTGAGCCATATATAGGTCTGGTAGAAGTTAGAAATTAAGGCTGCTAAAGTCTTCAGCAAACGTTGTGTGCTGCAGCACTTGTGTAAGTCCATGCCACGTTAAGATTTTATTTACCATCTGACGGTGGTGAAAAGCTTATGAAAGCTGAGATAAGAGGAATGTGTACCAAGCACCTTGCTCAAACATTACCCAGGTACTGCCACACGACCCACTTGGGGATCCTTCTCAACACACCAGGGTGAAGCAGGGATCAGTTCTTATCACCAGCAGTGACAAAACACAAGTGCTGCAGCCTTTTGTCTTTGATGGATGACCAGGCCTTGGTGTTCTGCTGGAGAAACTGTCTCTTTGACAATAGCAACAATTTATTAGCCTGGCGACATTTCTCAATGTGGATCTGATGAACGACTTAGTGCCAGCACCTTATTCCGCTTGGCTTTTAGGGGTATTATTAAGTCTCCCCTGTGAGGGCACTCCGACTGTTGGTCCTCCAGTTCGTTCTTCTCTTCAAACATCCCCTGCTGCCCTCCTTGATGAAGAATGCCTCTCTTCTGCCCCTCCAACTTGTCTTTTAAGATTACTGTAGTGACAGCTACAACAACCTCTGACTGACTTCTCCAAGTGGCCACACAAAAATTTTATCTGACAAATATCACTGTAACATGATTAATCTGTGTCTAGGAGTATACAGTAGACTTTCCTTAATAACACCATTATAAATTCTGACTACACCCTGTCTCAAAGGTAGCTAGTCATACATGTTGTATCTTTCAATGCATACAAGTGTCTTCATGAAATTTATGGGGTTAAATACATGGTTCTGTTTTAACAAAAATATAATAAGGCCCCTGAACACAGCCACAACATATACAAGTACATAAAAAAAGAGTTCTTCTGCAAAGTATGGACAAGTGTATGTGTTGTGTCATATGATTGGCAAATTTTTTGATCCATACTTTATACAAAGGTGAAAATAGTACTGAAATATAATTTTAATTTACAACTGCCCACACTAAGGAATAATTACATTTTGTCACCAGATGTTTCTGCTACCTTTTGACTCCATATTAACACCATACAGTTTAGGGATGGCATCTCAAGGCCAAGAATGTATTATAAGAAGTGTTAAAAGTACATTACAGAGATATATGAGCACTGATGTAGTCTTAAATAGCTTATTAAATAGGATAAATTTCAATAAAAATACCAGTATGCACAAATATAAAGTTATATATATATGCTTTAATAAATGAACATACAATTTTTGGCTATATTATTTTTACAAATAATAAGATATATAAAAATGTAAGAAAACCTTGGATCCATGTTAATTATTGAGAGTAATTAAGCACATTAGATCAGTTAAGGAATGTAAAATGTTACCATCCATAAACATATTTCAATGTGTGGAAACTGAAGCATCATGTGGTGCCACCTAGTGGGAAAGCACAATTAAACTGTCAAAAATATTGGGGATCTCATGGTCTCTAAGGATTTA